>VXBJ01001423.1:605904-670987 GCA_013400055.1 Nycticryphes semicollaris | reverse complement strand
CATAACCTGTCAGGGGTTTTGGGGACAGTATCTTGTGGTAGCAATCACAAAAGGAGGATCAGTCAGAGATAAAGATCAAAACTACAGAGCGACAAAACATACTTGTCCCTGGATATCCTGGATCAGAGTGTCTGCTGCACACCTTTGTTTGCTTTGATGAGTAGTGCTGACACTGAGATGCTGCTGCTTTTTCAGTAACAAAACTGCAGCTGAACCACTGAGTCCGTTATATGTAACGGGCTGTGATTATTTTTTTTTTTTTTTTTACCTCTTTCCTTCCAGACAAACATACAGTGAGAGAACAAGGTGTTACAGTATGCGTTTCTAATGCTCTGTAAACAGGCCTGGATTAAAAGTGAAAGAAATATCCAAATTCTATCAATATAAAGAGCATCTTTCTTTAATCCAAAGCCTCATACCTACTGCTGTACCAAGCAGAATGACTGGTAAGTTTCAACTCAGTTGTTTGTTTCCAATTGGTAAGAAGTTCCTTCCTTAAATTCCATGATATAATGTTGTCCAGACATTCAATTATTGTGGCATTGAATTTTCACCAGTAAATTTAGAAGCATTTCAATGCATTGTGTCGCAGAGCATCATCTTTTATATTTAGTGTGGAACTCCTATTTGGCAGTAGTAGTATTGCAAAATAATGTTGAGTGTTCAGGAGTTGCAAGGACTGTACCACTCAGATGAAGTGAGAATTATTTGTGAAAGCATAACCTGCGTGATTGTTGCCCTCCTAAATAAGTCTTAATGCTGTATATTTGCTTTTATATTTGAAATTGCCATTTAATGGTTAACATGGGAAATGACTAGAAGTAGGACAAATTTTCAGCATTTTCGTGCTGCATCTTGTCTGCAGTTAAAACAAAGGGTCAGGGGCACTAAATTTAATCTGGTAGCTAGCTCATTTTGCTTTACCTATGCATTCTTCCAGTGGATGGATAATGGTCAGTTAATACCATTACCTCTATTAATTTCTTCTTTTTTCTTTAAAACAACAACAGCAAAAAGCAGTGGGGAGGATTTTTTTTTTTTTTCTCATCTTCTCCGATTGCCAAGTTATTTGTATGTAGAGGGAAGATTCTTTTTGTATAATCAATCTGCTGCTACCCATTTTACTGCCAAGCATTCCTTCTCTATGGTAGCGTAATGTTACCTAGGGAACAGCTTAAAGCTGACACATACAGTGGTGCCACAAATTAATTTCACAGTTATCAGGATATAGGGTGATAACAACAACATGAGCTACTGTGAAATTACCATTGTTCCCATTGAGTTACAGTGTAATTATTACTTTTGTGGCAACTATGCAAATAACTCATGTCACCACTGTAGGATGGGATGCACTTTCTCTGATTCAGTACTTTGTGCTTCAGAAGCATCTTTATGTACTATAAACTAGAGCTGTGCTCTGAATTGAAATCTAAATATGGTTATATCTTCACACACACACACAACAAAATAAAAACCAAGAAGAGAAAGAAAAATTAGCATTTAAGAGGTTTAAGACCAAAATGCCCTGCAGTCTGTCCATTATCACCTGGAATTGGATCTGCAAGTGTGTGTTAATTTAACAAAAAAATAATTAAACTGTTCTTTTGCCATTATATCAGCATAAAAGTGGAACTCTTCCTTCAAAAACAAAGCCTTGGGTTAGTTAGTTTTATTAAGGGACATTTTCAGGTTTCTTTGCTGCCATTTTATGGAGGCTGTTTTGTGGAAAGGATAGGTAAAAAAAAGTTTGATTACATGATATAATCTTACATTGATAGGTAGGAAAAAACTTTTGGAGCAAGGTTAAGATACTTTTTTCCAGTACATAAGATGGAATCTATCTTTGACCCTGAAAAATGGAATCTGGTAAAAACAAAGCATCTGATGAGGCTTAAGGATGGCAGAAGGCAAGAAGGTCACAATAATGTGATGAAGTTGGCACAATTACTCCTTGTATCACTATTAGAACCAGAAATAAGTATGCTTTTGGAGGCTACCTGTTAGGTTACGTATTTTAGAAATGTGAACTCCGTGGGTTGGTTTGGTTTTGGTTTTGTTCTCTTTTTGTTTTCCATCCTTAGGCTGAGTTTTTCAAAAGTTCCTACAGAAGCTTAGGTGTGCAACTTGCAGTTGTGTATGGATAGCTCACCTTATGGTCCTTTTCCCATTCTAGATACGTGGCTAATGACCAAATTTTCAAAATTACTGAGAATTCAAGAGCTTAACTATGAAAGAAGAAAGAAAACTTTTGAGACATGCTATTTGGAAAAAGATCATAGCTACTATTGTGTGAAAAGAATGAGCAAACAGATTAAGTCCATAGCCAAGTGACAATCAGTATGCATACAGTGACTCACTATTATAAAAATTGTGAGCGCCAGAAAATTTCCCTGCAGGACAAAATTCTGGTGATGAGAAAGTGGAGTTTTTTTTGTATTTTAGAAGTTGAAGCAAAACTTTGTTGAAAAATAATCCTAATTGAATGATACCCTCTGATTTTATTTTTTTTTAATTTGAATCCTTAATTTATATTTTATATTATATACAAAAAATTAAATTGGAGAAAGTGTTTTCTTATTTTACTTATGACTCTTTAGATACTTTTACAAAAAATGTTAAGTTAAATTTGGAGTATTTTTTTAAATTGCAAGATAACTTGCAGACAGAATCTGTTTCCCCAGTTCTTGTTATATTGCATCGACAAAAATACAGAACAGCTTGATGAGCCTGTTTTTGTGAGAATTGGCTTGTGAAGGAATAAATATGAACAATGTTCTGAAGGAGCTGTCTGTGTCTGAGCATTTCTAAAATGCGTATTTGTACTGCATCACCAAGATTTGAGCTGCAGCGATATGCTGTAAATTTGTGTGAAAATACAACAATTGCACAATTGCACCTTTTCCCCCTGCATGAATGAGCTACATGAATATTGGGGTTTTTTTTTAGGTTACAGAGAGAATCGTAGCAAAGCTATTGAAAGAGCAGGAATAACATCCAAGTGATGATGGAATGTAAAGAAAAGAGCCGTGCTGAGTGTCAGTGTTCCAATATATATAATCCAAATTTTTCAAAAGAACAATTTTCTGATGCCATTTCTTTAAAACTAATGAAAAGCAGTTATGTAATCACAAAATTACAAAGCACTATGCTGTCCTCCATCAAAGGACTCTGGTTTTAATTGGAAATACATAAATTGGTAAGAAAAAGTCACTTCCATGAAGCTCTCGCTGATCTGTCTTTCTGAATTGCTGTACCTAAAGGAGAAGCATTTAAAGCAATAGTGGGGGTATTTTTCAGTAGTGTGATGGATGTAAGTTTGCCTTTAGAAAGTCAATGCACCGATTCTATATTTTCTTGAATGTTTTTGTGGGGTCAACACAACCTGCTCCGGCTTTGCACTGATGGAATATGCCAGTATCATAAAACCTCTGCAACTGATGATGTAGGGGGAAGTAATGAGAAGATAAATAAACCTTATGTTTTGGCTCATTTATTATCCATGTGATGAATAATGGTGGAAGAGTGTGTGGTAATTAATGGACTGGTTTCATGGAATGACTCCTGTTTATCATATGGTTGTTGCTCTTTTTAGAGGTTTGCTGACAAGTATATTTATTGCAGTATTAGGAGGCCGCTAATTAATATGGATGTTAGCAAGACTTTGTTAGAATAGTCTAAAAAATCTGATTGTTTAGAAATTTTCTTCCTGTCATCCTACATTTTTATCAGTTCTAGATATTGAAGAGCTAAGTCAATATTTATTGCCCCATTAATGCTCAAGTGCAGTAATACTTATCCCGTATCTGTTTCATTTGAAAGAAACAGCTTGGTCTTATTAAGAGTTCCTGGAAAAATTGATGCAATCTTTGCATGCTGTCATTAGGAGTTAGTCGTAAAGGTTTGGAGCTGCCAGAGGTGCTCATTGAGGTCTTGGTTTTGGAAGGAGTGGGGAGATCAGGATCAGTAGTTGTGGGACTGCGGCGAACTTCTGCTGTTGCCAGTAACTAACAAGAAGTTGATCATAAAAAACAAATGTTATTTTTCTGTATACCTGATGACCCAAACAAGCCATTATGCTCAAGATAAGTGTTACGTAGTGACAGGTTTTTTAATATAAGTAGATGCAATAAAGTTGTTGGGTTGTTTTATTAAGGAATCTAAACTTGAGCTATATGATGGACTCTTTCATTAATATGTAAATACAACGTATCTCAAAAATGCTTGTGCAAAAATGCCTGGCAAATTACAGAGAGATAATTAAGAATATTTGCTTGCAGAATAGGTAGCATTAATGATTATATTGCTTTTGGAATCGTTTATTTATGGTTTATTAGGTTTACTGGACAAATGATGATGATTTTGTGCTGCATGTGAGACATCTGTTGTTTTAAAACAGCAAGAAAGAGTAGATCTCTGCCTAGATTTTCAATTAAGGGAATGATCTCAGCTCATTAGTTATGTATTTCTTTCTCCTCGCCTCCAGTGACCAGTTTTAGATATCTTGATGGGGAGACAGGAGGGAAGAGAGGGTGCTTTTTTGGTGTTTACCAGCTAGTTTTGTCCCTTTTTGTTTCTCTATCCTGCTCTCCCCTTCTCCCCACCCCCTCCCCAGCTTTTTTTTTTCTCTTCAGTGGATTTTTTTGTTGTTCCTCATGTGGCCTCTGTGACTTCACTAGGTTAGATGGACTGAGCCACATTCTCATAATGTTAACCTTTCTTCATTTGCTTGTGGAGTAGCTGTTGGAAAGGTTGCGACTTTCCAGTCTGATCTTACATTTTCTCCTGTAGTCTCTGGCTGACTGATGAGTGGTCAAAGTGCTCAGCAGAAGTAACCTGTAAGATGAGGTCCAGATCTGACTGCCAGAGAACCAGATTATGACCTGGTGGTTTTCAAAGGGTCAAAACCTACATAATAGCTGAGTTACTCCCCTGCTGCATAGTCAATCAGAGGTCAACACAGACCTCTGATCTGAGGTCTGTAAGCAGAACCCTGGGAAGTTCCTTTGACAGGTTCTTATGATTCCTGTCAGATAAAGGCAACCTACTCTGATCTGGAATATAACCCGAGCTATATTAAGTACAAATGAGTGTGCACAATACTTGAATGGTGGTGTAAGGGTGAGTAAAGAACACTCTTTTTTTTTAACAGTGTTGATGGACAGGACATCAAAGGACCAGACAACTGTTATTTTTATGTTCTCACAATTGACACCACTTGGTACTTTGTGGTGCGATTTTATCCCAGGGAAAAAAAATGAATGATGTGAGAATAGGAGAAGTCTTTAGTTACGTTTCATATGATGGAAGGTGAATTTTTAATGTGGAACTTGTGTCCTCTTCCTATTTGTCCTGGTCACAGATCCTGAGAGACATGGACATGTGTTTACTTGATATAAAACCCTTCTCTTGGAAGTTTCACCTACCCCAATAAACTCAAAATGGCTTTATACAAAAAAGGTCTCTCCTGACCAGGCTGAAAACTGTGGTCCTCTTGTTTCAAAATAATAAGATATTTCTTTATGCAGGACCACTGAAAATTACCAATTATAAACTGTGCTCTGAAGAATATAAATAGTTCCTCTTCTCCAGGGAAAAATACATAAACTGGTGCCAAATCTCGCTAAATTAAAAAAAAAAAAAACCAAACAAAAAACCCCCCAAAACCCACAAACCAACAAATAACCTATTTCATTTTGGCAGCATTGGTAATATTCTGATCCTTGGCTTCAGGGCCAACATATTTTTCTAGGTCTACACAGAAAGATGTTCATGTCATTTCTGCCTCTACAGTAAATAAAAAGCTGGATCAGTTCTCCTATGCTGTCTCTGTAATGTGTTCCAACTGGAGTACTATCCCTCTATGCTTGGCAGCTTAGGCAGCTTTTCAGTGGAGCATTTTCTGTTTTTAGAAAGAAAGATTTTTAACCTCTTCCTTGCCCGGAAAGGTGTAGATATTGTAACCTAAGAGATTACCTTAAAAATAGAAACTACATCAAAGTTTGAGGTTTATGGACATCAGTATATTTTCTGTTTATCCAGAAGTCGTCTGGATTCTGACATGTCTTGTTTCTTGTTTGGGGAATGCAAAATATACTTTTATTTTTGTTTTGTTCTTCATAGTAAGATAGAGGTTCTGGCATCCATTGCACCAAATACAGCCTAGGACTGTGAGTTGCTGTCTCATATCAGCCACTTCTATATGGCATAAAGGTCGTCTTTTTTAATTTTTTCTTTAATTATTTTGCTCAGTAGTCTTTCTCCAAGTTTTTTTCTCATTGAAATACTAAATCCTGCAGGAAGCTTGTTTGTAAAATCTTTTTTCACTGGTCACTTTGCTGCTGTCCAAGGAACCAAGCTTAGCAGTAATGAAGTTTCAACTGAAGGCAATATATGGCAATGTACACTCAAACAGTACCAAATAGGTAAAAATGTCTTAGAGCAGAAATGTGATCTCTACCAACTTTCCTAGAATGAGATGTGATTAAGGAGTTCCTTGGGGAAGAATAATCCCTTTCCACTGTCCCTAAAAAAGATCTGTGAAGAGCTTTCTTTATCTTCTTATTTTGGCTATCATCAGGTTCTCATGGTGGATGAATTAGATCTGCCACATCAGTGTTCTGTTTCCAGCTCTAAATTCCCTCCCTCAGCACATGTGGAAGACTCAGCAAAGTGCCGAGCAGTTTGACCAACACTGAGAAAGCTCTTACTGTTGCATTTAATTTTAAACGAAGCCTAATTCTTACATTTAAACTTGAACACGTGCTTCATTGCATGCATAGCATAGGGCCACAGTACTTAAGTCTGCAAATGTAATGTTTTCACTGCACGTAGTAGTTATGTTGGCTAATGGAAATAGACTCAGGTCCTGGGAATTCAGCTGTTGCTTCTTGAGTGATGGTGCCCTGCCGTGTGGCTTGTGACCTGCCCTGAAGCAGCTCATTTGCTAGAAGTACTCAAGGAATCGGTCCTGAGTTTCATCCAGTGACTACCTACAGTAGGACAGTAATACTCCTGTCACACCATAGGTAGTCCTGATCTTGTGTGAGTACATTTCTGTGAGGATTAGGATTAATTATTAATACGTGTTCCCTCTGTATCTGTAAAATAGGATAATCTCTGACAGATGGTGGTTTTTAAGAAGAACATTGCAGTAATTCAGATCAAACTAAGCATGTTTTATCTGTGCCTCAAAACTAAAAGACGCTTACATGGATGTATGTAAAGCCCGAATGGCTTTCTTGCATTTCTGTTACTAGTCTAGATCATGGACATAATGGGTTTTGGAGAGGTTGTAGTAGTGATGGTAGTGGGGTTATGACAAGCTTCATAGCATTATAGAAATGGTCTGCCTTGAGCTGTCAAGTGTGTCTATCTGTAGGTGAACATCTGAGAGGAAAAACAAATGGCTACCAATTCTAACAACTTATTAAAAAATGCAAGCCTATGAAACAGTTTTTTTTTTTTGTACCAGCTTTACTATTACGTGTTAATATAAACATACAACAGTTGGATTTTTTAATTTCTTAAATGCCCTTTATAGTGCTGTCAAGGACACAAAGGACTTAACTGGTTCTTATTCCTTTTTTACTGAGGCATGCTTACCTAAGATTTAGAGTTCAAACTGGGCACCCACCAGTACAGTCATGCTGCATGAGCCTCCAAGGAATAATCATCTGTGTCTTTCTGAAAGTTGCAAAGATGTATTAATGAATGATGGTATGGCTGATGTGCTATGAGGAGCTCGTCCAACATCAGCATCAGGTTGATGTGATAGAAGGACTGCCTGATGTGCTATAAACATGTTGGATATTTAGAGTCTTCCATTGTATGTAATGAACTGTTATAAAAAAAGCACGCACCATGGCATACTTGTGATGGATGGGTGTCATTGCTTAAATGAAGGCTTTGAATCACAAATGTATGTGCAAGTAGCTATTTTCTTCCATTTGTAAAATACTATGCTAACTGTTTCTCAGAATGAGTAATGTACCATATATAGCACCGAAACAGTGTCTAGAAGTGCTTCTTATCATGCTAAATAGAAATAGATAAGTCTGTTGAGTGCAGCCTTGAGCTCTCATCCTTGGAAGTATCCATTTGGACCTCTTTCTCTGGAAATGTGATTTTGAAATACTGTACATCTGTTCAATGGAATGTATGTGGTTTTAAAAGTCATCAAAAAGTCTATAATACTTTTCAAAGAAATGGACTGATTAGTTAATCAGTTTTTACATTGAGAAGGCTGTTAACATGTGAGGTTATCTTTAAGATTACCACATCAGACAAAATACCTGGTAGTTATGAGACACTGGGGGTGATTATTAAGTCACTTAAGAGTAAGCCTCTAAAGCCTGAGAACACCTAAAGGCTGGAGCCAGACTACTTACGCTTCTCTACAATTAAAGAGCTTCTCAACACTATAGTAGGTTTCCAAACAGGAGCTCTTCTTATTCCACATCAAAACAGTCCCTCCAAGATGTACAGAAGGAGCTAGTGACAGCTTGAAGCTGAAAGCTAATAGCTTTGTTTGGCATATAAATATGTGAGTTCAAATCCCTGCTCTTCCCATTTTTGCGTAAACGCTTGAATTTAAGTAAACGCTGTACTTCTACAGCTCAGGGCTCAAATGTAGGTTGTCTGGTGGTGGTTGCTGTGGAACTATGTTTTTTTTTTCTTTTTCAGAAGGGAAAGCAAAGCTTAAATGTATTCCTTCATGAGCAGGTTCATAGTGATAACATTTGGAGAAGGAAAGGCATGGTTCTGTTTTTTCTCCGTCCATGTCAGGTATTTAGGCAACTAAACTAGTTAACATCTTGACTGTTTTTTGAGAATCTCTCATGTATGCCCCTGCCTACTCTGCCCGGTCATTTAGTGTATGTTTGGAGCCTTAGCATCTAACTTGGGTCAAACCACTTTACTACACAAGAAGGGCAGCTGGAAGTTAGCTTCAGTTAACTTTGGCGTTGCAAAGCCCAAATCTTGCCTTTGCAAATGAAACAGTAGTCAGAAAGATTTACTTTAATACTCACATTTTGAATTTATGGAAAGAGAGTAGAGTGTGCCTGAATGGGAGAAAAAAATCTAGCAGTCAAAATGCAAGCTAATTCTGTGAATGAGCTGTTAAACTGGTAAATGTGAGATTTAGAAGGTAGAATATTCTAAAGTCCCTTTTAAGTTTTGGTACTATGTGAAGAGCAAATCTTATTACTGTGCCTTCAAGATGGCATGCAAGCCTGAGCTTGTAATTCAAATCACTTGCATGGTTTTAAGAAAGGCAATTCTGATTCTGGTGGCAATGCAATTAGGTATATTGAAATTCTCAAGATAAGTATTATCATTCTAGTCATGTTTGTTTTGAGGTGAATGAGAAACAGCACAAGGGGACATCATCTTGGGTAGCTGGATTCATTCTGAATTTTCAGATTCTGTCCCCATGCACATTTACGTACCCAGTCACAGCTCTTAATTTTATTCACCAAAATGTCTAGTTTTTCACAAGTGTGAGCAAGTGAGAGGGAACATGCAGAGAGGCTAAGAGCTGCATTAATAATTTTATGTCCTTCAGGAATCTCCCCGGCTTGGACATATTTGAGCTCTCACTCTTTTATGAATTTGATTCAAAATCTTCAAATGAGACTGGATCAGTAACTCTGGGTAACTTATATTACCTCCTTCAAAGTAAAAATGAGGTGTAGTTTTGTGTTCTCTGAATTTTGAATACACGCATCATTTTACATAATTTCAGTATTAGCATTAAGTCTTCTAAATAATTCCTCTGGATCCAGTACTTGGCCTTGGACCACAGATGAGAGATTTTATGATAGGAGTCATGCCAATGTCATCTCTGTTTCAGATGCTGCTGTGCAGACTTGCATTGAAAACAGCATAAGAAATGACTGGGAGATGTGTGCTTACTGCTTCCCTCTCTGACATCACTGGGATGAAGCTCTAAGGCCTAATGATTGCTATTTGGTCTATATATTATTAGTTTATAGCACGTGTGGTGTATGTTTTTATTTAATAAGTGATCATTTCAGTTTATCTACTGGGCAGAGGCTAAAAGTGGAGTCTGCAATGAAGCAGAGCTGTAGCAGAGAGAATCAAATATACTAGGGCAATGCAAAGAAATGAGTGAAAGGGAAACACAGTACACTAAAGCAGTGTTCCAAAATGAGCTGAAGTATCATAACTTTACAGCACTGAACAAATAATGAAGATAATCTGTAAATCCATTAGTATGTATTATCTATTATTTCTCAAGTTTTGCATAGTAATCACCCAGAGATCAATAGGTGATTGACCATAGATTGACAGCTGTCATCTTTATCTACTTTGTTTATAGACTGAGACCGAGAATAGAAGTTGATCTCTGCAGAATAAGTTTCATATGTGCTCTACGTCTGAGAAATTGCTCTCGCCCACTAGAGAATATTTTCAAACCCTAATGTCTACAAGGCTAGATTCTGTACAACAGTAGTTTGAAGTCTATTTTCTTTTTCCCATGAAAGTAGATTGACTTATAAGAGTATTTTAAAAAATAAAGTTCTGAGTTATGTCAGTACATGGCATTAGTGTTACACCTTTCAGTTTTCAAGTTCAGTTTGCTTATTGTAACCCAAAGGAAATGCAGAGAGTATTTTCTGTAGAGTTAGGAGAGGCTAACAGCAGTTTATTGTAAGAACATGAAGAGTCTGTTCTTGCTGCACTGATATGCAGCAAGATTACTCTATTAAATATTGTAAGACACGCTAGGCTATTCTGTTATTGAAGCAGATCTGGGATACATACTGAAGTTACCAGCCTTGCACTCTGCTTGTTTTTCATTTCATAGCATTCTGGTATTATGAAGTTAAGGGAAACACAAGTACTTTTCCATTTTTGTTGCTACAGATATTCCCAGGCTGTCTCATGAACGTGTACTAGGGTGCTAAGGCTTTGGAAAGGATTTGAATAACTGCCTAAAAAGCAAGTGAACACCCAAGATTGATGATACTGCTTTACAACTTGTCCTTTCTGTAGTTGGTTAGTATAAGCTTTTACTTCTGTGCAGACAAATTGGATGGGAATTCAACCTGGAAAAGTGATCATTATCATTATACCATTATGCAAAATTCCCAGTGAATGTGTATCTATTATTTTAAGCTTTTGCTTGTTCGTTTTTTTGTGGTATTATTATGGCATGGTATGGCATTCACATGAAAGGCTGCATGTGTTGCCTGTACTAATACTGCTGTGTTTATAGCTCCATAAATTGTTTTGTGTAAGTTTGTGACACATATCTTGCAAGTAGGATGTACTCTCAAATGGGAATAAATTGTTGGTCTTTGTTCCAAGATTGGAGAAGGGCAAACAGTTTTCTGTAGTAAACAGTTTATGTTTGTTGGGCTTTTGTACTAAGGTTTTCTCAGTAGCATATAATTTTTTTTGCTTAGAGTTTGCAGACCCACAAAAAAGAATAAGGTAATAAAAATGAGTTCATGTAATAAATACTTTTTTCACTTTTTGGTCATGATTTTAAACAACACCTCTATTAAAATCTAGGTATTGGAATCAAAGAAATTACACCATTAGAAGTTATCATGTCACTATGAACTGGGTATGACTTTGTTAATTGTGTATTTGCCACGTTAATTAAAGAAGTGACAGATCAAGGCCTATACGTGCATGACAAAATTAAAAACTTTAAGTACTTCTGTCCAATGAATGCTATTATTTTTTTTTTGTCATGTGGCAGGTTGTGTTTTCATTACAGATTTCCCAGCATTGCTTATAGACTGTATTGAAACAGAGAGAGTGTGGGTTTGTACAGTGCTGCTGTCTGGTGCAAGTTGGTATATACTTCCCCCTGAGTTGACAGCTGCTGCAGTAATTTCAAGGAGAATCCATGTTGCCTTCCCTGTGGCTTCTCCAGGTGCTACAGTGCCTGGAGGAGGTAAAATGGCACTAACTTTTACAGATGTCAGCATCTGCACCAGAGTAAGGCTCTGTTGATTAAAACTTGGATAGTCTAACACCTTAACAGTGATTAACCTAAACTACTTGTGACTGTGCAAATGACATTTCATCTTACAGATAGCTACATCCCCCCCTCCCGCGCCCCGCCTTAGAGTTTTAAAGGAAATCATGTTTATTTTACTGGTAGGAACCCAGACATGTTTATGTGAAATATTTCTACTTTTCTTAGAGATTGAAAAACATTCTTTAGTAATTCTCTCAGTCATGCCTTGAATTAATTGAATTTGTTGTATGGTCAGAATGTAATCATCCCTTGAAAAAGAAAAAGCTGAGGACTAAACTATTGTATACTGGATTTAGATAGAAATTTGGGGACTACAACATTCACTTTATAATCCAGATACATATCACTTAATCCCGCATAATTCAAACAAATCCCTCTGATCATCTTTGTGGCCCTCCTCTGGAACTGCTCCAACAGGTCCATGTCTTTCTTATGCTGAGGTCTTCAGAGCTGGATGCAGAAACTCCAGGTGGGCTCTCATCAGTTTGGAATAGATGAGCAGAATCACATCCTTTGACCTGCTGGCCACACTTCTGTTCATACAGCCCAGCATACGGTTAGCCTTCTGGGCTGCAAGTTCACATTGTTGTCTCACATTGAGCTTTTCATCTACCAGTACCCCTGAGGCCTTCTCCATAGGGTTCTCAATCCTCTCATCCACCAGCTTGTATTGATACTACGGTTGCCCTGACCCAGGTGCAGGACCCTGCACTTGTCCTGGTTGAACCTCATGAGGTTCACATGGGCACACTTCTCAAGCTTGTCCAGGTCCCCCTGGATGGCATCCAGCCCCTCAGGTGTGTCAACCACACCACTCAGCTTAGTGTCATATGCAAACTTGCTGAGGGTGGCTATCACTTATGTTAACATCTAGCATAATACATGTAATTTTTGTCATTTGAAGTTTCCCAACTGTAGAAGCCTCACATTACTCCTCATAGGGACATTCTTGGAGACTTTATTTTCTCTTAGTGCAGAATTTCATTAAAATGCATACTTTGCAGCTAACTTGCTGCAGCAAATTACAAAAACTGCTACTCGGCTGTATTTAGGCTGGAAGTACTTTCTAAAATTGCCTGTAACGCTTAAAGGCAATTTTCAGAAGGGACTGATGGTTAGGGACATAAGGGGTTCTCTGGAGTATACTGCTTTCCAGTTGCTCTTTGACAATGTGGGCTCTGTCAGGAAGATTTGTTTATTAACATGCTGGCTGAAAACAGAAACTCTGAGGTCTGTCGTCCTTGAGCCTCTCTTTATACCACAGATGGTGTAATTTAGAGGTTGCTGTATTTTGAATTTACTGAAATAAAGTATTTTGAAAGAATTTAGAAGTCTGACTGGATGGAAGGGTTTTGCTTCCTTCTCACAAACTCCCCTTTTATTGAATACCTTCAGAGTTATTCAATAGAATTATTAAATACCATAGTCGCACTTCAATTTCATGTTCATTCTGTAAGTGTGCATCAGACAGGTGGATGCTTTATATGACAGGTGAAAGTGGAGGTTTCCTTCAGGACAGGTCCTTTTCAAAGTTGTTTATTTGCAGAGGGCAGCCTCAGGATAGCACTAATGCTTTTGTTAGCAAGTGATTTGTGCCAGCCCCAATACAAATAAAACATTTGATTTATGCATTCTATTGTAAACAAATGCGCACATGCTTGCTGTCTTCAGATGTACCGTATTTTATCAACATGAGGGATTCTTATTTCTTTTATTACAGTCTGTAGTGAATACCAAAGATAGCAGTGTAGTAAGCTGTAATAAAGTGTTATGAAATGAGTAAGAAAGTTGCCTAACATTAAATTCAGACAAGAATTGAGAGTCTACCATGCAGAACATGTCTTCAAAATGTTGCATACAACTGGAAAAGGATGTCTTTGTGTTACTCTCTAGGAAATACACGGGAATATTCTTTTTAGATTCCCATTTAAGTGAAAAAGAAGAGAGCTTCATGTTAATACTGTTTCTGATAAGTTTGTAAACATATTTTAGTGGGTTAAATTGTGTTATTCCATGTGGTAATCAGAGTGTACAAATAACGGGTTTTTGTTCAGTGTGTTTTGAATCTAGCCTGTTAACATTCATTAGCCTTCAGGCATCTTTTTTTTTTTTTTTAAATCAGAAATGTAGAAGTAAAATAGAATGATTATTTAATATTATGATGTATTATGTATACATGCTAAATTACACCTTATTTCCTTTATGAAGCTAACACAGAACATACTAGATACTCCCTTGTATGATTGTTGTTTTGATATTTAGATCCAAGAGATCAAATTGATATGAGAATCATTAAGGGAAAGACGCTTTAAAAGTTAATCTGTAGGATTTCTCATTAGTGTGAGGGCATACTGTTTATTGCAATAATTACTGCTGTAGTTAGATGCAGTGGAGAACAATGTCAAGTGAACTGAATATTACGAACAGTGTAAAGATACCCAGTCTTTCCTCATTACCAGTAATTTCAAAGATATTTTCTGCTTCTTTGTCTAAAGAACCGTGCAAATAAGGCTACTTAGTTTTCTGAAAATGAAAAATACTACATTTGAAATTATCTTAATACTAACAGCAATTTGGCATATCTTCAAAAATTGTCAGAGAATTTTGACAGTGGTGGTCATAAGACTTGTCTGAGTTACAAAAAAATGCAGTATTTAAAGAATTGAAATGTCTCACAAATTACATCTCGGTCACCCTAAATAGAAAAAAATATTTTATTACCTGACATAATGCTGATACTTACTGTTGAGGCTACATGTATATCTAGCAGGATCTGAAAAATGGCATATTCTGTACTATGGGATTTTATATTAGAAAGCAAGTGTTTCTTTTGACATGCAAAAGTACAGTTTATTTTTTAATAACTGTATGCAATTTTTTCTCATGCGGGTGTTAAAATCCATACAATTACCTTGGTGCTCCAGTCAATGTTCATTTACAAATGTATGATATGAAAACCAAAAATTGATGTAACTTGATGTTATTTATTAAAGCATTATTCATTTCTCAAAATAGTTTTTAAAAATGTCATCAAGGAACTCTGAATCTCAGTGACTTCTAAATTTACTGGTTCTGTTTACACTTTAGTTTTTCTTTAAAAATGTCTAATCAATAGATCTCAACTGCAACAGCAATCTAAAAATGAAACTTTTCTTTTTTACTGTCATAGTAATGACTGTGTCAAGGATTCTTCACCTGACACTCAACGGTCTTGCTGGTGATCAATACTCAAGTCTAAAGTCCAGGTAACTCTTGAGTTGCCTCCACTCCTCAGAACAAGCATGAGTAAAAATAGCAAAAAAGTTGCCAAAATTTCACTTTAAGGTGCAACAAAGTTAGAGACTGACTTCTCATTGACCTCCTTGGGGCCATGTTTTTGTTTGCTTGCAGCAGCAGATTAAGATTTCTGCTCTTGATTGTGGTAGCTTTAAATAAAAAAAGATCAGAAACTCTTTGTTGAGTAAGACAACGGCATCCAACTTGATGGTCCAGTGGAGCACCCAGGAATGAGCAGTCAGGCATTGCCTTGGACACTTGCATGCAAGTGATTTCTGTGCTGTAGGCTGCTAAAAGCTACTAATGTGTGCTGTGCCTTAGTCCTTCATTGTCAAAACTCAAATGATATTTCTTTGCCTTATAGCTTTGGGGAGAGAACTACAAACCACAAGTGAGAGACATTCAGGTGCTGTGCTGCTGATGCCTGCCTAGGTAAATGTAGGGTCATAAACAGGCTTTTTTGTACAGGTGTGAACTTGCCTCATCTGAGATCAGAGTTGATTCTGGTCTGCACAGAGTGAAGCTGTGGTTAGCGTACCTCTGGGCCTGTCATAATAAGCCCTAGGGAGGGGAGGTAGGGAAGAAGGTTTTGAGCAACCTGGTCTAGTGGGAGGTGTTCCTGACCATGGCAGGGAGGCTGGAACTAGATGGTCTTTAAGATCTCTTCCAACCCAAACCCCTTTATGGTTTAAGGAACTTACACTTCTCCATTCAAAACTGTAACTGAACATTTTCAGGATGAATGTTAATCACTGGAGTTGCAATACAGACAAGAAGCCATGGTTTACAAAATCCTATTTTTGAAAATGGCTCATTGGTTCGTGATACTTGGTTCAGGTATCATTTTGCGCTTTTGTCTGTTGGTTAGTGAGGCAAAAGACATGTCATTCGTTTTAAAGCTGCGGTAGTAAGGCTGGGTTCTGAGCCTACCAAAGAAATGCTGCTTGTCTCTATTAAAGAAGCAGCAATCTGTATCTGGACAGCAAAATTCAGACCAGCTGTGTTATAAAAATATTGCAGAAATAAGTTTGTTGAGTAACCGAAGGTATACCAATATAAAGATTTCCTACTATACAGTGTACACTTTCATAAAAAATAATGTGAAATTAAACATTTGCATTTTGAAAAATGATTCAAAGACCTGTTTTCTTTTAAAAAGAAAAATGTGGAAATGTGGCATTTTTGAAAAATCAGCAAATTAATAGTAATATATTTATTAGGTCTCTGAGCTGTAAATGCCAATTCCAGAATTAGCATTCCTAGCATTCTGAAATGCTTGGGCTCTTCGGATAGGTTTGGCTTGAGAAATTGTTCCTAGCAATTGTCTGTATTAGTTAATGCTTGCTACTGTTGCTTTATCTTTTTTCTGTCCTGTTTTTGATAATCCACATTTTCCCCTGCTTATCTTCCTGGCTGCTCCCCCCCCCGCCCCCCCCGGATACAGTGTATCAGTAATTTAATTTCTTATTTCTCCAAGAATAAGGTGGTAATACCATACTTTATATTCATGGTAAATTAATAAAATATTTAATACATACTAGCACAAGCCATTATGAACTGACTATGTAAAAAGGTAGAATACTTGAGGGCATTTGTCACACATAATTAATGGGTGCCGATTAAACTCTTTCTTTCCACTCTTTTGGCTGAGATAGTTTGTGTTCCACACCCTACCTTATGTGTATGGTGAGAATGTGGAAAATGCTGGAATTTCTGAATTTTTTGTCCTAATAGATAGAAAGGGAACATTAAATCACAGCATCTAAAAATAACTCTGATTTGTTTGTTCTGTTAGAACACGAAAATTATTTGAACTATTCATTATTATTTGTAATATTTGTATTGTGAACTCTAGTGATGAGTTAGATGCATTAACAATAACCCTTATCCCTCCAAAAGTGATGGTGAATCATTACTGTCTTTTTTGTAAAGCAGTACTGTGAACTATAGTTTATAGATTATTTGGCTGAATCTAAAACTAAAATGTGATATTTAATTTTTTTCAATGGAATCAGCCTCTATTTGTGATTTATCTCCACACAGTGGTTTAGGCTTATACTATGGAAATAACGTGTCAGAGAAGGATTAGGACAGGTGTAATGTCACTGGTGTGGCAGTAATAGGATTCATCCAGTGAAGGAATGAGTTCAGTTTAAGATGTATGAATATCTAGTGTTATTAGAAGGTATTCAGAAAAAATAGCTTTATATTTTCATGCTAAGCGGAAAAATGCTGGTGATGGTATAGTATATTTACCAAGCTGATGTTGAGAAGTATGTCAGGAGGTTGTGTAGAGCTATTTTCAGGTTCAAAATACTCACCTAGAATTTCATTTGACCATGTAATATTTTGTCCTCATAATGACAACTAACGTGCAGTGTAAAGTATAAATTTAATGCATATTTTTAATTATGTGCCAAGAAATTAGAAATTACTAATTTGCACTACTGGTAGGGAGTCTCTTTTATGAATTACAGAAGTGTTCAAATTAGCAAGTGAACAAACACAATAAATCATAATGTATCACAATGTTGTTAATCTGTTTTGATATTTGTGGTTCATTGTCAACTGTTTATGCTAGTACATTATCTTGTACCACTCTAGTAAAGGTACTCAAGTATATGTTAGCAAAGATCATGCTGTGCTGTCAGTATTTTGCCAGAGCAGTGTCACTCCTTCCTGTGTTGAAAACAGGAAGTTTGTATAGCCTTATATAATATATTGTGCATAATTCTGTTACTTCTGTTTGAAACTGTGGCCAGAGTTTTGCACGGTCATGTTTTGTAAGCACTAATTAGTAGAATGTAGGTTGCTGGATCTTAGCATGTGTAAAGCACCAATGTGGATTTGTGGAGAAATCTTTCAAAAATAGAGACAGAATTTTGCTCTTAATTACACTGATTTTGATTTTGGCTTTTTTTTTTTTTTTTGGCATGTGAGGAATTGATCTTTTTATTTTTGAGAAAATAAACTGTCAAAAGCTGTCAAACTCCTGTCTCTCTGAAAAGCTACTGGTCTTCGAAGGGGCTGAAGAGGCAAGTCATGGATAAGGAAATGAAGGGATAAAGAAAAAGGCAGAGATCTTTTCCGGTTCTTAATTCCTGTCTAATGCAGAAAGACAAACATCTCATGATTGGCAAAATATCCCATCTTCTGATTATGCAAAAAATTTCTTCAGAGTGTAGAAAATAATGAATAGAGGCTATTACCAAGAATGTGTTTCTAGTCATAATGTGTCTGGAACATTTCAAGCCTATGGTGAAATGGGAAATTAAAAAGAAGATAACCCTATCCTTCTGCTATTCTAGGCTTGCAGAGGAAAAATCAAATTGTATTGACTGAATTGCAAGTGAATAAACACCCTTTACTTGCATTTGTTTTCTTCTGTTCCACTGCTTCGTGTTACGTAATTGAACACGTATCAGCTGCACAAATAATGCGTAAGTGAAGTGTTGGTTTGAATTTATATCGATATTCTTTGTTGAACTGCATAACTTTATTTAGAACTCATAGACTGAAGACGAAATCTATGAAGTTTCTAGTGCCTTTAGGTACTTTTGTTGACTCAACAATGTTTAACACCATCTAGCCTCTCAGAAAATACAGCACTTGAATATACCTGAAATGGGGCTGGAGTGGGATTCTAACACAAAGTAGCTTCTCTTCTACTATGTAAAATTTGGAAGCTGTTATCAAGGTGTCTTCCTGCAGATGAGCTAACTCTCTTTTAAAATTGCTAACAAAGTAAGTCCTGGCTGAGACAGGAATCTGATAAAGCAGCAGTATCATTCAAAACTCTTACCAGTCTACAGTAACCCTACATTGGAATATATCCTGCTGTGATCAGATTCTGGCCTAGGATGGGAAGGAACAATATCTGGGCTTGCCTATTGGCTTCCTGGAGCCAGGGTTGCAGGAATGGAGCAGACTCACAGTAGTAACCATCAAGGAGGTTCTCTTGTTGGCTTCACTCATGGCAAGAGCTGAGATGTAGGGGAACGCTGAAGGCAACAGTAACACTCAGGACAGGAGGAGTGGTGGTTGTGCAGTTATAAAAAGGACATGGGTAGAGACCTTCAGGACCCTTACCGCAAAGCGCTTTAGTAAGAGCTGTCTTAGTCTGCAGGGATCCTCTTCTTTTGTCGTTCATATAGAATAGAGAAAACAATTAGCCGCCCTCACTGTTAAGGAAGAGACACACTGGTAAGGAAGCTATACCTGTGATTGTGCTGGTAGCATAGGCTGCCTTGTAATATCCTATTAATCCTGAGGCATGAAGCTGCTGGAAATTATCAGATGAATTCATCAAACCCTAATGCTTCTGGATTAGAAAGCACAAAAATCACAGCTCCTAACCCTGTGATGCAGGAACAATTCAGAAGTTGCTAACGTGTACTGTGTGTGGTTTTGGGTAGAGAGAGGAGGTACTAATAGAAAGTGGAAGCAAAGAAGCACTTTGTAGTCATTCCTAGGCTTTCTGAAATGTCTCTGTGTGACTTGTCTGTGGAATGCAGTATTTGCATATTTGTGGAGTACTTTTTATATATATAAATTCTAACATTTTTCTGTAATTGTTTTCAAATAACTGCATAAAAAAGGATTGCCAAAAGGCAGACATCTGCTTATTTGTTGTAAGAGACGCTATCTACAAAAAGAGAATATTTAAATCCTTCTAGCAGGTTTTTGAAAATGCGATGGCTTTGGGAAATGAGAAAAGTATGCTTTTTCAGTTGTACTACATTTACAGTCCTGGGATTGTTATATTTGGTGTAGGTCTAAAATCTGAGTGTGTACAGAGAAGCACAATGTCACATATTCAAGAACAAGTAATCTGCCAAACTGTGGTGAATCAACAGATTAATGATTTTTTTATTCATCCTAAAATTTCTCTAAGCTGTGTTTCTCTGAAAAAACCCACCCATTTCTTTTAATACTTTCCAGACAGCACTTAACTGCTGAGCCGTCCCAGAAAATGTATTCATTCTTATGCCATTAGCTTCAGTATGGGAGGAAATGTGACAAATACTTTATCTTTTATATAATCTTCTTAAAAGGATGTGAAAATTCTCCCTAATTTATTTGCAAAAGTAAACCCAAAAATATAAGGTCATTTGTGTCTTCCTTTTAGTTTGTCCTATTTTTGCAAACACAGATGAACCAATTGTGGTCTAGTTGCTACTTAAGCCTTCATGACATTAGCAATGCCTTTTCTATGTTTAGCTAGTAGATGGAGTTTTCTTTGCCAATATACATCCACTTAAAAGGCCAATCTTTAGTGTTCAGAAATCAAACCCTTTAAAAACATGGTCAGGTGGCTGTGTTTGAAAATCTTTCTATATAACACTCACATATTTTGCATCCTCTGGGTACAGTTGTTTTAACTAGTGTCCTTTTATTTACCCTGATTTTGGAGTAAATAGGGATTTAATTTATAAGGAAAATGAATACTTGTGTCACTCTTGTAATCCTGAATAACTTGAAAGATATAACAACTCTTAATTTTTTTAAAATTTGCTTATCTCTGTGGGAAACCTCTGCTGCAGATAGATGAGCAGACATGAAATTGCCATTTTTAAAGGCATTATTCAATATGCTAGGTGAAATTGCAAAGACAGTGTAAACCTCTTATGTCATCTAGTCCAGCTTTCTGTACATGTAACTTTACAGTAGTCCTGGTTGGTGAGACTTTAAAGGTTGAACAGTTGTCTTATATCCCAATTAAGTAGTGTGCATGTAGGAGTTTTTCTGCTCTGGGATGAATGCAAATGTGATAAAGCAGAAGTATGCAGTGCTGTGCTTCTGTGAACCAGCCTTGCTGTCAAGAGGGCATCAGATTCATAAATTTATTTGGTGGCCGCTCAGATTGATGGGAAGTGAGACTGCGTATTACCACTACTGTCTCCACAAGTTCCAGTTAAAAAAAAAAAAAATTAAGAAAAAGACATCTTCTTGCATTTAAATTATGCATTGGTTTCATGCTCAATAGTCTAGAGAGTGACTTTTGGTTATGTCATTTATTTACATAATCATACTGTGAATGTTGTAAAATTCTTCACAGTAAAGGTGATTATAGCAAAATCCAGGTATAGCACATAAATATCAATCATTCAGTCTTAATAAGTTAGTGTGTTTACTTCTAGTAAACAAATAAGACTGAATTTTCAACTCTGTACTATTGAAATGTTACTTTAATCTTTGAAGTCAGGATATTAAGAATGCAACATTGATTCTTAGTGTAATCTGTACAGGATTTCTCTTTGCTCTGTGCTGACCTCTGTAGTTTACCTATATGATTTCTGTTACTGTGTCATAAAGCTCTTTTCATTTGCTGAGGGGATACTGGCTTTGAATCCTTAATTTTTAATGGATTTAAGGTAGAAAAGCAAAGTCAAATAATTCCCTTAAACAGCAAAGCATACAAGAAAATGACACCTTTTTTAAAGATGCTTATGTGTTATAAACAGGGATATATTATTTTCGTATGTCTAAAAAAGTGTATAAATGATGCGCAGTTTAGAGAATTAGATCCAAAATAGCAAGTGTATTTCCCTTTTTGTGGGTCTTGAGGTTCAGCATATTGCCAAGTGACAATGTTAAGGTGTCTTAGACAAGCCTCTTTATTTGCAAAAGAAGATGGAAGACATTCATTGTACACATGCAATTTCTAGAGAAAATTCTAGATTTTAATTCTTAGATTTTAATTCTCTGCTGAATTCTTGCAGTTTCCATTCCAGTAGATCCTCTCAGGGAAAAGACATGGGGAGTGGCACATGGTTGTGAAATACGCAGCTGTGTTTCCTCACCATTTTAAGGTGAGGAAAAGGGTGAGGAGACTAGAGCTGTTCTATCAGTCTGGGTGATAGAACTCTTGGAAGACTTGCATTAGGTGGGTTTAACCTGCTTAAAGGATTTCATTATAAGCAAATGAATGGTCTAACTGAGCCCATTGGGGACTACATATGTTAAAATATAGCACAGTTAAGCAGACTGATGATGACTAGAGGGTTCACCATATGACAGGACTGAGCTTTACTAAGGATACTCTGGCTACAAGTTTTAAAATTTGGAAAAAGGTGGTTGACTGGTGTCAATAACTTACCTCCTGCATGGGAAGAAGCATCACTATCAGGTTCACAGTGGGAATGTGACTGATCTCTTAGCTTTCTCTGGAGTTCTAAATTGTAGCAGGAGCCAAAAATTTATTTTTGTTGGTTTTTTGGGTTTTTTTCCTGCAAGTCTGAAAGCAAGTGAAACTGAGACTTTTGAAACTTTTCTTTTGAATGCAGACTTCAATGAGATAATTTGTGCTTTTGTCTGCTTCCTGAGTACGCTCAGGGTAGGGTCAATTGTTCAGGTGACACCAGTGGCAAAGCCTGCACAAACCTCCATGGTCTTTTACCCTCTTTCCTCCCTTGCTCCCACTAATAGCATCATAGGGTTGGGAATGCAGTGTGTGCAGGGAACAGTGAAGCCTGCCTTGCAAGTGGCCGGATTCTAGATCAGCATCAGATCAATTCTCTGGGCAAATGGCAGGATGATGGTAAAGAGAGAGCCAGAGAATTCTTTGGAGCTCAGATCCCCAAAATAAGGGAAATGCTGGCTTATTCTGCTGCCACTGCCCTTCCCAAAACTAATTCTGCACAGAGGTTCTTTGTTGAAATCACTCTTGCATTAATTGTGGTGGAATTGCTGGAATGCTTAAATTGCAGGAGCATTGGCGCTGTTGGTCTGATCGTTAGAGTCTCTGGTGCTGTAGAGAGGAAATCAGTTTCTTCTGTGTTTGTAGTTTTTAACTGAGAATATGTTCTTAACTTGTCAATTAATGCATTTTAGTTACATTATAGTTTAACAAAGATTAGTTACATATGTTATCAATAAATGCATTAAATGTTTTTAGTACAAATGATGTAATAACACAGCTAGATGTGTGTTCCTGTTATTAATGATGTATTATACAGAGACAAATATTATATATTTGTAAGATGTGCATAGGTGATGAAGGCATTTGGGGAGAAAAAATTTCTGTGTGTGAACAAAAAAAGCATATTTTTCCTGAAGTGAACCCAAAGGAGTTTCATTGACATTAAGATAAACACACAACAGGTGTTTCATATTTTGAAAAGGTAATTTGCACAGGATAAGAATTATGCCACATAAACATAATTTCTTCCCTCCTAAAAAGGCTAGAAATAATCCTTGGTATAAGTCAAAAAGTCTGTAACACTTCTGGGAGAATAGTCCAGGTGAAAGAAGATTATCGTGTACAGGGCAAGCTATAATAAAAACTGTCAGTTCTGTCAACCCTTCTGTCTAAGGTCTATAGAGGATTAAAAGGATATTGAACATCATGTAACAGCTGTCTCCTGTGTGAAAGGGATCACTATTGTGGTGAACATAAATGTACCCGTTTAAAAAACTCCATAAGGCAAGGTGTGGCTGAGCCACAAGTGCTTGGTTTGGCAGATAAAGTGCTGCTTTCAAGGGCTTGAAAGAGCACAGTGTGAGTTCTAAATATATAGTATGAAAGTCTTATCAACAAGTGTGTTTCTTGTGCATCTTTTGCACTACTGGAATAATATGAGATAGCACCAAGTTTGGCATAAGCAACAAACTATATTGTGTTCCTATTGTGTTGAGAAAACATTAATTAGTGTATAGTGTGAAATGTAATCAGTGCTTCCAGAGAAGTTGCAAATTGCCTTTTAATTAGTTTTTTTTGTAGCTCTAAAAGCTCTAAGGTTTAAATAAAAACATGTTGTTGACAGTAATAAAATTTTAACTACACTTAGTTTTTCTAGGTCACTTCAATGATTTTTGAATGTTGATTAGTGTTTTTGAAAACACCAAAATTTCATAATGCTTAACATGAAACAAAACATGAACAATTAATATTACTGTAAATCTATAATATTTAAAGTTGTTGTATTTGAAATTTTAAAATAGAGTTCATTCATCTCTGAAGTGAATGGGAGGAAATAGTCTACCTGATATATCCTTTGCTTGAAGGGTGTGGGTTTGGTTTTTTTTGTTTGGTTGATTTTTGTTTGGGTTTTTTGTGGGGAGGGAGGGGCTTTTTTGTTTTGTTTTGGTTTTCTTTCTGTAAGAACGAAGTATGAAACATGGATAGCTATCCAGTTTAGGGAACAGATTTCTCATGTACAAGTAAAGGTGGCCTTCAGATTCTTTAGTACAGACTTTAGTACTTGCAGCACCTTAAGCGTTCACGTGTTTGACCAGTGGTATGGCTATAAAGATAAAGCTAAAAATTAAGCTCAAGATAACTAAGTCCTGCTGGAAGGGCTTTACCAAATCATTTTTCAGAGAGCAGTGGTAACTTCTTAGCCAAACACTTGTTGAAAGCAATTAGGCCATGGAATAAATATAAGATGGGAGGGCTGATTACAGTACCTAAATTTAAATTCTAATTCTACTACAATATTTCAAAATAGAAAGTCAAGCACCGCATTTGTTGACTTTTCAGTTTAAACACAACCTGGTAACATTCAGTGTATTATATAACACTATGTAAACACAGAGCTCATAGGATTGTATTAAACTTCCAAACCCTAGCACAGAAGTGTTTGCAACAAGATAAGAAAGCTGAGTCTTATATAGAGGATTTTCTTAAAAAGGCTTAGAAAGAAACATGCAAAAGTAAGATACTTATTTTTATTTTTTTTCAAATCAAACTCAAATCCCAAGACCACTTGTCAGCTTTAAAGCCAGTGGACAAATCAATGTATTGAATTTTTAAAGCTAATTGAAACCGATATCTATCTTGTCATTCATGGGAATTGCAAAAATGTAGCAATTTAAATATGACCTTTTTCAAGAGGTACAGTAATAGTGCCCTAGTCAGGGACAGAATATCAATAAAGGCACCTCATTAGGAAGGTGCCACAATATAAAGGATGGGAAATAACTGAAAAGATGAGAAGGCCAGGGGTATCCCAAGCACATCAGGTACTGTTTCCCAGGATAGTTTTCTGTAACAGACAGCACCCAAACGGGTAACTGCTGTTGGAGAATAACCTAAAATTCCTGTTGGTGAAAAATAGGTTGATCTTGCTGGAACTCATAGCTGCTATCTCTGTATTATCTAGAGCTAAATTCTGACTTCCTCTCTGACTGTTACCTGATGTAAACCTAGTGACACCAATGGTGTCAAAAATGAGAATTGAAGTAGCATCTGATGTACCATGATCCTGGATGGAGGATGGAAATTTTTAATAGCCTCTTCCAAAACACATTATGCTGATAAACTGGAAATAAATTTTTGTCACTTGGAAACGAATGCAAGAAATGGAAAAGAATAACATTCCAATGAAGAATCAGAAGTCCATTTTGTGTCTCAAGTTACAGCCGTCCAGGTGGAATAATTGCTGCAGGTAAAAGTGTGTAGATGGGTTTGATGTAAGAGAGGTGTGTGGTACATGAGTCTGCACATACCTGTCAAGAATGGTGTGGTTGATATATCCCATTTAAGATCTGCCACTAAGGAGGAAGAATAAATAGGTTTTGACACTCACTGGACTTCATGCCTTTATACAATCTGAGAGCATTCTATTCCTGCACCATAGCAATAATTTTTTTGTGAGACATTTTAATAGCATCTTTGGTTTTGAAGTTAAACTACACTGAATGATGTACAGCAACATATAGCAAAGGGATTATTAAACCACAGATTTAAAGATGCTATAAATAAATTGCATAATTACTAAAAGAGGTGTGAACCATTTTTATGATTTTCTTATTTGCAGATTAAGTCTACGAGAAAGCGTGCGTAAGTAGATTGAAAAGTTCTGAATTATATATTAAATAATTTTGATTTCTGATACATTGACAGGGTGCTACAACTTTTCTTATTTGGCATGTACTGGTACTCATGCTTTGTGCTACAATATCTAGTAAAACACACTGCTTTTTCTATTTTTGATCAACTTTAATTTATATAGCAGTTTTACTCTGTAACATTACAAATTGGAGAAATAGGATTAAAGTAATGATATACAAGCTATGTAAAATTAAGTGAGTGAAAGGTAGTAGTCTTTGAAACTATATTACAATATGGTAAGTGAAAAATTCTGTGCCCCACTAAAATAACAGGAGGAATTTAAGAGCAGGCTGACTATGATTTGCCATGAACTAACTTGGAGCAGTCTTCTTGCCATGGGCTGGTGCTCAGAGCACTACCTCTGAGCTGACTACAGAGCTCTGCCTGGCTGTGTTCCCACAGGGGAGGGTTTAGGAGGAAGTCCTAGCAATCTACTTTTCTTCTGGTAGCCTCAATTTGCGTATGTCTGATCATGGACCAGACTAGCGTGGTCCTGAGTATGCTGAAGAGATGTTGCTTGGCAAGGACACTTTTCGTGCAGGAACTTCCCAGAAATGGAGGTTCTGAAGGGCCAGATGGTAGATGGCAAGAACTCAGTGGACTGAAGAGAGACTGGATCACGTTCTCCTATATCATGGTCATAAATACCTCGTGTCCAACATTGAATCATGCTATTTTATCAACATTATCCTTTAAAATGGGGTTATACTGAAGTATGATAAAATGTTCTAGGACAGAGAAGTGTAAAAGTTTCAGATGGAGGTCGAAAAAGGCTACAGAAAACAGAAGACAGCCAAGCAGATGCAAAGAGAGGAGGACAGTTCCTGCACTCAAGGTGGATTCAGAAGTAGAGGAGAAAAAGAGTATTATGGTCGTGTAGGGAGCCAAAGAAAAGAGAAAGATGAGTCATTGATGAATGGAATGATTAGGAGTCTATGTCCATATGATTCACTGCCTCTTAAGAGTCGGAAAATAATCTTGTCTGTAAGTGCCATTATCCTGCACTAGGGTAGGGGGCTTTTGTGACTGAAAACTAACTTTCAGCTCCAAGCATTTCTTCCATTCAATAAAAAGTACCTCTCTTACACCTCCTGTAGCTGCCAGCAGCAATGTCATCTCTATCTCTAGTCCTGTAGATTGCCTCTATTTAAAATTTACTTCCTCTGGTCATCTTAACTTGCTTAAAGAGAAGTCATCCTAATTTGTCAGGCCTGCAGAAGGCTCACAGGACCCCCAGGTGACTGAAGAGTCAACAGCGATGATGTGGGAGTCTTTTTGCTTCTTTCTTTTGATGTGAACTACTGTTGCCAATTTATGTGATAACTGAGTATTTTGTTTCTTACAGTTCCCGTGCATTGGTAACGGACTGGGCATTTCTCTATGCAGTATTACATATCCAGGACCATGATACCTGCTTGCTCATATATTCTGTGTTCACTGCCTTTTATAGAGTTTTTGATGCCCTTTGTGTTCAGAGGCATTTCTTGAGGATTATATCTGTTTCTCCTACAGTCCAAATGTGTTTGTAGTTCCTTCTAATTTAAGACTATTTTGTCTTCATTGTTATGTTGCACATACATGACAGAGTTCTCTGTCTTGCATGTGCTTCTTGACTTTGAATGAAAATAAATATTCCTCTAAGTATCATTTGTCTTTGGTACTCATCAAATCCTTGTATCAACTGTTATTGTGGTTTGGTATTGAATCCTGACAACAAAATCTTCCCTTTGCTTTATAATCTTTTTCTGCTCTTCTATGCATTGTGAAATGTAATGAAAACAAAAGGGTGTAGGTTTTTTGTTTGATTGTTAGTTTTGGTGGTTTAGGGTTTGGGTTTTTTTAATAAAGAAAATAATGGCAGCAAGTATTTTTATTTTTATTTTTTTTACAGCTTCCAGCAATAGGTTCTCATCAAAGGGTTTCCATTGCAGTGAAGGATCTTTATCCTGACATCTCTTTTAAATGAGCATATATATGTCCAAATGTCTCTTTAGGGTTGTCCTTGACCCTATTTAAGTACAGCAAGATCAAATGGGGAGAAGAAAGCCTAAATTTTTCAAGATTAGCCATAAGCGGTAAAAGGATTGAACCTCAAGAGAAAAACTTGAGTGATGCTCTTCACTTCTGTCGTCAAAGGCAATGGACATTCAACTTTGGAATTACAGATTTAGTTGGAAATTATAGATTTATTTCTTCCTTATATGTGGCTTTCTTATTCCACTATTTACTATCCTCAACTCAGGCTTTAGACAGTGGTGCAAGAGACTTGGAACCAGGAAGAGCCTTGACATCAGAACTGGGTCTCCTGTGCAAATGGGCCTCTGATTTGTTGGGTAGAGTCACCTCTACCATTCTCTTAAAATTAATTGACCAAAACCTCAGGAAGTGTGTACAGAACATCATTAAGAGATCTGTGTAAAACTGTTACATGCTTACCTGGACTATTTCTCGAGTAGTTTTAGAAACTTCTACAAATAGTAGAGCTGGGAGCCTGTTTTTCTAAATGAATGTTTGTGTTCTGAAGAAATCCACATCAATGGATTAGGATTTAATCTGTTTGTAAACCTCTGCCAACAGTAACCATGATGAAGGTTATTTGGCCTGCTTTGTGATATATGAAAATTTCATAGATTATCAGCAATGATCCGTGGTGGAATATTACTCCAGATTATCTGTTTCACCCCTGGCCTTTCAGCATACATGTGAGTGCACTTCAAGTAGTATTATCACCAGTTAGATAGACAATTGTTTGCTGCAATACGTAACAATATAACTAAATTGCCCTTCTTTGTTTAGAAGCAAAAATGTGTTAAGAGCTGGTCTAGACCTAGAAATGAGATGTCAGTTGGTCAGATAATTTAACTTTAAAATAAAATATTGAATAAGATTTCAACAATTAAACAATGGATACTATTGAAAATTAATCATTCTATGGCTTGCTTTTCTGTTTTTCTTCTGTACACAAGAGTAGAGAACTGGTTCCTGGAATGATTTTTTTTCCTGAGGGAAAGATTTTGCTACAGTACAGAAATTTGTTACTTTTTTATTCATTCTTTTCCTCATTTGCTTCCTGTTCCTCTCAATGCATAGACATACATCATGGTTTCTTGCATTATTTTTTTTTTTTCCTGAAGGGTAGTATATGTTCCAGAAATTTGAAATGTTCATTTGTCTATTCCATTTTTCTTTTATATTAGCATGGGGAAAAAATTCACTAATTTGGAAGTGCCTTTTCCTTTTATTGTCTTCAGTCATTTGTAATCTATTGCCTCTGTATTGTGTGTTTTGGGTCTTGTTTGTTTGGTTTTTATTATTATTAGTACCTGTGCTATTAGAGGTTGATGAAGTCAGTTTGTGTGTGTACATGCAGTTTTGGGTGCTTATTTTGCACTGTCAAAACTGATAGGTGCAAACCTGATAGCTGATACTACTGCATAAGTATCCTTTGCACGTTTTATTTTATGCTTGAAAGACATTTACAAGCATGCTCACCTTAATCAATAAATAACTTTAGTGTTGTAACATTTTAAAACAAGAAGTTAAAAATTTTAAGTTCACTGGAGATGCATATGTATCATTTAACACTGTTCAGTAAAAGATGTAAATTTTGAGATTAGATGTGTGGGAAACGTGAATTTCTGTCATTATATAGTCACAGGCATGTCTATAAATCTATGCCAAATTATAATATTTGCATAAATATTTATATAAATATGCTATACTTGCATAGCATTTGTAGCGTTTTCATATCTAACTTAATTTACCGTTTCACAATGGGATTGAGTTGGACTAACAGATAAGTGCTTCCAAAATGGAAAATATCATTCCTTTTCTTTAAGTTCCTCAAGTTGGATTTTAGTGGTATGAAGACTCTGGTGTTGCTTTTTACGTGGAAATCGGTATGCATATGAAGAGAATATGGTATCTTTTACAATTCATCATAGCCTATATGTTTCTGAAGTAGATGCTGTTCAATGAACAAATAGGGGGAAAATGGATAATAGGGTGTTTTCTGATAGTTGGAAGCATTTTTCCTGTATTTTTACTAAGAAATGCTGAGATATATACTCTGAGATTAGCATAGATTTGGCTTTGTCTAATGTTTTTATGCAGTCCATAAAAGTGTTTCATTTTGTAAGGGGTTTCTTGTTGTTGTTGTTTTTTAAATAATGAGCACATAGCTCTTCTTTTAAATGTGGTAGGAGCTAGCAGTTGAATTACAGAAATTTAATCTAAATTTCTTGTTTGTTTACATTATTTTGAACAAAAACCATAGTAATGGTGTAACTTTGTAAAATAAAAGGTGCGATTTCACAGGGTGGGAGGACAGTTACAGAAAAAGAAAATAAGTGTGATACTCAATGCTTCTTCACATGGGGACATGCATGTGGAATTGAAGCTTGTGGTAATTGTTGGCATATTCCCGTAAGCACAGTATTTTGCCTGTAATTTTTGAAAGAATCAATCACTTGCAGCAATTTATGGAATAACTTTCTGGTGGGTGATTCTAGTATTTTATTTACGCTTTTTGCCTGGTTCACCAGAATGCAATACCTTTGCTTCTTGGTACAGTAAATGCACTCTGTAATATCTATTATGGTATGGTCAAAGGATAATTTATTGTCAGATAGAAAAATAGGTCAACACTAATGTCACTTGATGATCAACCCCCCAAGTTTAATAAAACACCTCACCAGCATGCATTCTGCACAGTGCTTGATGTTTTATTAGGACTACAGTACCTAGCTATAGCAGGAGTGTAATTACGGAGCTGTCAGGGTGATAAGTGGGATTAATGGCAGCCTGGTGCACTTTAGTCTGCAGAGTGCTCAGAGAATAGGAAGATGGTATTATTATAAGAGAGAGTCTGGACTGGCATATTCATGGCACCCTCGCCTCCTCCCCAAAGCTCACATTCAAGTTTGCGTTACCCGCCCCCCCAATAGCTGACATTTTCAACAGCTGTTATTTGTGAACCAGCTCAAAAATCAAAAGAGAAATAATTTGAGAAAGATGCTTGCAAGCCACGATGGGTAATCTGTATGCTGTTTATCCTTCTAGGTGCCATTCTGGTCAGTTTTGGCATGACATTGTTCTGTATATAATCCACAGAAATGTATTTCAGGTTAAGTGCAATTCTTTTGGTCAGTTGTATGTTAAAGGAAACCACATTCAGGAAAGTGAAGATCAAAAAGTCATCATGAAATTTTTGCCTTTTTAAAACACGTGATTTTACTTATTGTGTCCTTCTGTTATTTCCTTACTGCCTGCATAGGCAAAGTGGTCATCTGAGCTCACATAGTAGGTATTTTGTCTCACATGTCTCCTTTTTTCTGCCTTCTAGTACTAAAACTTTGCTGTCTTTCAATCTGCTTAGAATGCTAAGAGCATCCTCTTGACTCGGTGCTTTGGCCACATCAACCCTTTGAGGTCCCCACTGGCCTGCCTTTGCTTGTTAAGGCAATCCTAACGTGTGCCTGTCAGCAGGTCGTTCTGGGCAGTGGTGTATTTAACTGCTGCAGCTAAACCTGCTGGTGCGCTTCTACCAGAGCCCTCTTGACATCCTGACTAGTTGAACTCATAACCCACCACTGTGTTCAAGCTGGATTTGGCTTTATCAGATTTCTCAGCTTTTGTAGCCTGAGAAACCTGTTTTTCTTTAAATATTTCCTCTGGGCCGTTCCCCATGACTAGTTCTGTGAGAAAATCCAAACAGCAACTACCACATGTGCTTTCAAATTTTGCTGGTGCCGTGGTGTCTGCAATACCCAGCTAGATGATAATGAATATGAAGATGAAAGACTAATTAATCTTTTCCTTAATTGACTTTGCCTTCTCTCTTATTCCACCCTTAATTGAAAAAAAAAAAAAAAAAAAAAAAAAAAAAAAAAAAAGAAAGAAAACAAAAGCAATGCATGTGATCGACAAAAGTCAGGCCAGTTTTTCTCTCTAGGTATTTCAAGCATTACATTCCTTTTAATGTGATCTTCATTTCTTTGTGCATGTATTCCATAGACTACTTGAAGCTTTTCCGTGATTGAGAAGATTCTGTCCTGGTTCTACAGTGTTATTATCTATCTAGTCGTGGAACTCATATAAGTAGTTGTGCTCAGTTAGCACATAAAAAATAAATTTTATTTAATTTTCTATAGATCATTAAAACCATAATTTAAATAAATTCTGTATGTTAGTAAAACAATACTGAAAGAGCATCTGGAATAACTTAATGAATTTTCAGCTAATTAGTAGTGTGACATTTGACCTGTGGTAATTATTTATGTGTAAAACCAAAAGTGTGTACAAATACTTTTGTGTTTAGTAGAGAACTGTTTTGCTTCTTCAGCTGACTTTTACCTTTCTTCGTTAGGTTTGCTTACTGCAAATTGCATAGATTACCCTGAGGGCTTACTCCTTAGATGGGACTTGTGCAAGCAACCAGAGTGGTAACATCCTCACAGGCACCTATGCAGGAACAGATTATAAATCTTTGGTACTTAGTAGGTTTTAATATACAGTTTAGGTTTTGTCATTAGGGATGACAAGAAGAGGGTCTTAGGGATTTCAGTTGGATGTATGCGTAAGACTATGGAATTGTTTTCAGAGGTCACAAACATAGCACAGGAAACTCATAGAAAAGGAACTTAAAAATTTATTAGCCATTCTCATTCTTTGGCACATACGGTACACAATAATTCCTTCCTCTGTGGAAATACTGTTGCTTTTGTATGTCTCGATTGTCCAACATCCAGAATTTAATCCACAGTTGCACTTCCAGAACTTCATTAATAAATTCAGATTCACAAGCCAGGTGTTTTTGAAAAGGAAAAATGAAATGGTCAGAAGTTTAGCAATCTTGGATTCCAGGGAAAAAAATTACTTCTATGTAATTAGACATTGTTTCCTAATACTTAAATGTGTGTAGTCCATATGCTTGTACCTGCACCCTACTGCCTTCCTTTGTAAAGTGAAGTCAACAGAACACAGAGTTGAATGCTAGTCAATAATGATCATGTAATGCTTTGAGGTTATAAATAGAAATTTTATGAAAATGCTCTGTATTATTCCTTTGTGGCTTATCTTCTACCATGTTAACTTGAAAACCTTATGCCATTGGCAGCATTTGTATTCCATGTCTCCTTGACACTTTTTTTTTTTTTTTTTGTTCTTGTAGATGCTTAAAGTGTGCAGATGCTCCTTGTCAGAAGAGTTGCCCAACTAATCTGGACATCAAGTCATTCATCACAAGTATTGCAAACAAGGTAAAATCAAGCTTGCAGTGGTACATGGCAGCAGATAACAACAGTTACTTGCAGTTCTGTTAGTAAGATTGCATTTCAAGGTTTATCTTTGCAAAGTCTTAATAGTGTTTACAACAAATGCTTTAAAGTGCAACAGTCATCTAATTTTTAATTATTTCTGCTGCTATTCTGTGCCTGTTCAGATAGTGCAAATCTATTTCTTCATGTCAGTTCTTCTATAAAGTTTTTGGCTTTGATTTTAAAATATAATGATATTAAAAAAAACAGAGCATTACAGTATAATTTTGCTGCTACCCAGAGGTATTACAGTTACAAACCTTTTCTTTCGTTAAAGATGCATATTTTTTTAATTTTTAAAAGTTTATTATACTTTTCTGCTTTGGGCAGAAAAGGTGGTCATTTCAAGAAATGTTTCCGTGTACTTTATCGTAAGAGGCTCTGGTTAATGCAAATGTAGTCATTCACTTAGACTATTAATAAAATACTACAGGAATGAATTGCACCCCATCTTTGTACCTTTTCCTTTCTTAGTAGGCTATTATACTATAATCATAATGAAATCTTAAGAACATTATTCTGATTTGTGGTTTACAAATGACTTCTAACAGTCAGAAATAGAAATAAATAAAGATGACTGCAAAGTTGATATGACAAGATTAATTAGGCTGTCTGGGATAGCCTAAAGATGACTGGATATTGATTGCCCCATAGCTTTTAAAACTTACTTCCCATCTGTGAAATCATTAGCTGCTGTGTGATTTATTTGTTAGTATGAGCCCAACTAGGCTCATAATCTAATGGGGGTGCTACAAAGATTTTCTGGACGTATTTTATGCTTTAACGTGTCTCACTGTTAGATGAAACTGAAAGGACCAACACAGGTAAAGATGGAATGAAGTGGGCAACGGCAGCACTGCCCTGTGCAAGTGAACAGCCCTGATGCTTTTCCTACACTGTGTGTCCTACAGAGAAGACACTGGTAGATTCTGCACCTTAAGAAGAGACATTAGGATAAGAGGAGATATTAAGATACCTGTATCAATTATAGCATAACCATGTGTTGATGTGCTTTACAGTAATTGGCATTATACCTAGCATTTGCATATAGAGAGTTTTCTTATATAATCTGAACCCTGTCAATGCAGCATTTATTTTCATGGACGTAGGCATCTGTTTGCAACCATAGTATAGTAAGCAGTATATTGCTGCTTATTACCTCTTCCAGGCATTATGAAGCAGGTAAACCTAACAGAGATGGTACAAGGCAGTAACAAAACTGCTAGTCTCCATCTCATCATTGTGCTGCAGTTTGCTTAGGAAACAAAGTTAATTTTATGAAAGTATTGTACCAGGATGATATTTTCTTATTAAGGAATAGTTATGCTACTGATTTGGGTAGGATAGTGTGATCTGTTGTTGAGGAAAGGAAAAAGGCCTGATTATCAAAACATAGAAACTAGGAATAAGGAACCAGGGAAGATGGACTGAAGAATGCAACAGAAGATGGCAGAAAAAGTACTAACACCAGCAGCATCCTGGAATCAAAAATTTGGTGGGTCTTTTAGACTGTGGTAGCCTCAGAAATACAATGCCCTTTTGTGATTTGGCAGAAAGGGTGTATCGCTTTAACAGCTGATTCATTCTGAATTTTGTGAATCCGTTATAGGGCAGAGAAGATCAAGGTGGGGAGATTGCAGAGCTTTGAGAGTTGTATTTTGGCAAAGGTGTACTGGAATAGTATTAGGAAAGTGCTTCAAAGGTGTGAAGTCTTTTCCCTGCTGAAGCCAATGGGTACACCCCTACAGGTTTTAATATGGTTACATTTATCCCTCAGATGATCAGTGAGATGGATCCAACCCTAAAGAGGTTGGGGTGTTTGATGGTAACTCTTAAATCTTGTTGGAAGCTGCAGATGCTAGGTAAGACTCTGGTTTTGCCATGGTTGGGTGACCTGATCACATGCTGTTTTATCAGGAAATCCTGCTTTAAAAAAGAATTGCACTATACTACTATCTGGAGATTTAACATACTTTATGGAAAAACCTATGTGTCTTAGATTACTAAAATGTACTTACAGCTTCTATTTTCAGACCCCATCTGTATCTATCAATAGCTTCTGTATCCACTCTGAAACTAGTTTTTAGAAAAGGTATACAACCATTTTGGTAACTCATTTTACCTCATGTTGATTCTTGATAAGTGAATAGAAAGCAGGAAATATTCACACACAGGAAGTTTTAAAAAGTCAGGTAGTCAGTTTCTGCTAGCCAAGATGTTAGAATGGGAAATTGTATACCTAAAACCAGCCCTGCATCCGTGAAATCCAGTTCCAAGTGTGTTTATGTGAACTTCACCAAACCAAATAAACCAATCCCAAAAAGGTAGAAGTAAGAAAAACCCACAACCAGATATGCTTAGTAAATAGCTGAAGTCATGGGCTGAGAAACAAGGCTAGGAAGTCCTTCATAGTTATGGCCTCCATGTCAATGGCTGTTCCTCCTGTAGTTCATGTACCAAGCAAATTCTCACAGAAATAAACAGTACATGGAGGGAATCCAACCTTGACTTGGTGGCTGTGGTCTGCTAGGCTGGATTTTGATTAATTCCTTTCTGCTTTGCTAGAAAATATTTCTATTGTAACACATTCTGTTCTTCAGGAAAAGTAACAGTAAATGTTTCTGGTTTCCTTTATTAATAGGATTTTTTTCTAGGTATAGGTATGTACCACTACTTTTATAGTGCTGCATTTTGAAACCTCTACACTTTCTACCAAGCAAGCAATAGAATAGAGTGGAAATTGAGAGAAGGGTACTGAAAGTTGAAATAATTCGCCTGAAGTCATGAATCTGGCAGAGTCTGTGAGAGCCCACTACCATGACTGTTCCTGCAGTCTCCTCTCCCCTCTTTCATTCTCCAGCTGAGGTGATGGGTACCTACACTATGTGATATTAGAGCAAACAGAATACAAGAATGGTGTGTTTTTGAAAATCACACTAAAACTTATGATGTATAATTGTGAAACTTTTTAGTGGAACCAGTAAGTAATTTTTCACTTTGTTATTAGTTTTTCTAGACTTTTATTGAAATAATAATTTGGATATCATTCAGCAATCTGCTTGCTGAATATTTTTGTATTACTGTCATAAAAGTATTTATCTTGTGTGATCAAGGGTATTTTATGTGTTGTTGAAAAAACTATTCAAAATTATAAATATTTTTTACGGTTTTCACCATGTATATAAACTTTCTTTTTCAATCCAAAATCTTATAAATATAGCTGGCAGCTTCTAGATCAAATAAATAGGTGAAGCATAGAACATTCAGATATTTGAGGTCAATAAATCCAGGGAAATGTGGTACTTTTTCTAGGATTATTTGAAGTCCCTCTCCTGTTTTTGAATCTTTCTTCTTCATCACTCACTTGAGAAACTCCCTTCAGCAGGTTACCCTTCTAATTGTTTAGAGGAGATTCAGTTCAATACATTCCTTGTCCTCATCCCTGTGTAAGCAGTACAACATGCAGGCATTTATTTAAATATGATTCATTATTAATACAGAGTATTTAGACAGCAGTGCACTGAAAATGAATTACTTTGTCAGGTATTTAAGAGCTCTATTGTACGTAGTTTGTTTTGTTGGAAAACTGCTATAGCAATCATAAAAGGTCAGGGATTCTTGTTGTCTTAAGCCTGAGGCTTTTTAGATATTTACAGGCCATGTACAATGTAGGTGTTCTGCCATTAGACCTGAGCTCAGGAGTAGAAGAGGGACAGGGGAGGAGGGGTCGTTTCTGGGTTGAGAGGGTAATTGAATTGCCAGACTCAATGAGCCTTGAGCCTCTTTGAGAAAAAAGATGTCACTTATGCTGTATTGTGTTAGCTGCTGTGACTCGGCAGAGTTTAGGCCACAACTTCCATTCTCTTTTTCCATACAAACTGGATTATAACTCCACTTTATAAAGGTACAATCTATTCTATTGTGTCTTCCCAGTCAGTGTTTCTCAGTTCATATGGACCACTAGCAATTCTGTCTCCCAGAGAAGAGACTTGACATTCACCATGCGCGCATTACTACTTTTGTTTCTAAACATCAGAAGATGGCAAACAAGTATTCTGACTTCCAGATGTCCTCTCTTTTAAATGCATCCTTTGCATTACAAAGTGTATATTCTTTGTTTTATAATGCACAGGTGCCATCTTAGTTATTTTTTTAATTTAAAAAGAAAAAACAATTAGGAAAAAAGTGTTCAGCTGCTTTGTCCACCTACCCCTGCATGCATACCAGGAGTGATTTTAGGATTTTACATCCTCCTTTCCCCATGTCTGATATGTCAAAGCAAGAAGGAGTTGGTAAAATGGAGCTCTAACACCTGTCATCCTTTAGGGCTGGCAGAAGCAAATATTGTTCAGCAGCAGAAATCCTACAGCTTCCCAGAAGAAACTCTCAGCCTGAACACTTGCATCGTGTCCAGCATTCCTCCTGTTAAGCAGAAGTGTGTGTCAGAGGAAGCTGCCTCTTAAAAAGCAACAGCTGCTCATGTGCTCTACCTTTGCAATGTTCAGTAAGACTTGGGTCTTGGAGCCTTTTGTTATCAGACACCTTTATGGTTGAGTTGTCACATTGAAAAAGAACTGTTGGTGCAGTTTAGGCATGGGGATATTAAGTTGTGTAATGCAGCACAGGAGTAAGGAGTGAGTGACTCAGCCTTTGTAGTCTGAATCTGTAATGAAGAATTGGGGGTACAGAGGTATCTTTTGTATTATCAGTACTCAAAAATTATACTTGGTCGCTGCAACCCTTTATCTCAAGTCTTGGGGTATGAAATGATTGCTGACATTGATTCAACAGTTTTCTCCTTGTTCAGAAAGACCGTCTTCTCACGTATCCCTTAATAATAAAGTGGTCTGAGCTGACAAGTCAACCTTTTTCAAAGAGACACTATAGGTGGATGTAAGACTTCTGGTGGCCAGAATTTGAAAATAAATACCAGGAAACGAAAGCCACCAGAAAACAAAAAATAAAGAACCCTTGAATCTCCAAACCAACAAAGTCATGCTGACCTCTAGATAAAAGGTTGTCCCTTGACTGTGCAGAATGTTGGTGTTGAAATGGGTGAGAGAGAATTGAATGCCAGGAACAGTACAATGGAAGCTGTGGAACACAAGAATAAGTTTTAGGATTTCAGAGAAATGTTGAGGTATAAATGAAACCAAGGGAAATGTGTGTGGGTTTTTCAAGTGAGAAATTTGTTTTTTCAAGGGAGAAATGGGAGTGGGAACAAACTGGAAGATAGAGATGGATACTTAGGGATAAGGGTGAATCTAAAGTTTGGGAGACTGAGGGAATAAAGGAAAAAGTGTTTGTGATAATATACTGGAAAAGAGAAAGAAGAAAATGTGGGTAGAGAATGGAAGGCAGGAGACAAAAAGCTGCAGGATCATTAAGAGAAAATGAAATGAAGAAAAAATTGTAAGGGAGAAAGGGTGTTGAGAGACATAGGATTATGACAGGTGAGAGAAACAGAATGATGGTTTTTCTGTGCCAGAGGAACTCTGAGTAAATTAACAAAGAACATCTATATGCCACTGCAAAGACTGTAGAAAATCATGAGTCACAGTTCATATGTAAAATACTGTAAGTGGGATACTGTTAATACAATGAAGGATTGTGGAAGTCAGAAAGCTGCTAGATGATTGGTAATAATTATATACAGATATGCATCACAATTAATCTTTAAGTACTGCTTTGAAGCCCCAGATTTTTGAGAGTGCTGCTTTATTCAGCTTTCTCTGTTAATCTTTGTATATTTCAGGTCACTAAATACAAAAAAACATTTAAAAGAAAAAGTAGTAATGTGTTAAATTGATGCACTTGAAACAGTGACTTTTCTTGAGATGTCTGTTTGTACTTAGTGTAATGGAATGGCTGACAGCTGGTTTCAGTTGCCATAGTGTAATTATGTAGAATAGACTTTTGCGATGACACTATGTCAATTAAGGAATCTCTCACATTCTAGACTACAAAGGACAAAATGACAGTACAAGATATTTCTTCCGTTCTTTTTCATAAAAAGATAGTGACACTGTGTGAAATTACAGTCCTGTTATGATGACACAAGTCAAATGATGTGAAAGATTTCTGGATTGATTAAAAATCATCAGCATTATAATATAGAATATGTATGATTTGATAAGTTGCTGTTATGTTTTGTTCATTTTTCTTCAAAAGATATTTGGGGGGGCTGACAGACTGGGGGCGTTTCTTGTTATATTTGAACTGGTGTGTGTCAGTGTGAAAAATGCTACTTATATAACAACGTACTTTAAATAGTGGCTCTTCAGTATGTGAAAATGTTTTAATCCAATACATCTTGCGTAAATTTTAAAGCCATTGCAGAACCTGAACTAGGAAAGAACAGGGTGATATTTTCCCATATTTTTTGCTATGTCTTCCTTTTTTTTAAACTGAACTCGGATGAAAAGGAAATTACCACTGTTTTCTTCTTTTCTTTCAAAGTATTCACCCTGTCCCAAAATCCTGATGAAGTCAGTGTATTCATTTTTATTACACAAAGCATAATAATTCATATTCTACGTTGTTTTAGAGAAAAAAGCAATATCAAAACAGCCTGATGCATAATGAATTTATATAAAAAGCTCTTGAATTGAATTGAAAGAAGAGATGCTATAAGCATTTCCTGATAGTAAATGCAATTTCTTCTGGTCTCTCAGTATTGATCCTATGCGTTTTAATAGTTTTTTTTCAAGTAAAAAACAGTCTCATTTGCATGCAAATTATATAACGCTTCCAAATGATGCATGTGGAGATCCTCCTCTGCCTGGTTTCCACTGATTATTGATGTCTGTTTAAGGCTTGTTTTTGTTCCCTGTGTTAGCAATGTAGTATTTATTGACATTTTGATGTAGTAAACCACAAAACATCCTATCCAGTTAGATTAATTTATTTCTGTGAAAGTGCACAGGAAAAAAGATTCTATGAACAAAGGCACAAGTCGGCATTTATGTCATTAAAAAATTCAGAAACATTCTAGTTTTAGATTTGCTTCCTTTGTGACGTCTGTAAGAAACTATCCAACTGAGTCATCTTATTCTTTTGACATCTAAAAAAATTATTCCAGACCGTTAAGGTATCTTGCAACATTCCATACGCTGGAGTAACTTTGTCATTTTAATGAAGTTAGCCTCTCTTTAATTCTGATACTTTCTCATGTACAACATGTGGTGCATAGTTACCAGCTTGCCAGGGCTGCATCTCATGCCTATTTTGTTTGCAGCATACTACACCCTGGTTTTGTGAAAGAAGTGATCAATATTTTTTATTAAAATGTGGATATTCTATGATTATTTTACCTTTGATGCTACTGGTTAATTTAATGTTCATTAGTACATGCTTTCAGCTTAAAAAAAAAAAGTAAGCACAAAGTGTTTGTGTAACAAAACACTTAAGATATTATGTACATATGCTACAGTATATACTGCAAGCTCTCATTTATTACTGTAGTAACACAATGGTTTGCAGGTCTATAACACAGTTTGTATGACACCACTTAGTGTGACTTACTAGACTATGCTGTATTTCCCTGCTAGTTTTTATCAAGTATTGGAGAATGTTTTTCTAATCATGTTTGATATGTTAGATAATAAACCAACACACTAAAGGTAGGATAAATTATTAAATAGGATGGAAGGATAAAGAGATGAGGCAACTCAGAGCGGGGTTCATGAAGTCCTGCCCATAACCGAATTGCCGTGATGGACTGTGCTCTGGGTATGAGGAATTTTGCAGGTGGGCTCACTCGTGAGCCCACTGTAGAGAGTCACAGTAGCAGAACTTGGCCATATCTTTTCACTGGTAGTGGATAGTACCAAATGGCAGTGGGAGCAATGGTTATACTGGTGTTCTGGAAGGTTTAAGAGGGGAGTTAGGGAACTGCAGCTCTTCTGTGGGTATGTTGGAGGTTTACCAATGGTAAAATTAACACCTGGTGACTTTTTGTTGGCAGACAGGGAAACTGTCAACACTGAATCTGTACTTCAGTTTCATCTTTAGAGGTGTCCGCTTTAGCACAGTTGGATCACATTAGTACAGAAGACTTGCTCTGCTGCTCCCAAAGATAAGTGGAATACTTTGAATTTCATGTGTGGCCATCTTAATTTATCATTAAAACTTATTTCAGGTGTTAAGGCTAGAAGAAACTAGTTTGGTATAGTTTATCTAATGTCTTAATATTACATGGTAACATGGTACTCTATATCTTTTGGTACTCTCATTTGAAGTGGACAGCATTCTCCTTTTTATCAGGTGTGTTGCCACTAGTAGTAGCACGCCTACCACTAGCACAACAGTAACTTAACTCATGATCATGATAGCAACATCTCAAGACTTCCCAAATCAGGACCCCGTCTTTATATCCGTCACATTACCCCCGGCTTGAGTCCAGCGGCAGTTGGCCTTACCCTCATTAGGACTTCTGTCCCCAGACTCCTCCTTACTGAACTCTGGCATGATGTTCTGAGACAGGCTTCTCTAGAATTCCTCTCAATAAACCATGATCTCAGTTCTATACCCACAATCACCCCAATCCCATCTCTCTCTGAAGTCACTTGCTACTTGAACGTATCCTGTAGCGTAGCTGTGCTCAAAGTTTGGTTTGAGCTTGCAAAATAAGTAAAATATGCCAGCTGTGTTGACTCTGCCTGTAGTGGCCCACCTAAAGTGTGAGAATATACTTTACAGATATGTAATAAAATTAATTTTTAAAATGAATAGTTTAACAGCTTTGTATACTGATTTTAATTACAAAGCCTGAAAATGCTGAAAATTCTTAATGAAGTTACTTAAATGGAAATGTTGTAATTGTTTCCATTGAACCAGAGTTGAAGATTAAAAAAAAAAATAATAATCCTGGACAACACAGGAAGGGAAAATATAACTCTCATATAGTGAAATACTAAACTGCACAAAATTTCTTTGCAAACCATTTTGTCTTTGAGTTAGTGAGAAAAATCCCCACCACTAGTCTGTAATTATTCCTTTAGGGTGGAAAAAAGGAATGGCTAGATGTAATTGCCTAGGAAACAAACATCTAGTGCCACTTAAGAGGCTGTAGGGTATCTAGGCTGTTATCTGAGTGCTTCTTCAGAAAGACGTGGGTCTTCTGCATTTATTGTGTCATCTCTGCTGCCTGCATGGTTACGGACATTAGCTGACAGTGTGCTCTCACAGTCCAGAAAGCTAACTGTATCCTGAGCTGCATCAAAACAAGCATCACCAGCAGGGTGAGGGAGGTGATTCTGCCCTTCTACTCTGCTCTGGTGAGACACCACCTGGAGTACTGCATCCAGCTCTGGAGCTTCCAACATAAGAAGGACATGCACCTGTTGGATCGAGTCCAGAGGAGGGCCGTGAAGATGATGAGAGCACTGGAGCACCTCTGCTGTGAGGACAGGCTGAGAGAGTTGGGGTTGTTCAGCCTGGAGAAGAGAAGACTCCAAGGAGACCTTATTGTGGCCTTTCAGTACTTAAAGGAGGTTTATAAGAAAGATGGAGGAAGACTTTTTAGCAGGGCCTGTTGTGACAGGACAAGGAGAAATGGTTTTAAACTGAAAGAGGGTAGATTCAGAGTAGATATAAGGAAAAAATTTTTTACAATGAAGGTGGTGAAAGGCCAGATTGGATGAGGCTTTGAGCAACCTGACCTGGTTGAAGATCTTCCTGCTCATTGTAGGGGTTGTGGACTAGATGACTTTTAAAGGTTCTTTCCAACCCAAACTATTCTATGATTCTATGTGTCAAGGACATCTTCAATATAACTAAGTTTCTTTGTTTTGCTGCTGAATTGGTCTTACAGTGTCTTTACTGGCTGTTTTTAGCAGCTGTAAGGGTCTCTGGCCTATCAAAATATTATCATTCACCTGGAAGAGCAAAAATATATCCTAATATTTTCAACTTTAGTTTAACTAATACTCTTTTACGTTGGAATAAATTAGAATTGTGGGATGATAAAGTGGCTTACTAGTAACTGCAGACAAAACGGTTGAGAATTCTCTGAGAACAGTTGTGTAAGTGTATTGCCTGTTCAGTCAGGATTAGAATATCAATGGATTTTAATAGCGTCTAAGAAAATCCTGTTGAAGTCCACCCAGGTAGCTTGTTTATGTTTCCAGGTGATGGACAGGGACTCCTGTTGTGCCATAGACCAGCATCTGTAAGCAAAAGGTCCAATTACCCGTACAAAAAAATTCTTAAATATTGGCATTCTGTTGGGAACTCTAGTTGTGTTATAGAATCTGAATTTTACACTTAGTCTTTTAATATGCCTTTAGTGAATTTGAACCCCCCAAACCAAAGTCTTGTTGCCATTGTTGGTTATATTGTCAGATCTTGACACTGCTCTTTTTATTTGTAACTGGATTGTTGCTATGTGTGGCATAGCATTCACTTTCAGTAAACACTTTTGTGAACATTACCCTGCTTGGCAGACAGTAAGGCACAGGCATTGCATAGGGTCAGGTGTGACCAAGTATGTCATGTTGTTTGAACAGTACATCATCAGACATGAGTCAGCTGTCCTGGGTCAGAGAGGTAAAGATATTTGTTATAGAAAACAGGTTTGCCTTAGTAATGGTTATTGAACATTAGGTATTGGAAGAAATGGTGGAAGGGGAAGGAGAGATACTGGTTTTTAATCTCTCAGTTATTGCTAGTACGGTGAGAGATGGAAAGAGATCCCAGCATTAATTTCTCACTGAAGACACTTTTGTGGAGCCTCAGCCACATGCTGATTCTAAGAAGTACTGTATTGTATTCTGGCCCTTAAGGGAAACCCTAGCAGTAACCCATCTTCATGGACTTTCCTTGGTGAGGCATTTCAAGTGGGTGGGAGGAGTGGTAAAAAGAAGAAATAATTAGAATCTACAACTAAGTAAACTTCTGAGTTGACTATACAAAAGAAAAGGATGCTTTAATTTCACCATAGTTTCATTAATGTAAATGTAAGTGCAGAACTGCCATCGGTAGGTTCCCTATCTAATTGTGACTTCAGTTCACTTCTGGCATTTCCTCTCATGCTCCCTCTTAAGAGAATTACCCAGTCTGAAAAAATAACCAGGGGTTGTTTTCTCACATTATCAGGCACAGAGAGCTTGCTAATGTCCATTCCTTAGGTTCTTATTATGGAAGGAAGTCTTGCTAGCTCTCATGTGTCAGGAAACTGTTCCTTTTCTGAAGGTGTGCACTGAATATTGAGAATCTGTAAAGTTGTGAATTGTACATGACTTCTTTAATCAGCTCCCTGGTTTGCTACTTAGAGAAACAGAAAAATAGGTGTTTGCCCTGATCAGTATGTGGTCGGGGAAAAAGAGCTCAAAAAAGTATTCAGTGGTGCAGTATCTACAGGTAGCTACATAGGAAACCTTCTCATCTTTGACAACTGGCACTACTGATCTGGTGTGAAGGGCAGACATATCCACGACACTGGTGTGCACAGATGTGTAAAGTAAGCTTTTTATTCCCTATGTCATAAAGAACTGATAATCTAACTACTACTTTCTGGTCAGACCTCCTACAAGGGTTACAACTCAGCTACTACCCCATTGACCTAGAAATGGAGAAGTATTTACAAGTACATGATGCAGGCACAGTACTTTTTGAATGCAGATTTGTTAAGCCACTAAAAATCCTACAACCACCTTAGGCTGAGGATGCTTTTAGCTATTTTGAAAGCTAAGAAAAAGTTTTATCTTTGCATAATCAAAAATTTTGCTGATGTTATTTCCAGTGTCTTTCACATTATGCTGTGTAAAGCATTGCTATGTTTAAATAATGGCAGTGTTACGTAACATATTTATATGTTATTCTACCAGCCAGTTAAATAAGAAGTATTTTGTATTTTCTCTCGAATTTTTGAATTTTTTCTTCCTTGGTATGAGACTCTCTCTCTTCTTTTCTTCTTGTGTTTTTTCTTTTTCTTTCAGAACTACTACGGAGCTGCAAAAATGATTCTTTCTGACAATCCACTTGGCCTGACGTGTGGAATGGTGTGTCCAACATCAGATCTCTGTGTTGGTGGCTGCAATTTGTATGCCACTGAGGAGGGACCAATTAATATTGGTGGATTGCAGCAGTTTGCTACGGAGGTAGGACTTGCAAATATATCAAATTCTTTGTATGCACTGATGAGTATTGTCTAAGTGGTTGCCTTTGTTAATAATATATTTTTTAAAAAGTTGGTACTAATAAAATAAAGGCGTAGGAAGTTAGAATAATTATCCTTGTTCTTACAGCACATTCAGAAGCTTAGACATGCTTTCATAATGCAATGCTTTATAAGAACATAAGGAACATTATTTGTGAACAAGATGACTCTTTAGAAACACTAGGCGTTGAGACAATTTGTTTTGTAAGATTTATCTAAGCCAGGTGAAATTGTGGATGTTATTGAAGTAGGCTGCAGAAGGAAAAAAATCAAGTGCACCTGCATCTGTAACTGCATGTTAAGGAGATGTAGAACTGTTCTGGGCACAGGGTGGATCCTGTTTCAGAATTAGTGTGCATTTGTACTGGATTTGCAGCGGAGTAAGTTTCAGATGATTTAGACTGTTTATTGTCTTGCTTTGGCAAAACTAAGCAAATAAGTAGTTTCAGGTTGACCTGAAATATTTGTCTATGTGAGTCTAGATAGATAGATACAGAGGCACACATGTGTGTATGTATAAATTTATTATTTCATAAAGGTAGGTGTATATTTTGGCTACTGAAGCAAAGGTTGTTACTTGCCGCTTGATGTTAGGAAGTCTTCTCAAGGGTTTCTATGCAGGTACACATGCATTATTTGTGACTGTATAGTTTCAATGCTCCAATTTCCATCTGAAGAAAGACAGAGGCTATAGCTCATTTGTTAACTTCCTTGGATGGCATGGAGAATTTGTACTAAACTCATGGTCTCAGCTGGTACCTCATCTGATCTGTCTGAAGTATCTTTAGGTAAAAATTGTGATTTTGGTCTCTGTAAAAGTGGGGAAGTTGTGGCTGTATAAGAAAAGCCACATGCATGTCTTAAGATTGCACAGTTCTATACAGTCCTTAACTAATGAGCATGTCATTTTGATTCTTTTGTTTGGCTGATCATATTAACATACATACGATGAAATTCCAGTCACCTTTACAAAGCCTGAGGGAAAAAAACAACTTTGTAGGACAGACCAAAATAGAAATGTGAATCAATCTGGAAGTAAGAGATGATATGTCTCGAAGGCCAATTTTTTTTTCTTCTTTTTCATAGACTTCACCCCCCGCTTCTCAATGGCTGTGGGTCATGATTGAATAAGCAAACGTTCCTAACTCATGCAGTTCTTCTTTTATCCGTTTGTATCCTTCCTTTCTTCTCTCCAGGAGACTTGTAAACCTTTTGGAGCAACTACTAAATGTTTCTACTAGCTGTTGCTGAACGTTCTCTCCCCTCTGTCATTTGAGTAGCTATCTGCTTTGATTTTCTTGAGATTTGAACATACAAATGTAAGAATCAGTACAGTTTGGACAAAAGTTCTTGTTTGCAGGATGAGGTTAGAGACACACTGAGCTGTATTTGTTCTACACTTATATTCAATAGTTGGGTTATATCGATCAAGAGCAATTTTATTAGTTTTTTTCTAATGGCCTTTATTCCTTTATGTATAAAAACTTCATATTTGTTGCAAAGCAGAAGACTCATTTTTCTCTTAAAAAGCAACAAAAAATGCAAAATAAAGAGAAAAGAAGAAAGATTATACAGTTGTCAAGTAGATGATAAATACAATGGTGAAATATTAGTGTTTAGGAACCAAATGCAAGTAATATCTTTTAAAACTTGATTTGTGTCTCCTTTTAGCCCTAATGCTTTGATTAATAGAGAGGAATTATGGCCTGATAGATAATGCTAAATATCTGTCATTTTTCTTCAAAAATCTTTAGAAATCCATTAAAAAAGCTCAGTGCTAGCACAATGATTGATAGGAAAACTGCAAAGAGGATGAATAGCTCAGAATGGCTTTGCTCTTAATGTTTCAAGTTTGTTTAAAATTATATTAGCATCGAGAGTACTAACAAAATAAAATTGTGACACATTTTTATCTAGCACTCTAACAAAAATAACATTTCAGTAACTTTTATTATCCTTAATATTTTATAGTATCCTAAAATGTTAAAAGTAGTTGTTAATAACCTTTAGATTTGCTACTGTTTAACAGTTTGTGTGTATTGTAGTACTCATAATTAGTAATAATAGGCAATCACTTTTGTAACTAAAACTTTTTTTAGTTTTCATTCAGTTAAATTTTACTATGAAAGTATGTATAGTTGGAAAAAAAAAACCAAAAAAACAACAAAATGTTATGAGTGCTTCCAAGTAACAATCATTATAAAACTATAGATTAAAGTACTGAAGAAAATAGTAAGGTACTACTGCTTATACAAAAGTTGGCCCAGATACTGCAAGTGAAGTGTGTTCACAGCTTTAGCTATATGAGTAACTTAGCAAATTGTGTAATTTAGGCGTGCAACATGTGTTACTCTTAATGAGAGCTGCGTGGTAATTCTCATGCACTGTGTAATAGTTTTTCCCACAGGGCCTTATTTACTGAAAACTCCATTGTGCATAATGCCAGTTTTAGACTATTTTTTCTTGGAAGTAGTCTGAGGATCTTACACTTGATGCATTAGCAGAGCAAGCGATAATAAAAAGACACAACTGCTAGCTGAGATAAAAGATAAAATTGCAGTAAAGCAGGAATGTGGGTTTAAAATGGAAAATATATGGGTATGACGTATGCCCCTTTGTGCTTCTGAACAATGACTGATCATCTGTTCATACTGCAGATAAAACTCCCTAATTGTAAAATATTTGTCTTGCATACGGTAGAACAAAAAAATTGGCACATAACACCTCTTGAATTTTCCTTCTGCCCTTCCATATAGCTTTGTAACTATGTTAGGCTCGTTCTCAAAGTAAATTGTACCCCAGTCTGTAAAAAATGTGAATTTCGAAAATTAAATGTTCAAGAGGAAAAAAAGGAAATGTCCGTTTGTATTCGTGATGTAGAATGTGTGTACTGGGATGCAGTTACCACGGTAACTGTTGCATCTAGAGAATAACATGGAGTAAAAGCTCAGTATCATAAATGATGAGTGTCAAGCATAGGTTACACCTGCTACTGCACAGGTCAAAATTATATTAATGTCTTTATCTGCCTCCTTTGCCCAAGTACTTTAGAATCAGGAAATATCTCTGGTTTTTGGAACACAAGTTCAGTGAAAATGTACCGAGACTACAATGACAATAGATACAAGCATGAGCTATATGACTGTCAGTGCCACAAAATGAACTAAAATTGCTGGTTACTCAAGTACAAGTTTGTAAACTTGCAGTAAAAAAGAAGCGGGACCTATTACATTGGCTACTGTAGTATTAGTAAGAAGCCCTCAAAATCTTACATTTCTGGATAGACATTACTGGATCTAAAGGTTCTCCTGTGCTTCTAGTTAGTAATTCTGAATGGAGCAGCACAAGCTAAATAGAAAATATATTATTTTAATCACTGCATACTAGATTTAAATACTAGATGATTTAGTACTGTAACTCTTATGCCAGCTACAGTTCTGGTGATTTGTTTCTCTCTGGAGATATCTTCTGGCTGCTGTTGCAGCAGAAAGAAATTGGAAAAGGTATGTTTTTTTCCAAAAAGATACGTTGTATGAGCTAACCTGCTGTTAGCCTAGGGGCACCTCTGCAGAGTGCCTGGTCTGGGAGGTGGGCTCTGGTGAGGGTCCCCCTCTGAGTGCTGAACCTCCCTTCTCCACCAGCCCACCGCAGTGAAGAAAGCAACAGCTGCCCAGAGGGATTGCCAGGGAGGGGAGTGCTCTGCCCGCAGGCTCAGGGTCCCTCTTGTAGTGACACATGGATAGCTCTGATCAGTCTTAACTTAGGTGGGGGGAGATGGTGGTTCTTGTGGAGCTGCAGCTCCTGCAGTTCGATGGCCTTGGGGTCTCTGCCTGGGCTCCTCACCATTGCTAGGTCTGATGGGCATGCTGCATCAACAGAGGAAGTTTGCTCTGGAAAACTTTAGACAGCAGGACAAACAGAAATAAAACTCTTATTTGTCCATATGAAATTTTATTTTAAGATGTCTTTAGGTTATTTTCTCTTTTAAGTTATGTTGAAGTCTATTCTAATCAATTATAAAATTTTAGACTTGTCTGAAAGGGATCATGCAGCCTTTTCAGGGGATGAATCTGAGGACTTCCAATTTCGCAGACCAATGCTGAAAGACTTACTGATATTTGGACAAATTAAATAAACTTTTCTAAAGCATGTTTTATAGACTCTAAATGCTCTTTGTGTTTTTTAAGGCATTTATATGAATGTTCTTTTTAGTGGTGAGATTCATGACGTGTTGAGGTACGGACTCTGCAATGTCTGAGATCCATCGGTTTTCTTGGGCCCAGGATAATGTTAACTTATAGTTGTTGCATAGGTTTGAAAAGTCTTTAATGAGATGCTTTAGGCCATGGTTTTGTCAACACTCACCTGCTTGCATAGAAGTTTGCAGTACTGCAACTTTAGCTGTTAACTTGTGCAGGGAGGATCAACAAGTTTTCATAACTAGCTCATGTTTCTGGAAAAAACACTTGCTGTGCATACTGTGCTATCCACTGCAATTAAATGAAATTGTGTGATCATGTAATTTGACAACTTCAAGAAGGTTGCTGCACATGCAATTTGCTTCATTTTTTATTAAAATATGTAGAGAATATTATCTTCTCCTTTAAATATTGAACTGGCCCATATTAATGTAAACCAACCTACAGATAAATATCCATGGAAACCAGTGGGAAAGTGTGAAACTAATACACACAGTTCCCAAATGTTACTGATTTCATTGCTGATATTTTTCTTTCTGTGCACTGGTGAAATCTGGTAACAATTCAAAGTGTACTAGTATACTTCACACTAAAATAAATACAAGCTAAATGCTAATGTCTACGTCAGTAGCTGTTTGGTATCTCATCATCATAGTGAAGGATATTTAATGTCAAACCTGACTGATAAACTTACTTCTCTTGTCTTTTAAGCATGGAAGCAAGCATTATGCCTCAAGAATATAAAAGACTTAGTGATGAAGTTTAAAATTATGTTACTAAAAGATGAAATTTTTGCACAGCTCCTTCCATTTTCCCCATTTCATTGCATTGCTTAAAAAATGTGATCTGCTGTATCCATCTTGGACAATACCAAATGTATTTTTTAGCATCTTGTCTAGTTTCATATATTTAGGGAAAGGCTTTTTTACATTTTAACATTGAGGTTAAACTTTCAGTCTATTTGCTATTTTATTTATCGCATTCGTTGTCGTAGTCCAAAGATAATTTTAAATAAATGTGGATTATGGTAACACTGTCTTACCATTTTTGAATTCTTCAGATAGGGGGAGAAGGGTATCTACAGTATATTCCTCTCAGAAAAATCTGATCAAAAAACTCAAAAGTGACTGAAGTGAGTTACATTAATTTATTCTAATTTATATAAAAATCGAGGTAATGATTCTGAATAACACTTCTAAGCTGCTCTAATGGTTTTAAATGTTTTAGATTCATTTAAAACATGCTTACTCTGCCATAAAATTATTTTCATCAGGTTAGCAAAATGCATTTCTCTGAGTCACCTGCCACTCTCTGCCAAATGTCACATCTTTTCATCAAAACATGCTAATACTAAAGTTGTATGGTGAAGAAAAGACCCAGAATTACATTACATGAAGAGAACAATAAACTTTTCCCTGTCTATGTTCTGAAAAGCAGATAAATTGAGTTGGCTAAAACTTTCCAAGAAAATTAAACTTGAATCGGATGCTCAGCAATTGAAACCACCGTAGTTTGCTTAAGTGGGGAATATTGTGGAACCTTAATACAAATTTGTGTTTGGATACAGTGCCTGGAATGATGCTCTTTGTCGAGTATACTGAATATTTTGGAGCAAGAACCAACCCCACTGCAGTGAAATGATGTTTGATTTACAAGAGAGAACAGACACCCAGATTTCACGCTGAAGAGAACATTGAGCAAGTGCGGTCACACCTTTACACCCTGTAGTTATGCAAATAGGGAAACTGTAGTATGTTACAAATAATTGAATCAAGAGATAATTTGTTTCAGTTGTTGGAACTTTAGCAGAATAGATTGGCTGTTTCAGTTTGGTCAAATTGTATCTCACTTGAGGACAAAGTCTCCATAATCTTTTTTGTAAACTGGGATGTCCTTTCTATGGACCATAATGGACATGGAAGTGTAAAAAGTGGACGGAATCTGTGTGGGTTTAGTTTGAATAGGCCCTGCATGGTGAAATAATGATGATTGAGTATTATTTGATAAAAAGTTAAAGAATAAATGGCCAGCATTACTAATGTCTGTTAATAATTTAATTATTCTCTTTTGTTTGTCTATGAGAGAGCCATAAGAAAAGGCAGATATGGGGCTGATGTCTTTCATTTCGGTCTTGCCACTGAGAGATTCAGCTTGAAAATTCATTATTTGGTCTCATTTTCTGCAATAAATTTTGGTTTAAAAGCACTGCAAAACCAAAGAAAAATTCCATCCAAACAAGAGTGAAATAATTTTTTTGAAGGGAAGGTGAAAAAGAAAGACAATTATATTAAACTTTACTTGCATGCTGACCGCAGTCTGAGCAGATTAAAATTGGAGAGGACAGTTGTGTATAATGTGGCATTGAACACTTGCTGCAAAATAGTCATCTCTGAACACCAAAGGATTTGTACAGAAGAATTCAGTGATATTTAATTAGGTGAATTACAGTGTAGGGAAACTTCACCATGAGGTGAGTGAAAGTCTTTTGAAATGCATTGAAGCAGTTTGCTATTTTCACACAGTTACCCTGCCAGCCTTAATATGCAAAACTGCCACTGAATTCCAGATGGCAAGATATCACCGCACAAGCTGGCTGTGCTGCATAAAGGCAGTTTCACCCTATTTGCAAATAGGCAGAATTAAAGTTGACCATTCAGCCTGAACTACAAGGATATCCTGCATGAGTGCTTTGTTTCTGAAGCCTAACAATGCACTACGGTAGTGTGGCACTTTAATATAATATTTTGTTGATGGGTGTGACTATTCAATAATAAATAAAAAATAATTATGTCATCAATAAAGTGAATTTAGTGATACATTTATTAAGCATATGCATATTCATAATGTTCAATATAGAAATTAACTATGCAAGTTATATAATTTGTATTACTGAGTAGCCTTCTAAAACAACTGCATGAGACTAATGGAAATTTAGTATCAGTCAAGCCATTTCTGTGTGAATGTAACAAAGCAGACATTTTAGAAATATTGCATTTTGGGTATCACAGTCTAGTTTCATGGTACAATATAAGCTTTTCAGCCTGTGAAATCCATTAATAACCACATTAAACCTTCCCATATTGTATGAATTGTCAGGTTTAAATGATTCTTTTTTAAAAACAATTACCTGTCTCTTGCTTTTTGCAGTTTGTTAAAATGCTATGTCAATTTACAAAGACTGGGGGAATTTGACATAGAAATTTTAGAGGGGGAAAGAATTAATCATTGGTTTACCTAGCATGAGTGCTCAAGTGCGCATGAAGAAAATGAACATTGATTCAAAGTTTAAATGAAAATTCTATTCACGAGTAGAATTGCCAAAGTTTAAAAAAACCCTTTGCTTCTTGAGTTCTAAGGAAAGTAAAAAATATTGGTAAGCATTTAGTTGCTTAAATGTGGTATTTACAAATGACAATATATGTATTTTAGAGGATCATTTAGTACTTGTGGAGCACAGTTCTGCATTGAAATAGCTGGGGAACAATGTTGTCTTATGGTAGTTTTTGAGATGCCCTGAAGTGTTTGTGATGTGACTGAGAATCCTGATGCAATTAACTCTTGTAATCTTTTGGTATAATATTTTGCTTCTGCTACATAGATATATTCCTTGGGTTAAATATTTTCCCCCTAATGCCTGAAACAAAACAAAGATGTAACTGTGCTCTTCCATGCTCCTAATCTTTAGTAGCCTGCAAGGGCTGTGAGTCTATTCTTTCCTTTTGTAGGTTACGCCAGGGAGAGACTCTCTTCCTTCCCCTAAAATGTATGTAAATGCATAGGATAATGAAGTCTAGCTTAGTGAATGTACCTGTGTGCGTAAGAAAAGAACTAATTTAACACAAATCTGAAATAAACTGTGTGACATTGTTACTAGGTTAAGAGCCAATTGCACTGGGTTCTATACCACCCCAAAGTGCTTTTAATAGTCATGGAATCATAGTCAAGATACAATGGAGCAGCTCAACATCTTACGGGGAAAGAATTCAGGCATAGGAAGAACAGTATCACTTTCAAGTATGCCTACAACTTTTGAACACCTGATTAAGAAGTGGAGAACATCTCAAAGGGAAGAGAAACTAACATGAAATAAATCCTATTAGAATTACTTAAGAGGAGGCATTTGATTGGACTTGATGGTCCCAATGGTCTTTTCCAACTTGAATGATTCTATGATTTAAAGCATGAGTTATCTTTGAAAATACAGCACTGAAGACTAGAGGCAGTTCCAAAAAAAAAAAAAAGTTTCAAAGCAATCTACTAAGATTGGTCACCTACAACCTCTACACCTCTAAAAAGTCAAGCCATTTATGATTTATGCAGGATCACACAAGAAGTTTCTTAAAGAAGCAAAGCTTCTTCACTGGCATTGTAATCCTTTGCATTATTCACAAGAACACTTTTCTAGTAGTAAGAAGAATCTGAACGTTGTTTGGAAGGAAATTTTTGATGTTGCAGAGATTCTCTGCCATCTGTCTGATTTTGTATTACTCTTTAATTAATTTTTCTGGTTCCATCTTCTCTGTAAAATTTATGTTAGTGAAAGATCTGGCTTCAACCATTTTTAAGAGAAAAAGAACCATAGAAAGACCAAACCTTGCAACTTCAAAATCCCTCACGAATGTGTACTTCATGTCATTTGGGAATCCGTGTAATGTTATGAAGTGATCTGCAATAATACATCAATGGTATGTGACAGTATTAGCAGAAGCTTCCATCATATTCTTCATAATAAAAGTTAAGGAGAGAATGTAAAGTATGTAACCTGTTGAATGTGTTGCTTTTCAGGTGTTCAAAGCTATGAATATTCCTCAGATCAGAAATCCTTCCTTGCCTCCTCTAGAAGATATGCCTGAAGCCTATCATGTGAAGATAGCTCTCCTTGGGGCAGGACCTGCAAGTTTAAGTTGTGCTTCCTTTTTGGCTCGATTGGGCTATTCAAACATCACCATATTTGAAAAGCAGGAGTACATTGGTGGCTTAAGGTAAAAAACAATGACAACATAGCACTGTTTCCGATGATTGTAGAAAGCATAGCAAAAAACATTGTGCACATGTAGTTCCCTCTACCTTAACCAAAAGAAGAGAATAGAAAACTTCAGATCTGGAAAACTTACTTTTTATTTAAATAATTTATCATTCAACTTAAAATAGGTACAGTTACAGGCAACCTTTAGCCTTAGAGATTGTCGGCTATCTCTTATATTCTCTTCAAATGACCTCTAAAATTCCAGGGTGCAATTGCTATTATCAAATTAACAATTTAGAAAATTTTGTCAGAAGCCATTTTCCTTTGTCCAAAACTTTTAAAACCAGATGAAGTACTTGTAGCCATACATAGTGAAACAATTATTATTTAAATGTTTTAGATTCTAATTTCATGGAGGATTTAAAATTTTGAGTGGTTTCATGAACTACCGTATGCAAATAAAGGTGACGGTGAATAAATCCATCATGTATGCCTGGACTTGCAGCTTTAGTCAACCATAAGAGTGAAATAAAGCCCCTACAGTTCTCAACCCTCAGCAACTTGCAAATAGACAAAGGAAGGTACCTTTGCAGTTTTCCTGTGTGGTGAACACTTGGCTGATATTTGCATGGTGTCATGTCTTCTATGTAAGAAGATGAATTTTTACCACTGTAGCAATGACTGAGATCATATCTTATACTTAGGGATTCAAAAAAATTTATAAGATAAAATATTTCAGGAACTGAATAGTTGATGTCAACTGTTCAAAATCAAAATAAAATTTTACACGTTGAAGATGCATTTATAAAACAAAAAGTGAAAAGAAACAGAGAAAAAGAAGGGTGACGTTCACATTTCTCAATGTAGCATCACTTAAATCAATAGAGTTGACACAGTTAATGAATTTTATCCATGTCAAATACTTATTCAGTGCTCTGGAAGATAGAGAATCAATGCTGGAGAAGTTGAAATGATTACTTGTATTTTTGCAAGTGAGGTTCAGAAGTATTCTACCTAATTATCAAGGTGTTAATACTTAGGCATTTAACTGTGGACCTGTTCTACTTGAACTGGTTGCCATAGAGGATTGCAAATTTAGTATATGAAATACCTATTCGCCTGTTGAGTAGCATGTTTTCTTAAATACCAGACTTAAAATCAGTTTTGTTGCTGTAAAGTAGTAAGAAATAGAGACGTTTCTAACAATGAAGCTTTACTTGGTGATAGGTTAGACTCAGGTTGGACTCCGCTACAAAATACAGTACTTTCTGCAGCTGCTTACAGAACAGTGCTCAAGTTGCTTACTGTGTGCTTGTATATTTATATGTTCTGTTAGTATCCATAATGGTCAAACTGTGCATTTTAAAATGTATTTTTTCTGGGTCTTAAATACACGTAGCAATCAAGGTCAGGTTTTACTCCCATTCACTGTAGAAAGTTTCACATCTGGTTTAAGGGCATCAATTCCCTTTGTCCTTACTTTAATCTTGGAACAGAAGGGAGGCTGGCCTGTGGCAGCAACCATCCATTATTTCATTTGTAAGGCTTTGCAGTACATCTTTGAACAAGTTTAGGTTATTGATGGGTGTGTTTTCAAGGCTTCATAAATTATTGCAAATGTCTAACGACCAAATTAATTTTGTATTTGGAATCCGTTGTTTGGAAGGGCAGTGCTTATGCACTTTTTTAGTTTGCTGTGCCTTTTTAAAGGTGTTTTTAACTAGGATGTTCCTTCACATATGTGTTACATCATAGCTAATTTTAATAATATTGCGACACTAGAAAAGTGTTCAGTGATTGTAGTTCCTGTGATGTGATATTTACGCATAGTATAAGTCTGTGGTTATCTCAACACATCTGAATTTCTCACATTCATGATTAGGTTTTCCTACATTTCACCAGTTGTTTAAAATTTGTGCTTTACAGTAGAGTAGACGTGAGCGGATCATGCTCTTACTTAGAGACCATGAACAGGCTTCACTGCTCATGCATCTAGCTATGCCACCAGTTTACAACATAGCAAAATATTTCTCTCACTAGGCCAAAAGGATGCCCCTTGAGCAAAAGTAATTTGGGATCACTGAGAAACACCAAACACCTCTAACTTGGATCAGATTTGAGGAAGTGGTGAATTTATGGGACACTGTTCCCATCCAGTGCATCCTTCTTGGATTTCTGCCTGCTTTCCTTCTCCCACTCTGTCCCTTCACTCTCTTCATTGCGGGGTCAGAGACTGTGTTTGGCTGCTGAAAGAAATTGTATCAGAATTATCAATGTACTAATTAACTTTAATAAAATGAAGCCTGTAAATGTGTGTGCGTGTGTCCCTACAGAACTGTGTGTACTTGTATATAAACATATATATATACATTTATATGTATATAGGTGTGTGTATACTCCACAGCACAAAACTGTAACTACATCTTTAGTAAGAGAAAAAAATTCTTTTTGTTTACAAATTGTGACAGTGATGTAGTCTAGCCAGTGCTCTTCTGCGTTCTTCTAAGAGTCGAGGTAATGACAAGCCTTCAAAAAATATATAGGTGGCTTGGAAAATAGAACTTTAATTTTTTAATTAGATTTCTTTATTGAATCTCTGCTGCAGAATCGTATTGATACATTAGTTTCTGCCTCAGACACCTCTCTACTTTGCATGATCTGTGAAAGTTGTATTGTCATGACACGTTCATTATATCTGCTATTTAGAACACTTTTCATTGTATACTGATCAAGAAAGGTAAAAAAGCGGCATTATTAGAAATTATAAGGAGGAGCTACAGTTTCTTATCAATATAATTGAGGTTGATGCAACTTAAAATAAATAAAATCCCTCTGGCCTATCAAAGAGAGATGTTAATAGGTGTGGTCAGTAACAACATGTAAAATAAAACCACATTGAATCTCGTGCCAATGCTTTGTTATGGAAATTATAGATCTATTAATTTGAAAACAGATTAGACTGTTGCTTAGAAATATCTGGGGGAGAGGCTTTCGATTTTCTGCATATTAGGGTTTTTTTACCTTTGAACAAAAGTATCTAAAATAGAACTTCAATGTGCTTACCTGTTTTACAGCAGAGAAATTTTGAACTGGCATAAGAAGATATCCTTCCATTGGAGATAAAACATCTGTACTAGTAGATATAAACTGAAGTTCTATGCTAGCATTGCAAGTTTCCCATACAGGAGATCTGTGATTCTGAGAATTTGAAGATGTCATTCCTAAACTTCCCCAGGAGAAAAAAAAAAAACCCAGCTAATAAACATGACATCAAAAAACAGACTTGAAGCTAAGAGTTGATAGAAAATTAGTGATTTGTCCATCCTGAAAGATCATGAAAAATTTACAAAGAAGAAATGGAGGAGGACACAGTTTTAAATACCATTGCTCAAAAGAGCATATGCAACATTTTTTTTTAAATTGTATGGGAAATTTTATTATTTTTTTATTGAATAGCTAGAAAATCACTTTGCTTTTTGGTAGCTATGAGATCTTTTCTTAAATGGATGTCTTAAGGCTGTTTAGTGCTTCATACTCTGGTGAACAAAAGGAGTAGAGCTGAAGCTCTTTTGGACCCAGTTTAACATATATTAAATGGTTACCTGTAAGTGTGGACAGGATTGGCCTCAAGGTGTACTGCTTTCTTGACCTATACTTTTAGCATTGGGAGAACAATGTTGTTTTGTCATTCTAACAATTTAAAAATGCCAATAGTCAAGCTTCAGCACATTTCCGTTCACATACGTGAAAATTAACTGAGGTGTGTTATAAGTATTGAATTTTTAAGGAAAAAAAAAATATTTTCTTCCTGATAGCTGGAAGTATTTCACAAGCTTTTCTATTTATTTTAGTACGTCTGAAATCCCCCAGTTCCGATTGCCATATGATGTAGTGAATTTTGAAGCTGAGCTTATGAAGGATCTCGGAGTGAAGGTAATGAAAAATATATCCTGCCTATATATAGCTCAAAGAAAAAAGAACAAGAACTCTGCCAAAGATTAACAGCAAAATGTCATGCACATTAGTAAAGAACAATTAAAAGCTACGCTAGACAGAGGCAGGAAGATGCTTCCTCTTGCTCAGGGCATTTGTCTGTCTCCTGTCTGAATGCCACTAGTTTGGAAAAGGGCAATCAATAGTTCTCATCTGGCATGCCTGCATGTGATTAATTGTCTGTAAGAAACAAATTCCTAAATTGCTTTAGGGGTTCAATGTAGCTATTGGAATTATTTGATTTTTTTTTAATCCAGTTTTTTTCATGCAAGTTTGGCACTATTTAAAACATTCATATTTGATACTTTTCCTTTTGTTCCCTTTCTCTGATTTTTTTTTCTTAATGGTTTACCATCCAATCTTGCGTACAAGTTAATTTCATGATAAAATACATCAAATTAAACAAAGTATTAACATGATCTTCTATTATAAACAATAACAGTCATTCAACTTCTTGGAAAGCAATAGTTATGCATTATTCTGTTAAACAAATGTGTGTTGTTCATAGATAATGGGAACATTGCTTTATTGTTAATTTAGGACTTGAGCTGAAGATCTAGATAGTATTTGCAACTACTGCATGTTTTAATAGAAGTTACAAATGTAGAGTGCATCACTGGATCAAATTTTTGAGTACCAGGAGGGATAGTATATTTTTAACATGATACTAAAGCATTCAGCAAAGCAAGAAATTCTTCTTGGAATCTTCTGTGTTGATTCATATTGAAAAAGCAGTAGACTGTGGTCACAAGGCCCAAGTTTTATAAAAATGCTGGTAAGATGTACCATAAGGCTTTAAATGCTACAGTTCTTTTTTTTTTTTTTTACTCTAAAGATCCCTTTGCAACCCTTGAAAAGATTGACAGAATGGAGATTGAGTTAGGAGTGGGGCTAAAACCAGAGCACTGAGACAATCTTAGACAAAATTGCTGGCCATAGGCTCCTGGGAACCCTCTGCAAAACTCAGTTCCCTGGGGCTCCCTGTTATGACAATGTCTCTAGAATGGATTCATAGATCCACCATGTCATCTTGACCTGCAAGTCCTCAGCAGTTTTGAAGTGCAGCAGAGAATCTCAATGTAAATTTACTTCCAAGTTCTGCCAATGGTTTGCAATTGACCCTTTGGCAAACTGGTTAACTAAGTACCTTAGCTTTATGGCTCTACGAGCTGGAAATATTTTTTGGTGTTTACTTAAAGCATTTCAAATCTGTGGTGGAGGGTGCTGTATTGTGTAAATGCTCAGTAGTGCTGTTTATTCAAGTAATTCTACTGAAATTAGTAAGAATTAGTCAGCTGAATAAGGATTACAGAGCTAGGCCCTAGGAGTATTATGAATCCCCACATAAAATAGTATTGCCATTTAAATTCCTTCATTAGGTTTTCATAACATATGTACACAACAGGATAAAAAAAGGTAATGACAATTCATGGAGTGTATTTTGTTGCGGTGAGGATGCAGTCTGTATTCTTGAAAGGATTACAGCTGTATATGGCTTTACATGGCTTTTTGCACCTCTGATAAAATTTATACTAAATCTCCAAAGACAAAAAACATGTCAGCTTTTACGTATTATACACTGTATTTTACATCTGCTCTTTTTTTTTTTACTCACCAGTAGGAAAAGTATATTAAATGGAATACAGCCAGATTCAATAACAAGCAAGATATACAATGACATGAAGATGAAACTGTTAAGATCACAAAGTATAGTGCTTACACAATGGAATGTGGCATTTTGTAAAGTGAATACACAAGTGATATAAAAAATCTGGGGGAAAAGTTCAAGTTCAGAGAGTTTAAAGTACAGAAATAAAACCACACATACCCATGTCAAGAAGTACAAAATGTTAGAAGAGGAATCACGCAGACTTTATGCGCTCAAAAGCCTTAGGGTTAGGAGAGATGAGCAAAAGGTTGTGTGTATCTTCAATTGGATGACCTCTACACAGGAGACTGTTATAGTTGGTTTGCTGAACGTGCAGCAATCGTATAACAACTGTTGTAGCTGTACATGTGCAGTGGATGCTCAAAGCAGGATTGCTGGTGGAACATGACACTGCAAAATTTTTTTCAGGTTGTGCTTTTGGAAGTGAACAATAGTTGAACTGAAAAAAATACACATTATAGATGTATTTTTATTACTTTTTAAAAAAAATAAATTAACACCAATCATTGTACTCTGGGCATTGTTGCTTGTCTAAACTGTAATTAACGATTGCAAGTTTAAACCAAAACTGACCTTATACATAATTTTGGAAGCCTTTGTTAGTTTACCACACAGAACAGTCTGCTTCACTACAAGCAAGTAGGACACACTGCAATTTGCACAGAACATTCTTGAGACTTAATGCCGTCTCTGGCCCAGTCTTTTGCAGGCAGGTTTTCTGCATCCACAAAGCCACCACTGGTTTTACAAATAAGGGTTTTTGACATAAAGCTGTTCTAGATAGTGGTCTCAGTGCAAAATTTTGGCTGTGAGCTTTGAGAGTGCAGCACAAAGCAATACCATTCTTCCTTTGGGACTGGCATTGCATTTTGTACCACTGGAGGCCTACAAAGTGCCAGTTACTATGCAGGGAAACATTGCCTTGTTTTTCGTTCAGAGCCCCTGTTAATACAGAAAAGTGTCATGTCTTTTATTTCCTTTATTTCTTTGTTAGAGGCTCATACTTTACCTAATATTTCTGCAATAACCTAAACCGCTTGTTTCTCAGTTGATGTGCTGGGTTATCCATTTAGGGCATATTCTCTAAAGGAAGTTCTTGCTTCTGCATCATGTTTCTTAAAGTCTTATTTTCACGAGGGAATACAGCTTTTCATAGTCAGCACCAAATACAGTGATTTACTCACAGTAGAAAACTGCCATTTTCAGCTTTACTTCAGTATTGTGTTCCATAGACAGACTTCATTTGTTCATTTAGCTTGCTTTAACTATTTCAGCTTAGAGCAGAAACCAAGCTAGCCTGTGGTGGTCCCCATTTGAGGATGATCTAATGGTACCTTTTACCCATATGTAGCTTGGGCCTCTTGCTTAAATCAGAGCCAGTCTGGCTTTTTACGCCTGGCTTGAGGGGAAAAAAAGTTGTTTGCTTTGTTCACTAGAATATCCTGTGAGATGTCTGTATGCAGGACATGAAATTATTTTCACATTATCACATTAAAAGCATGTAATCTTTAATTCTTTCAGATAATTTTTCGTAAAGGTCTTGCAGTGGATGGGATGACACTCTGTACCTTGAAAGAAGATGGCTATCAAGCAGTTTTTATTGGAATAGGTAAGAAGAGCTCACTGTCCTGTGTTTTGTCATCTTGAAATTGAATGGTGTCTAAGAATAAACTGGGACTTGTATCTGTGTTAACAGCGTGATGTGAGACAGTTTCAATTTGATGCAATGTCAAAGTACGGAATATAAGGAAAATTTAAAAACCAGCAAGCTAAAACTAGCTGTCTTTAGACAGTTATTTGTTAAATTTTTCAGATTTTTATGATAGATTTTTAAGATGAGTATAACTGAATGAGTTGAGTTATTGTTTAAATAGTTAAAAATGAACTAAAAAATTACTCATAATTAATTGCCATACTGGCCTAGAGCAATACACAAATTCAGTTTTCAGTTTTTGCGAACAGCTTACTCTACCCACATAATTACTGAGCCTATGTGTATGCCAGTGATACCATGCTTGGTTGCATTTTTTCTTTCCTGCATATAAAACACGTAACATCCTTCAGATAGGCTGTAGTGAAATGTAATTATGGGATGGGTTAACAAAATAAGCTGACTTTGACTTATACTAAAGCTGGCATCATAGGTCTGTCTTCTCTCATATACTAAAGAAGACCTGCACCTTCCTGCTATTTGAATCACTACTTCTTTTTAATGTTAGATTAGAATTGTTACCCATTTACAAGTATTTTGAAGTACAGCTGGACCCATTGCTACCATATGATAGGCATGTTGAGCAAGCATCGTCTGCAGTTGGTATGAGGCTTAATGCTCTTTATTGATCTAGACGTTGCCTAAGTGAACATAATAGGAAACAAGTTGTCCAACTGTTCCTCCTTCCTATTATTGATTACAGAGATGTAATTCTTAGTACAGTGACAACTGTTGTTTACCATCTGGGTATGCAGTATAATAAGCTTTGCAGGTCTATTCTGTCATGTGATTATAGTACAGTGTTGCGATTTATATAATCCTAAATCCTCACATTGTTACAGACCTTCCATGTATAGGAATTTTGATGTGTTGTATTTTGATGTAATAGTATACAAGGCAATGGCCCGATTTATCTTCTTTGTTGTTTTAATCTGTGTCTTTCAAACTGCTTTGTAAAATCTCACCAATGAGGGATTAATTAATAAATAAACATTTGTTTTCTGAAAGTCTAGCATTTCAGAAAAAAATTAGCAGTTCTTTTTGGAATATCAGCACGATTCTCCTGCATTTCTGACTCAAAGATTTAAAATAACAATTCACTTAAAGGTTAGCAAAAATGACCACTGAGCACTACACATAGGATCGGAATGTTTGTTTTATGTATGGGTTTATTTTCTGACCTTAATAAAGTTACCCTAATACAAAACCATTACTGGTTAGAAATATATATAGGCAACCTTGTGCTGTGCAGATGCTAGGCAAAGGAACACAGCCAGAATTTTAATAAACAAGGGAAGGTATCTGAAGCATAATTCTCCTGTAAACCATGTGTTCACTGATTGTATTAGGAAACAGGGTATAAATGCTAATGAAGGATTATGTGTTCCTACAAAGTTTCGTTATTTGAAGCTACCTTGCATTTATGATGAACCGGTCCCTGTCTGCCTGTCATCTGTGTTTTACAGTACTTTGTAAGGCACTGGACAGTAATGTGGCCTTGTATACTGCTAGTGAAAGATGGAGGACAAATCAAGGAGTTGCAGATTTCTAGAGTTACCTATATTAATGCAATAGTGCATTTGTAACCTTTCAATAAGCAGCTTTTCCATGATGAGTCTGCACTGTATTTCTTTTTGTGTTCTTTGCCTCCTGAACAAATAAAATGTCACATTTGAACATTACCCTGAATCATGGGAATAAAATAATTAGGGAATATTAGTTACATGAAATTGAAGATTTATTTTTGTTTTGAAATATTCTAATTTTCTTATGAACGAATCTGTACTTTGGAAAATAAATATGGTAGTTTTCAGTTTTCTTTATTGATGGAAGAAAAAAAAAGTGAATGGATGTGTAAAAGAAGATAGAGTCCCTCATGGATGAGGGAGTACACTGTGAGAGGATTTTTTCATAGCAATGTGACTTTGAAGAGCGCATCTTTAGTCTTGCAAATGAGATGGAACTCAAGAATTTATCAGTCAGGGTTGTATAAGAGTCCATGTGTGATTCATGAAATGGAAGAGTACTGGTAAATAGCCAGCTATATCAAAGAAGGTGGACTTGCAAGGAGAAGTTTGAAAGCTATTTTCCTCACAGTTATGCATCAGGAAAAAATCTATTGCTCTCTGAGAATGTCCCATGAAATGGGGAAAGTACACTCTTCATGTGGGTCCATGGAAGGTAGAGTGCAGGTGACTGAGTTTTGATCGCTTCTAGCAAGAGATTGTATTGAATAAAAAAATGAATAGCAAAGGCTTTTTATGACAGCTGTTTGGAAAGGTATTAAAAGTGTGTTCTAGTCTGTATTTTCTGTTTTGGACCTGAAAGGTAAAAAATTCCTAAGAAATTCATAAATGGATAGAGGTTAACAGCCTTACTCTAGAATAAATAATAATAAAAAAGATGCTTAGCCTCAAGTCTTTGCTTATTGAGGCTATGATGGTGTATCTAAAGGGAAAACACTATATCCAGCCAGTAGGATTAGTGCATTTAGGTCACTGTTTGAAGCTCAGAAAAACACCTTGTACTAAGTCTGAAAGTGAACAGATGGACATTGTGTCACCAGCAACTTCTGGGGTCTCAATTTGAGTCCTACCTTATTTCAATAGTATTTTATTTTGCACCATTGTATCTTTCCCAATTAGGCTGTAACTGTGTGTGTAACATTGTAGAGACTGATGTGGAATTTGGGGTTACAAGGACATATGTTGAACTAAGCAAAGACTGTATCTGAGGAAAAGTTTTCATAGTTACCTGGAAGAGCAGTCTGGGCAATGGCACACTGGAAGCCAACAGTGCCCTCATAGCAGAACCTCAGCACAAATGGTAGGTGAATCTCAGTCATGGGATTACCTGTTACCATTTTTGCTTTTGGTAGTTCCTTCAATCTCCTTTTTTTTTTTTTTTTTTTTTTTTTTTTTTTTTTTTTTTTTTTTTTAT
>VXBJ01001423.1:526630-605899 GCA_013400055.1 Nycticryphes semicollaris | reverse complement strand
CCTTATCTGAACTGTGTTGCATCCAGCTAGTTCCTTATATTGTACTTCTGTTCATGTCTAGAAGATCAGTATGTGAATTGCCTCTTCCCTGTCCATCAATTACTCTCACGTCCTCTCAGTTCCTCTCTACAAAGACGTGTATTTTGCAACAACTCGCAGCCGATATATCTTGTGTTTTGCATACAAGGACCTATGAGACCAATCTTTTGGCTTTCTCCAGCAGTCTTGATTTCAGATTACAGTTAATGTATGTGCTAAAGGGTAGTCCATGAATCTCAGTTTCTTACATCAAAAGTAATGATAACCAGTAGCACACATGAGAATTTTTTCACAGGACTAAGAGGCAGCAGCGAAACAAATGGAGGAACAACCTGCTAAATATTCTGGGAGTCTCTATTATATTTTTTTGGTTCTCTTTTCATTGTCAATTAGTTTGGTGCCATTTCTAAGCTTGGTTTTATTTCAGTGGGCAATTAAAAATCCTGATTAAGAATTAAAGATGTAGAATTCGAGTCCTGAAAACTTTCATTTTAAAATTCTGTTTATCTTCCAGTTCCAAGCCTTCTGGCTTTACTTTGCTATGAATAGGAATTAAATCTCCCAATTGAGCTTTCAAAGTTTTAAAACTAACCTGTAAAACTATTCATAGAAATAAAAAAAAAATCCTTTCGAGATTTGATAATGTTCAGCATAGTCTACCTAGAATCAACTCTGCTTTTTCACACAAAATATTTGTGAAAAATTTGTCATTAAGCTGACAACTGTTTGAAAATTTTGCTATTTAAAAAAAAAAAAAAGATCTCACGTCAGTTGCTGCCTTCTGTAAACAACATAGAGACTCAGAGCAATGGTGAACTGGCATGCTGAGAGCAAAGGGAGAAATCAATGATGGGGTGAGGGGCTAGAAGAGGGAGCACGTGGTCCTCAGAGGCGGCAAAGTAAGGCAGCGGTGGGTATCTTACGGAGAACAGAGTAGTCTGAACACTTTGAGTTACTGCGTCTCTTCATTGATTTTTCAGGGTAGAATACTTACCATTTTTAGAAAAAGTGTCTGTGGATATGTCTCTCACTTGGCTACCAGAGCAAATGTGGAAATACTAGGCTTTTTATTACTCATCCTTCTTTAAGTTCTGCTACATTCTTTGGAAAACAGGATTCTGTGGTTCTGTCTTTTAACACTCCATATTCTTCTTGAAAGAGAAAACACAAACCAATTTTTTTTTATCCAACTATTTAATTTAATGAAAATAAATGACCTAAATATTTCAAGTGTTTTGTTTTATTTGGTAAAATATTTAAAAAAAAATCTTAAGTACCCATTCCCAGAAATTGCTTAGGCATTTTAACTTTAGTGCCAGTAGGCTTAAGTTTGCAGCACTAACTTTCTAGTTAACCTCTCCCAATGGGGCAAACACAACTAGTTATGAAGCTTTCTTGGCTTTCTTGTTTCTTCCTCCATCTTGTGATGTTGAATTGCTATAAAGTCAGTTTTATTGTGTTAGGGTGTGCAGAGGCTTTTTTACATACTGCAAAATGATAGGTTAGATGAACATACAGAGTAAGCAGATTCCTGCTTGGATGCATCCTAAACAGTATATCCTGCTTGCAGGGGTTAAATCCATACATAAAAAAGAAAAAAATTAAATCCCTTGTGGAAAGAACCTTTGTGATAATTGCAGTAATTCATAGTTAATTAACATAACATTCATACAATAATATAATCAGATGATTCCATTGATTGGAATGAAATTACACACCAAAAAAAGAAATTAAAAGTCCAAGCATTGATGTACCTTGTTTTTTTAAAAAAAAACCCTATGAGATTGATTTACCGTCTCTTCCCCAAAAAGTAAGTAATTTCCTCATGCCTGTTATTATCTTCTGATTAACTATGCAGTGCCACCTGGTGTGCAGATGGGAAGAATATTACACATCAAGAGCTCTGTTCACACCCACCCACACAGATATAAACCTACATGGCAAAAAGTGAACAGATGTTCATTTTGCTTGTGCTATAGGAAAAAATTGTGCATCGTACTCCTGATTCATAAACTAAATTTGGAGGACATGAAATCCGCATATGGGGCCTATAGGCCCATGGCCAGCACAGGCATTTATGAAGGAAATATGTCATATTCAAAATAGTTCTCATTTCAGGTTGTGAACAGACTTCTATTTGTTCGCCTCTCTTTTTGTTTTACCTTGTGCTTCTGAGTGTTCTTCTTCTCTGCCCTTGTTATTTAACTTATTACCTCCAAAGGGAAAAATTTAGAGACAGAGTAATTTGAAAACATCTTCAGAATTTCTCTGTTGGTTGGTTGTTTTTCAGAATTGCTTTCTGTTTCTTAGCATTTAAGATCTTCCCTAAAATTATGTTTTTAGGTCTCACTGCAAAGACCTGTTTGGCTCAGCAATAATGTAGCAAGTCACATAAAATACAACGTTTCTTGGTTAAAGATGGAACTGTAGTATGAACATTACATAGCCTTAGGGTCTTAGGACCTTCAGCGCTATTTTTGGAAGTTTTTTGGTGTTCTTTTGTAGTATTTTATAATTTCAGAAGTATTTTGACACTTCATATATTATAGTTTTTGCTGCAAGGAAGCCGAAGCCCAAAGACCAGCTAAAACACAAGCATGGGAGAAAAATAGTATGTTGGAAAGTAGTGCAGGAAAGAATGATGTTGTTGGAAACATGATCAGGTAGATACTCAAAATAAATGTGTGCCTAGCTTAGTTTCTGGCTTGGTTTTACTGATGCTTAACCCCGATGGCAAACATGGTGCTTTTCACCCAGGATTTTAAGTGGTGACAACAGTGGCCTTTCAGGCATCAGTATCCTTATACAGTAAATAATAATATAGGCTGCAGAGCCAGGGAGAACATTTGGAACTACATTTTATTGTGACAAAATATTCAAATCCATTTAGCTGGAAAAAGCTATGAGACTATGGTATTAAATATAATGAGAATGAAGTCATCAAGATGAGTCATGAAGTCAGAGAGAATACTTTGAATAGTCTGAAGAGCAGCAATGATGAAAAGCAGTGGCAGGTTTTGAAGAAAGCCAATTCAAAAGATTTCACAGTTACCTTACAGAAACCAGAATAATTTTAAAATTAAACTTTAAAAGTTGGTTGTTTTGTTTTTTTTGTTTTTTTTTTAAATAAAGATCCATGAGAAGCCAGTGATAGATGCATTTGCAATTTAGTACAGAACAGGACCAAAACTGCACATTGAGCTGCAACTACATGAAATGAAGTTCCAAGGAAGAAGGTCTGCATAAGTGTGCAGTCGAGTATAGGACTTGTATAGACGTACAGTCTACCTCCCGGTGAGCCTTAGCTCATGGCTTACAGCTGGGAGAATGAATGCACCCTTCTATAATGCATTTCTTAATTCTTTCATGGATCACGTGAAGAGCATTATAAATAAATTTCATCATAAATTGGTTCTAATAGAATACTTGTTAGTCCTCACATATTCACATATTCTGGTACCCTTTAATGCAAAAACATTTTGTAATTAAAAAGCAAAGGGAATATAGTTATATTAGAAAAGTTCCTTTCATTTCAAATGAGATGTTTCAACTTGCTTTTTTTCCCAGTGCACCATCTTTCCTGGATACTGGAAATGCACATATGTATAAGAATTTTTATGCTTGAGGCATCTTTTTCCACTATTGGCATTTGTAGTAAGTTGTTCTTCCAGTTCTGCAGTTCACTACTGCTCTGGATATTGGTGGAACATTCCTAATACACATCGGAAGCAGCAGGCAGTTGAAAGCTTTTAGGGCTCAGATGCACAAACCAGCTTATTTATTATTAATAGTCTAAGGACAATTTCAAAAAATACTAATAATCTGCCCTTGGGCATCCTTAAGTTATTCACTTGCAAATTACACAGATTTTCATGCTCTTATTCACTTATCTTTCCTACCAAAAAACTACTTAGCATAACAATCTCTACTGCACATGTTTTGCAAAACACTCTCCTGTCTTTTTCCAAGATGCTGGATAGCTTCCCTGAAGAAATGCTCATCTAAATATAATGACAAAATCAATTTAATTCATATTGTTTTAAGAGTAGTTAATTTTTTTGAATATTTTAGTAGATTAAGTCATCAAACATTATTTAGCACTTTTCAGAAGTTTTTTCAAGCATTTGCTCTTAAACATTTTGATGTTTGAAAAGCACATGGGAAAAGAAAATACTGAACAAAATGGTGATGTTAGATACTGTATTTTCATACTGTATTGTTAAACAATTCACTGCTTCACGCCTAAAGAAATGAGCTGTGCTTGCTTACCTGTTGTTTCTGAAATTTCACTCCATGAGTCTTTTAGATGTACAAGTATTAATTATGCTGCCATCTTTTTACTTCCACATTAATATTCACCCACAGACTGAACAGCCATTTAAAATACAGCTGGTAAGTTCCATTTACTTTAGTTGAGCTCTCTTTTCTTGTAAGGGGAGTGTGTGGGGTCCAATATGTTTTTAATATAATCAGATACTTTTGAATACAGGAGGACTAACACAATACAAAGTTTAAACAATAGTTTTAGAAATTCCTTGCATTTCTTGCTTTTGAACAGTAAAAGGCTGGTTAAAAACCTAGGCTTCTTGCATATAAGGTTTTTTTTTTTTATAAGGTTGTACTTGTTTAGTCCCCATTTTTGGTGAGAAGATGGCAAGTGCTTTTTTTGTTAATAAATATAGTTTTAAGCAGTCTTCCTGTACACATCTCATAAATACAATGTTATTGAATTCATATTCTTTTCGCTACCTGCCCACCAAGGTGTGTTATCTACTTATTGAATTGACTTGACAAGTTAAAACCTGGATTTGTGCAGATTAGTAGTACTTATTGAAGGATTTTTGGAGTTTGCTTTAGAAAACTTTCTTGCACTGTCAGTCCCCTGCTTCAGGTGAGTGGTCCCTAGGAAGCTACCACTGGGCATGGCCAGGTCTCAAGGCTTTTGTCTGACTTGGTGGCTGTCTTGTGCTTCTCAGCCATCTGCTTCCTTTTCATCATTGCTTGGTAGTCAGACCATTGTTGATCTAGGAACACTTTGCTATAATGAAGGGCAGTAACCTCATTTTGGGGGAAAAATCCTGACACCTGGGTGTGGTTGAGGCCAGTTTTGGTCCTTCATATAACTTGAGGCACACTCAGTAGTGATTCTGTTTGTATGAGATTCACAGTCCGAGGGCCTTCTGAGACCTGCAGCCTTGTTTGCCTGTGGCCTGTGCCTGAGGGAATCCCTCTGTCCTTCCTTCAGGCTCAAAGTGCTAATTTAAAAGCCTTCCTATTCCAGTACTATTCTTGATTTTTCTTATCCAATACAAGACATTTACCATCATGGTAGAGATACCTTCCAGATCTTTTAAGTTTTAATGGGATAGTAGCTTTTAAAGGCAACAAATATCTAAGATGACATTTTCAGACGTTCCCTATAGTAAGTAATCTTTAACTAAGCTATGTAAATATTTTTTTCTTTTGTCTTAAATTTTGAGAGGATAGAGATTGTCCAGGCTTTTGAACCACTTGTGGTAGTCATGATACTTGAAAATTGTTCTTTACTATTCTAAGCTATATTTTTAGGAGATGCCAGTCACATGGTTGCTTTTACTGTGAAACTAAAAAACACTATGTAAATACATATATTAATGGTTACTAAGACTGCGTACATAATTAGGGTAGAGCATCTAAATGTTATAGCATGTATCACATGGCAAGTCTTCTGAAATAAAGATTAACAAATATGCAAATATTTCTCTGGGTTTGTGTAACATACTGGTGTGTTGTAGAGGCTTGAGATCAAATTTGACATGCCTTGTGCATAAAGTCACATAAATAGTCTTCAGTGCACATTTTACAGTATCAAACCATCTTCAAAATTTGGCACTTTCTTGGTGATGTCACAAGGTGTGGGGTATAGACAGTAATTAAGATTCACTGTTTGTACTGTTACTGCTTTCAATGTATTAATGCTAAATTTACTGTAAATTGTATTTATAAAACAATGTTTACAAGATGAGAAGACAGAAATAAGCATCCTAAGTACTCAGAGTGTTCAGATAATGCTAATACAAATTACATGTTTATCTAACAAAAGAAAATATTTTCCAAACATTGTCCCTGACAGTGTTTTCTTTCACAGGAAATCCTTTGGCTATTGTTCATTCATTTGTGCTAAAAATGCAGTAAGCTGAACATGAACCGTTGGAGAAAGTTAACAACAGCTAGTATGATGATTCAACATTCCCTCTAAAGATCTTTGGTGATTAGTTTCATAGGAAGAAAAAAAAGAATAATAATGAGAATTTAAAGATCAACCAGTTCCAGCCAATTCATCTTTAAAGTAAATGCTGCAATTGTGTTGAAATTACTAGTCACTTCCCAAGTAGAAGCTTGTGATGCATTACTACATTTCTAAGAGTTGTCAAGGTTTTGTTTGTTATTGTTTCATTGATGTAATAGAAAATGGAATAACTTGCTGCAGATTTCTTAGGATTTTTTTAAAATAATATATTGTTGCTTTGTGACTAATGTTAATAGATGGTTGTTTATTTGAGCGTGATGTGTACTTTTAAATAAATTCAAACTGTTTAGTAGATAGTGAAAATTCAGTACCTGGTTGTTATTTAAATTGAGATGAAATCATTAACTGTTATCCAAGACCATTTCTCAGTAGTACAATACTTACAGCTTTTTCTCTAATACATTGGATTTTTAAAATGAGAATAGAATGTACCTTCTAAAAGAAACAATTATTCTAATATTATAGTTGGTACATTGTTTAATAGTTAGATGTTGAAAATATCACAATTCATTATTTCAATATACAGGCGATTTAGACATGATTTCTTTTCTATTTGCTGGGAAATACAAGCTTGATGCTGTTATTATGGCCCAATACAACTCTTTTGTAGATGAAAAATGATGGCTAAATTTTTATCTGGGGAAAGATTTCTTAACCTTTAGAATTAGATAAGGGTTTCTTCAAAACCAAAAAAAAAAAAAATGCTCCCAGGAAGATTTTACATACTCGGTTGACCAAATAGCAGCTGTTTACATCTTCATGTTGCTTGTGGCTCTCCTGATTTTGATATTCTGCAACTGCATTGTAGAAGAAACACTCTTAGTGGCTAAGAAAAACAGGAAAATCCAAAGCATGCAGTGTTCTGGTGCCTATTCTGAATAGATTTTAGGCAGTTTTAATTTTTTGATCTTCCTCTGGGTAGTGTGTCTTATCCCCCATATGCTGCATGCCAAGCCTGGGAAGGCCCCAGCGGGTGAGCAGAGCTCTTCCATGCAGGAGCCCGAAGCAATAGCTGAGTCTGGTTCCTGCAGTCTCCTCTGCAGCTTCAACACAGGAGCTCGGGGCATGGCTTGCTACGCCAGGAGTTAGTGTGGTTAGCTCGAGTTCAAGACTACTACAGATCCTGAAGTTGTCCCAGATCATGGGATTTTAATCGCTGCTTTGTCTCCTTACACTCAGAGTTTGAGTTCTTGCCTGTTGCTAGCAGAAAGAAATTTTCAGAGTTGGAGGAGAGAGGCACAGTGACCACACTGGGCAGGAAGTGTAAGGTACTCCATTGTGGTGTCTGCCCTCATCACTGGGATGAAGTTCCTGCCTGTTTTGTTGCTGTAGTAGCTGCTTAATAATAAGGCTTGGAGTTAATTTGCATTAAAAAAACCTGATTTCCTTCCGGCAGTAAATAGAATCTAAAGAAATCACCCCTAATTGTTACAATCCATGCCTTCTTTGTGCACAGCTTTTTCTGGAAAGCCCAATAAAATTAAGTAAAGAAAGTTTTGAAATCTTAGCACTTTTGAAATCATAGGGACATAAAAGTCTTAATACACCCGCTACACTGGCAAGTTGGTTCCTTATTTTTCAAATGCAAATATGGGCCTTTGCATGTGCTGAATGTGCCCTTTATTGTATTGAAGCATAGAAAATACACATTGTAGCTCAGTCACTTCTGTAGACCTGCCATGCTTGCAAGAATGGAATGTGTTTAATCAGCCTTGCAGAGTGAATAATCATAGATACAAGTCTGGTGTTCAGTGTTCATTCAGAAAGCTATAGAATATGCAAACAAAATGTTTAGTTAAAGGAGACTTGAGTGAATTGCAGCTGTGGCAGGAGATGGTAGTTGTTTTTAACTGGAAGCCACGTTCATTGCCTTTAATTTTTCACTTGGTTAATAACAAAAATATAAATCATGCACCACAGTAGATCACTGGAGGGGAGCAGTGTGGTGTAATGCTCTGCTGAGAAGTGAGACTTGGGCTCTGGCTATTGGTTTCCTGGCTGACTCTTCGTTCTTCTACTGCCGTATAGGAATAGTGAGACTTAGCACGGAAAGGGCTATAAAAATTCTCAATACTGTAAAAGTGCTGTGGAGAAGCTAGACTGTGTTCTTGCTGGCAAACATTCAGGCTGTTTCTTGGAGATACAGAAATCTTCATTCCTAACCACTTGTAATTTGTACTGCTTCCCCAGATTTAATTTCTGCTCTGGTATTTTGAAAGAGTGTAACGACCAAGATAGCAAATTTAGTAATGCACATTTTATTTTGCATTATTGGCATGAATCCAGCAATGTCTCAAAGATCACAAGGAAGTTGAAATTTTTTATCAGATAAATTCTTACTCTCATTGCGTCTTTTTTTTGAAATTTTTCCCCATAAGATTATGCTGTTAAAGATGTATTGCATCCTATGTACTGCTTTCAGAAATGAAATTTTAATAATATATCAAAAATGAAACACATCTTGCATAGTGCCTAATATATATTTATTTCAACATTTCAGATATTAAAAGATCTATACCAGAAATAGCTTGCTTACATGGTTACATTTACTTAGATGTTAGAAAAGAGCTTTGAAGACAACGTAATTGTATTTGTGTTGCCAATTTGAAGAGCAGCTTGATTTTGTTTCCTTCAGTGCTCAAAGAAAATTGTGCCTCTGCTTGTGTAACTCCTTGTAGTAAGATCTGCCATGCAGTAGGGGTTTCCATATTTCTAATAAGCATGCAGTAGTATAAGGGTCAGGGACTAACCAGTGAATAAAAGTCAAAACTCAAAATGAGGTTCCTTTCCTGTTTAGCACTGGGCAGTGATAGATACTGATAATGTTTGATTAATGAGCAGCAGCCTTGCAGTAGGTGAAAACATCTGTAAGAAATGATTTATTATTTCAAAGGTATTGGAAGCTCACCGTATCTTGTAGATTTAACTATGTGTGCCTGAATAAAATAAATGAGATGCAACATGTGAAAAATGAAAACACATTACTTGTAAAGGATATGTCACAAGCAGGGTATTTTTGTTCAAGTACACTTTGTCATGGAGATTTTTAATGTTGTTCTGAATACAAATCATTTAACTGGTTCATAAAATCAACCTAGTTGGAATTCTTGCATCTATCATTGAGACAGAAATGAGGGTTAAACCTAATATGCTGGAATGTTCCTTAAATGTTTGGATTTGGGATCATAAACAATTGTTCAAAGTGCTCATAACGTAAAGGAATTCTCTCTTAGAAGTGTAATGAAAGTGAAAAAAATATTAATATAATTTTAACATTGAAAATGTGAAAATTAATTCATTTGTAGTGTCATTAATGTTAGTTAAATTTGCTGCAAATGTGCTTGTAAGAACAAAGGTCTAATTCTCTTTTCCCTACATAAGCCGTGTGCTTGAAAACGAACAATGACTTGTAGAAGGAGGTTTTGCTTTTGCACGTATCTTGTAGTCTCTGGGTAGTTGTCTGGACTGCCTTTGGTTTATAAAGCAACCTTATTCTTTCTGTCGTATGTGTCGATCCGGTGTCAGTCCCCTTGGCTCTATTCAGAGCTGCCACAGAGTTCGTATCCCATGTAACTAATGATGGTGCAGACTTACCTCCATGGAACTGCAACGTGTTCAGACAAGTTAGAGTGGCATCACTCCCGTGTTAGAGAAAACTGCCTTTTCTCTACCTTTGGAAATAGATGCAGTGGTACAGTGGAAAGATACAGCCTACTTTCCCATTTCCTCACCCTATGCCAGGTCAGTAACTGTGGAGCACGTCTCTGCAATGGGGAATATTTGGAAATTCTTGTCTATGGTGTTCCATAAATCCACACCTATTATTTATCTATACCTTATCTACTTTCTTACGTTTCTGTTCTAATTCAGTAGGCATCTAAATTACTTTTTCTTTTGGGATTTGGCACTGATTACTTAAGTGTATATAACTCAAGCTAGAAAAAAAAAAAAGAAAAGATGTGTTTTCCTGTCATGTAAAGAAAGTATAACCTAGTAAAGGTTTTAATAAAGAGTGCCAATTTTTGGTGGAATTGGGTGAGGTGCTACTATGTCCCTTGAACCTGTTCACACACCCTCATTTGCTGAAGGTCTACAGCGTAGTAGTCGCATTATATTTAGTTACTTAGAGTCATCATTGTTTATCTGAAGTTTTGTTTAAGGTCCTGTTAGATGCTATTCATAGCATTTGCTTTCTTAATGTACAGCCTTTTCTGCTCTGTTCTTCATCTTGTTTTGATCTTACGGACTCTTCTATAGTGGAAGTTAGAGAGTAGAAAAAAGCCTCTTTATCTTCAATTCTCTTTTCATAGTATCTTTGAAATAAAAAGAGGAGGAAATTAATCTTGTCCTCGGATCATGCCTTCTGCCAGTTCTTTAGGGTCCTTGAGTAATGTCATAGCTTTGAGTTAGAAGGTTCTCTTGTTCATGGAGAGGTTGGCTCGTCCTCTCATCAGGCCCTGGAAGTTATTTTTCTAAGATGTACTAGACAGTTAAAGCAATTATGAAAGTGGAAGGCATCTGGTTTTACTGTCACTGGATTTCATAAAATAGAGTTCCAGCAGTGATAGCAACTCCCTCTCTTTAATGTGGAAGACACAAACTGACTACATTAAAGGGGTGACCTTTCAACCTACAAGCTGAGTGGAATTAGAGCAGCTTGCCAACCACGAGGTCTTGGTAGTGTCTCTGCAGCAGGTGTTGGCCTAGAGAACATATGGAAAAACAGCTGGACACTAAGTCCTCTGAGCTCTCACAGGATCCCGACCCATGTATATTTATAGGGAAAAGGGGGGAAAAAAACCCAAACCAAACCGAAAAAAGTAGATAATCGGAATTTGTAGTAATGCAACATGGATCTTGCAATAATTTAGTCAGCCAAATTAGCAGCCAAATTGAAACTTCAGAAGCAAAAACTGTCAAAAGCATTGTAAATCTAGATAATTTTTGCACTGAAGGATCTGGATCCAAATGCCTTTGTCAGGCAGTTAAGTGTGTAAGCTATTGGGCATGGAAGAGGACACATCCGCTTTAAGAGTTGTTTGTAAAAAAGTTATGAAGACAACCAAGCACAGTTTTTCTCCTTCCCTTCTTGTACACAAGAAAGTAATGGTATACCTTGAAGTGATACATCTTTTAATGCCCTTTAGCATTGCTATTGTGTTTAGTGATTGCTTTCAGCTTCTGAATTAAGCTGGCTAACAGGTGGTAAGACAACTTCTAAAATGCCACTGAATTAAAGTTAGTGTTAAGAACAAACTGTGTAGTGCTGTGATCCTATGAGAATAGTCTTGGCTTTGCCAAAGATCTAGTGAGATTTTCACATGCAGTGTATTTTTTTTGCATACTTTTTCTTTAGTATCTCTGTAAAAAAAAAAAATAGTAGTACAGCCTAACAATGTATAACTTTTAAGAATATGAATCCTAATCTTGTCTCCTCTGAATTTATTACTAAAGCTGTTGATGAAAGCGGTGTGTTTTACATCCAATGTTTGGTTTAAATGAAATGTGTAAGCTTTTTTAAGCTATATATTACTATTACTAGCAAGTTTGGTGCCCATCCCTTTGTAGAAATAGAAAAAGGAAAATCTTATTATGGCATTTCCTTGCAGTCCCGAGCAGGAACCACACAAAATACACTATTATTGCTCTCAAGAGTGCCAGAATTGTGCAGCTACTACTGCTTCTTGACATACCGCATTTTCCAAGAACTAAATGCAACTATTTAAGCCTCACCATTTCATAGCAAAGACCTTGCCTTAAAGGCACAAGAGAACAAAACAGTTGTGGAATAGGCAAGCAAAAAGCGAGACAACTCAAAGTTGAAAGGACATGTTCATTCTTCATTCTTCTATTTCCAGAAATCCAAAGACATTCCACAGACAACCAAATTTGTCCCAAGACTAACTTCAAGTTAAGTGGCTTAGATGAGACAAATAGGAAAGGAAAAGCCTAGTTTAAGCAGCATTGTAAGGCATCATTAGCCTTGTTCAGACCAAAGAATTGTTTAGCAGCCTCTCTCTACAGTTTATCAGAATTTCAGTTTAAAAAGTTAATTTCCTTTCCTCATGTATGTATGCCTCAGTGAGCATGTGGGAGGAGGACTCTGCATCCAGCATTGTTTCTGTCAAGCAGGACACATGCTATGAAAATAGCATTTTCTGCCATACCTTTTCAAGAATGACACTATTATTCTTTACTTTTTGAAAAGTGTTCCCAATTCCTTTTTGCTAAGTGTAATGTGGGGATCACTCTTTGGTATGTAACTCTTTCTTTCACAGAATCACAGAATCATCATGGTTGGAAAGGATCTCCAAGATCACAGAGTCCAACCATACACAGAAACACATTGCATACCCTACCAATCTCAGCCAATAGGTCATGCACTGAAGTGCCACATCTACACTTTTTTTAAATACCTCCGGGGATGGTGACTCCACCTCCCTGGGCAGGCCATTCCAGTGCCTGACCACTCTTTCAGTAAAGTAATTCTGCGTAATATCCAGTCTAAACCTCCCCTGCTGCGACTTCAGACCATTTCCTCTGGTGCTGTCATTAGTCACTTGGGAGAAGAAGCCAGCACCCACCTCTCTGCAACTTCCTTTCAGGTAGTTTTAGAGGGCAATGAGGTCTCCCCTCAGCCCTCCTCTTCTCTAAACTAAACATACCCAGTTCCCTCAGCCTTTACGTCTGTATTAGTAAAGGAAGGGTGCTGACTCGTGATTTTTCTCCCTTGCCAGTTGTATCTTTTTCAAGGTTTGGTGTAGCTACTGTTTTATTTAGGTCAATACACAATGGGAAGGAACAGTAGCACATATAAGTGAGGACCTGAATCCATGTTTTAACTTCAATGTGGTCTACATAGAACAAGTTCATCTTGCTAGTTAAACCTGCTACATACTTAAAATAATTTTGAAAGTCTGTGACTGAACAGATTGAAGCTGTTTCTCATATTTTAGTTAAGGAATAATATGGCCTGACAAATGTAGTGTTTATAAATGAAAGGTTTTATGCAAGTACAAGAAAAGTATTCTTAAATTTCTAGGTGATTTTTCATTATTTTAAAATAATTTTCAGCAGTTAAACGGATTCATGTATATAAAACCATGTTATTACGCTCGAAGCTTCTGCTGCTGGTGTATCTAGATGTATGGGTTTTTGGCACTTTAAAATTTGAAAACAAATTCAGGACTTAGTACTTCAAGTGTACATGGAAATGAGTGACTCATTGTGAGTATCCTTGTTTAAGTAAGGAATTATTCCCAGAGCAAGTAGTATTCACAGCTGTTGAAATATATTTTGCAGTCATCTTCATGGCTGTGTTGCATCCCAGAGGTATACAAAAGTTCTGTATTCAAGCCAATGTTATTTTGAAAAGACATTGATTTGGGGTCCTTCAGCTGTCATCCTTGTTTTCCAGTGCTGTGAAACTTGGCTAATAATCTACAATACGCAAGAATTATGAACTAATGCTTCAAGATAAAGTTCATTATGTCATTGCGTGCTTTTAAAATCTTATGCTATCTTTGCTCATGTTCTTCAGCTGGGATGGAAGTGTATCTATAACAGTATGACTAATTATCTTTACATGCATTTATCACTAAATAAACTTCACACAAGACAGCAAGATTGTTTACTTAAGCAGTATAATACTGGGAATGGAAGATAGCTCTAGAACACAGGATTACATTGCCAGAATGGCACTATTTATTAAGCTATGATAACGCTAATGTTCCTCTTTGATGTATAGCATGTGCGACTTCAGCTGAACTTGTAGAGAGCCTTAAGGATGTTTCATTGAACATTTAGTATGGCAGCAAGCCAGAATACATTTAGCCTAAACCCAGATGACAGGTTGGTAATGAGGTAGTGATTGATGACCATTGCTTCCGTATGAAAACCTGCTTGATATGCTGGGGGGGAAATGCATTGCTAGCTCTTTTCATTTCACTCCCTCTGTATTAGTTATTCTTAGTGTAAAGGAGTAGCACTGGCTGCTGGGTGTTCAGTCCTGGTTTCCCTTTTAGATGAGAATCGCGTATTTGGCTGAGATTTTAGAAGCGCAGCCCAGTGGCTACATTTATCTGTAATTTAAATCCTAATTTCAATGGATTTTTATTATCAAAAATAGCTGCAATTATATCACCTATAAAACACCCTATAATATCCTTATAACTTGCCCCTGTAATTTTACAAGTCCTATGATTCACCTCCTGTGCCATATTAAAGGCACTGCTTTCCCTTCTAGTATAGAAAGAAAACTTGGCCCAAAGGTTGGAAAACATTGCTCTGGCAAACAAGACTGAACAGAAGACTACTCCTTGTTTTTTCTAGTCGTCTTGAATGCTTCATTGTAAAGACACTTTGCACTGCTTATTCAGATGATGGACAAACTGTTGTTCTGTGCACCAGGAATGATATTTAAGCCCTGTCCTTCAGCCCGATTCCAGCCTGATGTCTGAATTAGCAGTAAGAAGAGTTAGAAGGCAGCAGAGGGCTCTAGGGGTTTTATCCCTAGCTGTACGCACTCAGACAGGGTGTATATTAGATGTCCCCAAAGCTGCAGAATAACTAATGGGATCACATTAAGGCCTGGTTAGAAATCACCCAGGGAATGCAGCAAAGGGCGCTAGGGCAGCATAAATATCCCGTGTCAAAAGAGGCTCATTATTAGTGTTTTCCTGGGCAGAAGTGTCTTGTGGTCAGGAATGGGTGAGGACGCTTGTCACCCTAAACAGAGTGATATTATGCTTCCTCCAAGCAAAATTTTGAACAGGAAAAATTTGGGTCAGTGGTAGAATCAAGAGCCAGAATAAGGAATTTATGGTGCAGGGTTGGGGCAGTTTCCATTCCCCTCCTGCAGCTCCTGGGGCTTTAAGGGAAGTTGTCATGGCCCGTAGGAGTGGAGTGTCTGTTTTTCGGCAAGGAACCAATGTGGTGTCATTGGAGACAGATGAGGGAGCCTCTGTTGCTGGGGTTTGCTGGTAGGCCTTAATGACAGGACAGGTTTTTAAATGATCAAGGTACGTGTCTCTGAGGCTAATTGAGGCCTGCCTGAAACTGCTTAGCAGCCAGGAAACGGCCACCTGTAACAATTATTGAATATTTGGGCTAGTAGTGATCACTTTGGGCAAATCCAGTACTGCTTCTGCTTCTGGTGTGATTCCAAGAGACAAAAGAGCAGGCAAGACAGGAAACCTCTGGACTTCCACTGATCTGTGAACTGGTGGCCACTGTGTTTACAGGTGATTTGTTTGGTACCACAGTTCATCAGGAAATGCGTGCACCTTCCCTTTTTGGGGTTGATACTGAGGAGAACAATTTTGTCTGCTTAGGAACCTGCCCAGGAGTGTACAAAGTAAGAGGCAAGGTAATCAGTAATGCCTCTTGGTGGCAGAGAGGATCCTTGTGGAGGAGGGAAAGGGATAGTCCCATTGTATGTTGCAGAGAGAGGAGGCGGCCACAACACAGGGCTGGATTCAGATATTCAGTGCTGAAGTTTATCTGTATATGCACAAATTAAAAATGATTAGGGCAGGAATCATGATCTGGTCCATCCAGGTCATTTAACTCCAGCAGAATTAAAATTGTTATTTTCCCCTTGATGGTTTCTTTCTTCATGTGGCTTTCACCTTTCATCTCACTTGCAACATTTTTGAGAACCTCTGTTTTTGGAAAAGTGAGTTCCTTAGGGAACGCTGTTCTCCTTTTTGTTTGGATGGTACCTACATCACATGTTTGATACCAACATGCTACTTTAGAAATTAGTATCTGTTAACTTAGATACTCATTTGTTGGGAACTTTTATTCCATAACTTCCTGTGTATGGCTGTAGCATCCCCAGGGCAGGTGGTCTGTTCTGACAGCTGCAGAATTTGTCAACCCAAGTTTGATTTAAACATTGCTTTCTTATTAATGTTTTGATTGAGTTTGTCAAACGTTCACACTTCTAAACTGTCCCTAATTGAGACAACCACATTTTGTTGCTCACTGACCAGTGACAGGATGGAACATGCCCATTGATTTTTACTCTATTCCTGAAAAGACCTTAATTTTAACAAGTAGTGGCAAGTGAGGACATAGTCTTTGGGTGGAGATTAATGGCCATATGGTGTTGTTGCTTATACACTGGAAAGCTTAGTTATTTACTGTAAAATCTGACTCAAAATTCTATACGCAAAGCAGAGACTCCTACTTGGTGTGTTTCCATAACAACATACAAAACAACATCAATCACTTATAGTAGATCTCCACACTCCATAATTAGGGATGCAGTTTTAAGAAGTGTGGGAGGAGTTGTATAAAATGTTTTTATGTTAAAAACAATGTTAGGCCTTGTTCACACAAAAGCTTATGCACAGATTTCACTTTAGATGGTGTAAGTAATTCCATTGGCATTTATGGCTATGTCTATACAGCTCTGGTGCAGTGTCTGGAGTGACTACGCACGCTGTGCTCTGTGTCCTGCCTGAATAACTGATGTATGAACAAGGTTTGCTTGAGGGGGAACTTGCCTCCTGTATAGGGAGCAAACTTGGTCTTGTCTTGGGGTTTACCTCAATATACAGTGTCAACAGACCATTTAAACTTGCAGTGCATGGACTTCACTAGGTGTAAATGTTTGCAGTACAACAACCTGTGATATTGTAGAAAAGTGATAGCAAGCAAAAAACACTTGTTTCATGAAAAAAAATAGTTATGTATGTTTTTAATGTAGAATGAATTTTAAGCCAATGGGACATCTGCCAAAAGTATATATGATAATTTTAACTGGTACCAGGTACGTTCATGCCATCTCCATGCTTGCTACAGTACGAAGATTCATGACAGATACTGCCATATACAGCTATTACATCATCATAACTTGTGCAGTGAGCCAGTTCCACAGACCCATTAATCCCTTGTAGTGATCTACAGATTGAAAAAGTTCAGTCATCAAATGAGAGGTATTATTCTTCACTAGACTTACCACTTTAATAGAAAAAGAGTCTTCATTTTTCTCGTGTTGTTTGGTGTGACCTTTTTTTTTTTAAATACATGTTATTTACATTTTAAAGTACCAACCTAAACTACTTTTAAGTTCTCCTGGCATTTTAAAGGCAACTGAGTTATAAGAAAACACTTTCTCCAAAACATCTTGTAACTGAGAAATCCTTGGGCCCCTAGGCAAGTGGTGTTTGAGTCTGGTTACTTACAGCTTCTCCAGAGACAATGCTGGTGGCATAAGCCAAGCCTGGAAAGGAAAAGCTGAAGGGAAAGGAAGGCTGAAGGAAAGGAAAGGCCCTGCAAAAACTGAGGGAGAGTTGGAAAGAAACAGTAGATAAAGGGGAAGCAAACAAGCAAAATCTACTAGAAAATAGAACTGAAAAAAAATTAAGGAAATATAAAGAAAGAAAAACTAGTTATCATAGAATGCATAAACTAGGAAGAAAAACGGGCAAATGAAGAAATAAAACTGAAAGGTATGAGTAATATCCATAAAGATGATAAAAATGGAAAGCATAGATGTAATTTTTTTCTTCTAAGAAAAAGAACAAACAAGTGAAATAGGTATATTTTGCTGAATTTGGATCCTTTCTGTCTTTTAAAATATAGTTTGTCACAAATACCAAATAAGTAAATGGGGAAATGTGTGTATTTTGAGGATTTTTACAAGGATTTAAATTACATTAGTTGTTCAACTCAAAATTAAGCATATTGTTATGCCAGCCCGTATATTTTTTTTTTCCAAAACATAATTAAATTACAGCTAAGGTTGCTAGGTGACAGGTAAGAGAAGCTGTATAGTTAGATGTGTCCAAAAAAAGTCAGGTAGTGGAAACTATTAATCTTAAAGGAAGGTTGCCATTGTCTGTACTGACACCAAATGACCATCTCATTCAATGTACAGTTCATTAAATAGTCACCTCCCGCTCTATTTCTGTGGCTGAGCTCTTAGTACTCTGTGGGGAGTCAGTGGAAAGAGAGGGACTTTTAATTAGGTGCTAATTTTGATTTGCTTTCTGAGTAAGTCTTTGACAGTGTATTTTTTCTGACTTTTAATATTAGCATTCACTTCTGTTTCCCAAAGTGTAGCTGCTATCAATGTGTGCAAGTCTTTCTACCTGTGTCCACTCTGCCCAGGCTACAAGAGAAATAGCTATGATGTGATGTGGCCTGTAGGTATGATCCATCTCCTTAAAACAAGGAAGGGAAAATAGTTGCAAAAATAAGCATTTTACGATAATTAATGGATGTTGGGGGCTTTATTCGTGTCTCTTGTTATTGGGGACCTCCTCCTTTTGAGGATGCTGGCCACTTCTGTCAGTGCCTTGATTCCTGTGTAGGGCGCAGGTGGTCTGGGTGCCTCCAGAGCTCCAGTTGCAGAGACATAACTGTTAAGACAATGCTTGCCCTGGCACTGTCATAGGGAAGAAATAGTCTGCGTGCTTCTTGGGCTGTAAAGATTCCGGTTATAAAAGGTTCACTGTTCCAGCATTTTAAATCCTATTGTGTGAATGCTTCTAGTGCATGGTCCTCAGCAAATCACTTGAATTTCTTTGCACATCTGTATAGCACAGGGATAAATGTTTATCTCTCATATTTTGATGTTTGACTGTTTGCTTAGCACCTTGAAAATAGAAAGCACTACAAACAGTGAGCGCTATTTGTTACTATTGGTATCGAAATAACTCATGCAGCCAAGCGTAGAGTATAGCTTGCTGTCTGCCTAACTGATTTGCATTTCTACATGCAACAAAAATGGGAAGGTGTTGCTATAATATCACTACCTTCTTTTTATAAATTTTTGCAGTACAGCCAAGAATTCTGCATGCTGCATTTGTTATGCGTTTAATTATAAGGCTTCAGAAATTTTAAGTAATCTGTTTTCTTCCTTCTTCAGATGTCATGATAGCATTGCATTTATGGCATCTTTCTGATGGCTCCATTAACTGAATGCATCATTCTGTTTATCTCTTTCCAGGGTTTTAAGTTATCTTAATTGGATGCATGAGTTACCTTTCATTAATTAATATTCCCCTATTCTATAAAATCTATATAATTGGGAATTCTGGTTTCAGTAAAGTATTCTAAACTATCTGGGTAAATGGTTGAATGAATAAATAAGTAAATAGTCAAGTCCCCCAAACCTCCCCTGTGGTGTCTCAATAATAATCTATTTTTGTCTTGCAAAGACTGCATTTAGAAATAGTTGTGTTTCTTGCCCATTCAAAAATTTCTTTATTCAGATATTCTGAAATGTGACTTAATTCATTACTTTTGTCCTGTGCTATGAGTCTCTGAAAATGGCTTTTTCAGTTCTGTTAAATTGATGATAGAGATGACCATGAAAAAAGCAGCTGTCTGGTATATAAATATATATCTGCTCAGCATTTGATTGCAGAGTCAAGAGATGCTATAATCCTAATCCCTCCCTCCAAAAATGTGAGGGCATGAGCTTTTGGAAAGACCTGTATTTACGGGTATGGAGCTGTATCTGTTCATATGCCTGGTGATGGGACTTGTCAGTGCAGGGTTATCAAGCTGATAGTTTTCATCTTACATGCTCTACCTTTAACATCCAGGTCTGGTTTTGCATTTGAATGCATAAGTGAATACTTGTTTTCTATTTACATGTGTACTATAATCAGAAATAAAGTGGTGGCTGCCAGAATGCATGTCAGAGGTAGATTTTTTTTAGTAGAGGGTTCTGTTTATCCGAGTCTCTCTCTTCTCACACAACTGTTGTTACTGATAAGGTTCAAGTGTTCAAGCAGGCGTGGTCTAATTTTATATGTGAAGCAAAACTAATGTATCATTAAAAATACTGGTGTGAAAAGCTTGGTTTGGTATAACTGATTTGGCAGTGCCAAGCTTCTGAAGAACAATTTTGTCAATGGGACTGTGGATATGCAAAACAAGATTTTCCATCGGCATGGTGGGATCTTTATGAGGACTTTAAGGAAGCTCCAGTATTGAGCACTATCAGTTGTCACCTTTGCAAAATGACATCAGAGGTAGAATTACTGTTCTTAGACTGTAGGAAGTCATATTTAAGAAGTTGTTTTTAAATGCTAATAACTTAAATCAAACTGTATTAAGTTTTTGATTTAAGGTCCTTGGCCTTGTCCTCCACTCCTATCTTACAAGATCAGTGAGTATTTCTGTTGAATAAGACAAGCCCAACTCCATCACTTGCTGGGCAAGGACTGTGAGTAGTAAGATATGGTTTCTGCATAGAAGTGTGCATGATACTAAATGGAAACATGGAATGAAGTCTTGGAAGGAAGAAGTTTCAGAAACTAAATATCCAGCCTTGTGTGAGAGCTATATTTTCTAGTTCTCCATCCTTGAGCTTTGTTTCTTTGTAGCATGGGTAGACAAAGGGGCTGAATACTAGTACATTGCCACTGGCTAAGAGAGCTCTGCAACCAATAGAAACGTGTAAGGCTTGTGGATAAGCGCCTGTGAATTTCTCTTAATTTTCTGTGAATGTCTGGTAGCTATGCCCTAATGGGGAATACTTTTCTTTTACCTGACTGTATTAGTGGATTTTTCAAATCCCAGATCAAAAATTAAGAAATCTTTCCATGTTTGGGACCTCAACCTGAGGGTGTTTTGCAGAATCATAGAATAGTTGGAAGGGACCTTTGGAGATTGTCTAGTCTAGCCCCTTAGCTCAAAGCAGAGTCAGCTAGAGCAAGTTGCCTAGGACCGTATCCAGTCAGGTTTTGAACATCTTTGAATAAGTAAGAACACTTGTTCTGAAAACCTCCTGGCACTCCTGAGGTTCTTTGGCTCCAAACCAGTCTTTCCACAAAATAGTGCATCAGTAATATACAGGCATACAGATCTTTTGGAAGACAAGCTATGGACCCCAAAGATACTTGGAGTATAAACCAGAGTATTAGGTGCACACCCAGGGAGGGGTTTGTTTCAAGTACTGTATTCAGTTTAGTCCATAACGTCTTTAACTGTGTTATAGTTCATGTTAGATTTCTGCAGGGAAACTTTTTTCAAAACTTGATTTGTGCTTTCACAAACTTACCCGACTTTTGCTTTGCAGCTTGCCTAAAAGTCCCCGCTACCTTCTTTTTGTGCATAGGTAGTCCTAAAAGACTACCAAGCATGTTTCTGAACAGAGTTCCACGATCAGAAGTTTTTGTACTAATTGTGCAAGTAAGCACGTTAATTATCTTTTCAGTTTCAGTGTATTTTTGTTTCAACTTTAAACAGCAAGGATTGCATTTGATAATGATACATCATTATATAGTATCTATTATCGACTATGGGCAGAAGTTTTAAAAAAGCAGTTTGGTGCTAAATTTCAGTTTTACTAGTATAGTATTACACTGAATAACTGTTTCTCCTAAGTCTCTCTCCATGATTTGCATGGATATATTTCTGCTAAAGACACAGAAAGCATGCAGCAATTTTTTAGCATAAAGCAATTGAAGATAATCTATCTCTGTTCTTCCCTGACTCATTGATTAGCCCGAGAAAGTCTGACTGATGATTTCCGAACAATGTAAAAATATTCAGTGGCAAGTTGATATTCACAGAATTGAAGTTGAACATATTAATTTTGTCTTAGTGATACAGAAGTCAATGCACTTTAATACTGACTTTGGTCTGGGTTTGATCCAAAGTCCAGTGAAGGGCCTAATCCTGTGAACAGCTAAACTTTTTCTCTAGGTGTGCATCACCTTAGTCTTTGAGAGACAGTGGCCAGCTAATCAGGCCTAATATTAGACAGACAGCAAAAAGCGTCTTGACAGTGTATAGAGATTATTTTGTATAAAAAACCCATGGAATATTTAAAATTAACTCAGTATGTGCTTGTTGGTGTTATAGCATATCCTCAAAGCCCTTGACAGTTTTGAACACAGTTGTCATTTAGCTCAAAATTGAACAGTAAAATATAAAATACAGTAAACCCCCCAAAAGTCTGTATTTCAATGATTTTAGGACCCCCACAGAAACCTATCTTCAGTTTACCTTGAGAGGATTAATAGAAAGGCTGCATTTAATAGAACTGCCAAATTCTACATTTGACAAACATTAAGTCTGTTTTAAAAAGAAAGAGTAGCGCAAACCACATCTTAAATTTATGCTAGTGGCATTGGATTTAGGCACTTGAAAGCAATTTCAAGAGCAGATTTGCATACAACAGAAACCTGTAAGCAAATTGAAAGTGCCGTTTAGGATTCATAGAGGAACAAAATGCATACTCCATCTCTGACATAATTTGTCTTGAGGTTTATGAAATAATTTTTCATCGGATTATAATATTTAAAGTAATTAAAGATACAATTTGCTATTTAATAAAGAATGTGTTTTGTAACTTCATTAAGGATGCTGCCTTTCTTAATTGTAATGGTCCAAAAGGTTGTCAGTGAACTGTACATTAGCTGCAGAGATAATAATGATTTTATATGCTAATAATTTTTAAATGAATAACTCATGTAGTTTTTCAGCCACATGGGGAAAATAATTTACATTCCTAAAGCTTACTTTGGTATTAACCCCTTTACTTGGGGAGAGTGGATATCCTTGTGTAAAATGTTCATTTGTTTTACATTAGCACTAATGCAAGCATGTAGGACCCACTGGTGTGAAAGGATTAAAAGCAGCAGCATTAGACAAGCATGAACATTTCAGAGAGAAATCCTTGTTAGAAAGATCTATTGGGACTGTGTAACTTGATTTTCTATTGATTGATCAGATGCTTCTTGGTTTTTTTACCATTTGAAGCTCCACTGGGATCTTCCTGCTGTAGCAGTGCAAATACAAAAATAAACACCAAGACGACATTAAGGACTCATGCTCACTCCTTGGTGTGTTTGTGTGGCTGAGTAATATTAATGAGGGTCAGATGCCTGTGCTGGGGGAAGCACGTGCTGTCTTGGGAGTATTTGCACCATTTGGCTGCAGGCAATTTTAGGCATCTAGTTTTAACTTTCTGAAACTTACTCATCTCTCTGTACTTGTCCATCTCTTCGTGGACTTAAAAGGGACATAAGTTCCTATGTCTTTGATGCTTTAAGTATCACAACAATTAGTTGCTTAATGTAAGAAGTATAAATTTCCTATTTTGAATTTGTTACTTAGCCAGCAAAAGAATGAGCTTAAGAGGAGGAGGTGTGCATGCTTATGCAGAGTTCTGCACCCACATGCCAAGTACCTGATCCATGATCTTCAGTGACAATATTTGATTTAATTTTCTTGACAGTAGGGCGTTGAGGAGACATTTGGAGATCTACATCATCATTTCTCTGCCTGTTCTCTAGGTAGTAGCCTCGCAGCATCTGGAGTTTGATTGCATTATATTTCTGACCCACAGTACCAGATTTAGTGCTCTGTCAGCTGTATGTGAAACATCCAAGGAAAACTAAGACACCTGGCAAAAAGTTAGTTAAATAAAAGTTAGTTAATTAGTTAATAAAGACACTATCTTTGAAGAAATTTAATGTGAAATACAACATATGCTGATGTTAGAAAAGGAATTAAGATTTAATTGATGGATTTTAATAAAACCCTTAGGCAATTTATGACTTCTTTCTGTTGTTGACCCATACTCGGAATAGGGTCTGGTTGAAATATGACCTTGCTAACTTATTTCCAATACGTGAAAGTTATACAGGGGTAGCTGTGTGGTTGGTGTAATGCTTCTCAGCCAATCCACTTGTGGGGGAGACTATTACCGCAACCGGATGTTTACCTACAACTCCTTGCTACAACTACTTGTACAAGGAAAGGCAGATCAGTATGTGCATACTGATAAGGAGATCGATGGGAAGCGGGTAAATGACCTGAGTGAGAAAGCTCATTGACCCTCCAGCATGTTACAAGAATGTCATATTTGTTGCAGCGTACTCCATACCAACACACAGTATGTCACAATCGGAGAAGATAAAGCCTCTGAGGAAGCATAGTTATTGTTCACCTGCAATTATAAAACTCTGTGTGCTATTTTTCTTAATTGATAGTGAACACTGAAGCATCATCATGTTGAAAGTGTCTCTCCAGAATGTTGCTTTAAAGAAATGAGTACGAAAGTCTTCTCAAATGTTTTGATAGATGATTCATGGCACTGGAGCTGCTGTCGAGGAGCCAATACAGCCAAGCCTATAAATATGCAGTTACAAGAACTCTGGAAACATGCATTCTGGTAGTGTGACAGATTCAAAAAGCCCTTTTTCTGCTGGAGTAGGTTTCTACAGTTGCTTTCTTCCTGTTTTACATTCAGATACCATTGTCTAATTAGACTAATTGGCTGGCAAATTTGCCTTCTTTTAAATAAAATTAGTTTGGAGGTGAGAGAACAAATACCATCAGTAACCTGAATTACTCTTTCTTTCCATAATAATTGTTCCTTTTTAACAGAGCAGAACTAGTCTTTATTATTACTGGAGAATTTCTGTTTAATTTACTATATATGACACATTTCCAGAAGGAATTAATATTGGCAGTCTATTTATAAACCTTTAAACAAAGTAATCATAATGGAAGGACTGACCTCCACCTTACCTGCAGTGGCCATAATGGATACAGCTCTAACAAATAACTGTTACCTGATGGTATTTTAACAAGGCAAGCTTGCTCTAAGTCAGTACATGTACATTTTCCTGTGTTTTGTATTGTCTTCTGAAGATCCACAATACACTGAGGATAATGAGGATGAATGATAGCTTAGATGTGTTCATTCCTTGAACTGCTGGTTGTATTAAATCCACAGCTTCTCTCCAGACCTACAAATCTATAACATCCGTTTCAGATGAATTCGGAAACAAGGGGCTGCATTCTTTTATTCTTGGACCAGAGATTAAAATTGATCACAGGAGGCACAAGGGAACAGATTGTAGTATCACAGCTCAATGTGGTTAACTGGGATAGTGCATGGCTTCTGTTCTACTTAACTGTGCGCATACAGGTTACAAATATTATTGATTGCAAGGGTCAGTGAAGGCTGGAGGGAGGTTATGTCACTTGATGCTATTCGGTAATTTCTAAGGCACAAGAGCTATGAACCCTTATAGCAGCTGGGACAGGTACAGTTTAAATCTGACAAATGGAGATTTATGTTTGTGTGAGCTGGCAAAGCCCTTCAGGTAAAAATAATAAATGAAAATTTGATAGGTTGTTTTATCATAGGTCAAATAATGTGCTGTAGAAGAAGGGGAAAAAAGATTTAATTATTACCTTTTCATCAGAATGCACTGATGAAAGGTTTTCAGTTGTAAATCTGTGCTGCAGAAAAATGAATAATGTTTAGAAGGCTTTTTTTTGAGGCATCTTTTTAAAATATACCTAGAGATGGTTTACCTGAAGAGATTAAAAAATGCAGTGTAGGTGGAATGATAGGGGAGTAATTACTGAATAAGCATTATACCACGTTTTTGTTCTTCCATGTGTACAAAACCAGTGTATTAATATTCTAAGATTTAAGATAAGACATATAATACGTTAACAAAGAACTGGGAAACAATATTTTTTTCCTATTTTGAAATTGCAGAGAGAATGGTAGTTATTCAGTAACATTTGGGAGACATTGCTGGTTTACACTGAAGACTTTCACATTTGAAAAAAAAAAAGGTTTAGGTAAATCTGTGTTATATTTTAAACAAGAATAAACCAGGAATACCTATATTTTGCAAGTAATAAGCATGTGGGATTTTGTTCCAGGATTCCTGGATAAGTAAGATTTTACAAATATTTAATGCAGATAAATTATACAGGGTGCAGAGCTGTAATTGAGCCACTCGGTTGTTTGAATATGGTAGCCACCATATTCAAATAGAATGGAAGCTCTGGAAGTGGCATTCAACAGGGTAATCATAGTGGGTTTAAGAGAAATGGATATAGTTAGATATTTCTGTGATTCTTAACTGATCTCTTTCATCAAATTTAGGAAATAATTACTATTACTATATAAAAAGTACAGTATGATTTTAGCTAGCACATGTTGGTATTGTCTTAGTACACCTAATTGCAACTCCCTTGCTGTACAGTGTATTTGACCAAACATATTATTCCAGAATATTAATGATTTAATCATTCCTCATATATTTCCACAGGATTAATTTGCTGCCCTTGATAGAATTTTTTTCAACTGTTGCTTTGCAACAGTGTGGAGGCCTCGTGTTTATTTTTCTTTGTGATGCCAACTAAGCATTTATGGCTTTTTCTTTTTTGTGAATGTTTCCCATCTGATTTGTTCTCATTTTATCTATTCCTTGCATATTTACCATAGGTAGTTGCTACTGGTGCAGCTTTTCATGGTATTTTCCCAATGTTTTTAAAAAATAAAAAAATAATATGAAGAGATCTTTTCTGTGCTAGCATTTGATTTTCCCTTTGTAAATTTCCACTGGGTTTGATTATTCCAATATGCCAGTGTGGCTGCCTATAAACTGGATATATTGGATGGGTAACTTATAAGGGATCTGTTTGGGGAAAGATATTGTTTCTATTGCAAACAGCTATTGTAATATCTTTCTTTCCAGGAGTCTGTTGCTCCCGTTTCTCCATCTAGTTTATTTTGCTTTCACTTCTAAATATTTGGATTTCCTGTACTATATAAAAATTCCTTTTCTGTGACATATGGTTTCTGAGATGATAGATTTTTTGTGTCCTTCAAGTTGCTGATAGACAGTCTACAAAAAGGTGATCTTGCTTTTGTGACTGTTTCCCTTCAGCACTGTTTACTGAACAAGAGTAGGCACTGGGGCCAGTTTCTTCTCCTCTAGCATGGTGCAGCATGTCACACTGACAAACAGTGTCTGGCTGGCGTCTGGAGGAAGCACAAGCTCCCCTGTGTCTCTCCTTTGGCATGTCGGTGCTAGGAACATATTTCTAGAAGGAAGAGGGAAAGGAACTCACAACATCAGTGTCAGATCTTAAACTTCAGCATCCCTGCTCTGCCAGTTCAAGGAGTTCCTGAATAATGACAGGTTACGCCAGCGGTGAGAAGTGACCAAATTCCAGTCAGGACTGAAAATCCAGTTCAGCTCTATTGTAAGCATGCTGGAGCAAGCTCTTTTCTTGGGTTGAATGATGCATTCTTATGTTAGAGATGGATTTGACTGAGACTACTAAATGCATTTTTGCCAGTGACCTTTTCAGATTTGTCGCCAGTACAATAAATGTTACCAAGATGACATAAGAAAGGTTTGCGGCAATATTCCACTTTATTTTTTGCAGCAGATGTTTCTTCAGTTACTCTGTATTACAATTTACAGAACTCTTATGTTCTACAAATCAAGATTCATAGCAAATTGTTTCAGTGCTTTAAGTCCTGCAATAAACAATACCAGGCAGAACAGAACCAGAGGGAAGGTAAGCAGACTTCTGTATTCATCCTTCTCTATGATGTTGTTAACTTCATAGTAGTCTTCACATTTCAGCTAGTCCTTTCACCAGGACTATCATCTAAATTGCTAGCTCGATTTGACTATTACTCAAATATGGGCAACATTACCTATCAGTTTCCAACCTGAGAAGAAAGGCTAGAATTACCACGTGTTCCTTAATTTAGGAAGCTGTGTATCTTTGTCCAACCTAGTATCACTTTCTTTTAGTGCGTCCTTTAAAGTTACATTTTAAAAACGCTTAGTGATACGGTGTGCTTCAGTTCCAAGTTATGCATTTTAAAACAGTGCTTTTAGAGGATTCAAGTCAAACTGGAAGTAGAAAATCTTTATGGTGCTTAATTGAATAACCAGATATTGAGAATTGCAAAATCGCCACATCATTTCTTCAGATCTTTGTTTAATCACCTTGAAACACTGATAATTTTCGCTAAAATACCTTAATCATGCTTGAGTGATACTCCAATAATATTCAAAGTGTAGGTCTCATACACTGACTGTATTACAATTAAAAAGAACAATTAAAAATAGAGGTGGGTTGTAGATGGCAGGCTAAAGCCTTGAGAAAAGCTGGACTGATTATGGTAAAACCAAATTAGGGGTGGACTCTGTATTTGATTGAACTAATGAGTTATGGTTCACGTTTGGACATTTTGGTTGACATTAGGTGTCAATCTAATCTGATCATGGGATCGATCACTAAATATTGTGAGGACATACCATAAGGCTGAAGTGTTTTGTATTCCAAGCTTGGACGTAGAACTAATTTGTGTGGTCATAATCCTAATTTCCATCATTCAGGTGGATTGATTCTGAACTTGGTCTGTGATTCCTGTCTACAGTTTCTGATGCCTAACTCTTGTGAAATTTTGGCTACATCTAAGTTGGGACTGGACAATTTGCTTCAAAGAGAAATTAGATTATAAGAACAAATTTAGTTCTGGCTGATCTGGCTACTTCATTCCTGTTGTTTCTGTACCATTGGCAAGAGCTCAGATCCTTGACTCTGTGTCTAATGTAACCACAAAGTAATGTGTGAGCCCTATAAACTGCATTACTTACTTATGTTCAGCTACATATGCAGGTGTTTTTAAGCGACGTTATGGTATGGACATAGCTGTTCAACTTCAAATGCGCTGCAGCAATTGCGTATGGCTCTTGTTGGTAGATGTGGAGGATATTTTTCCACATATGCTGTACAGTATTCATGCTAACTTGAGGGTAAGAGAAGACTAACACAAGTGTTCTTTTACTTTTCTCCCTTTGCTTTTCTTTTTCTCTGAACAAACCTTGCAAGTGTACCTATTCCAAAGTAAAGAAATCATTAATAAGAAACAGTAAAAAGGAGCAGTTGTATTACAAAATAAATTTACCAGGCTTACAAAGAAAACAAATTTGAAAGAGCCACCTGCTGTGGAGATGAGGCAGTAATCTCAACAGCAGGAAATAAACGGAGAGAGGAAGAAAATACAAAAGCATAGACATTAAAAAAGTAATTAAAACACTTATCTCCATCGACATACATAGCAAACAAAAAAAATCAACCACCTAGAAAACATACTCTATTGAACCTCACAACAGGAAGTAACAAAGCTGCCACCATAAAAAAAATCTCCAGCAAAACAAGAGAGATCCTTTAAAAATACAAGCCTCAAAAGTATTTACTAATGTGTTAATCACTAATGGACTGACCTTGAGAGAAGCTGAGCACCTGCAGAGCATTTGCAACTTTACTGGTCATATAGTCTTTCAAAATCAAACCGTTAAAAATGTAGGGAGAGTAACTCTTTAGATACCGACAGCTTTCTCTTCCATTTCTGATGAATGTTATAGCACGAATTGTAATGGTGTGTTTAATATAATCAGCTCTGTGGCACAGCTTACGTGCCATATTTGGGTAATGTGTTTCAGGGTAGTTCATGGCTAAATTGTGTAATACTGATCCATGGACAGCAATGTTATCAATATTGCTATAAATGAATGAATGCGACTTCTTAGAAATAACTAGGTAGAGCATATCCCACTGCATGCAAATAAGTTCTAGCATGTCTAGGAAAAACTGTAAATTTTACAGTTGTGAGAATCTATTGTTTCAATGTTATCTTTCAAGAAAATAATGTACTTAAACCTCATAGTTCAATTTATACAATTCATGGATTGTGTGACGTAAAATAAAACTGCTTTAAATACATAGATTTTGATCTCCACTTCACCAGACCGCAAACTAGACTGAAGAAAACAGAGCATTCAGAAATATTAAAGGATGCTTATGCACTTGCAATTTACAATATGTTCTTTCTTCTCTGCCATGCGCCTTTGTAGTCACACTCTGACCATATCGTACCTGTAGCTGCAAGTCTCTCGGCAAGTGTGGAATGTTATCAGAAGTGTTACATCTGAAATATCTTTATAAAGTTGCACAAGGAGCAAGTTGGAATGCTCAGCGTGTAAAATGGTAGGGAGATTGGACAAAATGGGTACTTTCCTGTTAATTCAAAAGGACCCTTTCAGAAGGGAAATGGTGGATTTAGAAATTTACCTTCAGAGGGCCATTATCCTAGTCTGTGTCTACTTCAGCACAGCTTTTTAATAAAATAGTAAACCCCATATAAACAAATGTTGTTAACAAAAATAACCTACCATGTCAGTTCCTCTCTGAAATTCGTATCAGTCTCTCTCCTCCTTTCTCCCATGGCTCCTTTGCCCAGGGCACATGAGTGGGCACAACTTGTTATTCCTATTCCTCAAGCTGGCCAAAGGTGAGTCTTGCTGGTGCAGCAACTGTGCTACCTCATTACTGGGCTGTGTTCAAGTTTCTTATGCTGATTAGCAGGCTGTGTCTATCTTGTCTAGGCTTAGCCTCTCAGGTGTTATTTCAGGAGACTCACGCTGCCACCAGAGCAGATACACAGCTAATCAGATGTTTCTTCTGCCCACATCCAGTTTCTCATGAGATTCACACATTTTTTTCCTCATTCTTAGTAGACTCTGACAGTTCAAGGCTTTCCACCTGGTCCAAGGATCTCCTGGGCTCCCCCCTTCCTTAGCAGATCTCTGTTGTGGAGGTTGGGAAGGGCAGAAATTCTAGTGAAGAGGAATATTTATTTTTCTGTCTAGGAGAGTTTTCCCTATAAGTGTGATTTTTCAGAATTTTGTTTAACTCTGAAACATGAGCTAGTTTTCATAGATATGGCAAAAGGTGAAAAGACCTCCCTACCCTCTAAATTTCTAGCTAATGTTACATATTTGTATGATACGAGAACATAAAAAAAAAGTTTCCCATAAATTGATGAGTAGTGTTTGATACAGGTTTCAGTTTGCTAGCTTTAAAAGGTAGGAAAAGGGATGTGCATAGCCAGTGAATCCAATTGTCTGTTTTCTTTTGAATTCAATTTTGATAAATTTATAAATGTAATGTCATTTTGAAACAAAGTGTAAAGTTTCATTATAAAAAAATGTCAAAATAGAGTGTCTTGGCTTTTAAAAAAATCAATATATTCAAATACAGTTTGCAATCACCAGCCTGAATTTACATTTTTACCTGAAAGTAAGGGGTTGGGAAAAACAATTCAGCCAGATCTCATCGAAAACCTGCTGCTGTCCGGATAACAACAGCTAAAAATCCAAAGAGAAGGAATGTTGCTTGAAAGATCCTAGCTTTCAATTTCTTTACCAAGTCCAGCCAAAGTTTTTCCAAAATGTTTTTACCGTCATTAAAAATTATGCAAATCAAACTTTTCAGTGTTTGATGTGAGGAAAAACAGAAAGCCTCACAGTGTCTTAGTAACTATTGTCTCTATAGTCTACTGTATATTTGTACTTCAGCTCCGTTTTTTTCATCTGGAGATTTGTTTTCAGTCAGCTGCCAGTGAAAACTACATTTGACCCTTACCAAGGAAGAGGGCTTATTTTGTATGTCAGTTATTAAGACTGGCTGAGAAGTTCATTTGAAGCTGCAAATCTGCCCAAACGTGTCAGATTTAAGTAATACAAACAATGGGTTCAGGTTCAGAAGGCATTCCTGTTTCTGGGGAGACGGGATTTGATCAAAACAAGAAAGAGAGACATGCTGTGCCTCTACTCCCACTTTAGTTTTCCTTTCCAGGCCAAGCTAATAGTTACAGTAATAGCAGCAGTATTTATTTCCTTTTCAGACTTAGCTGATTGATGTGTTGACGTGCCTTGACTTATTTGGTGCAGCAACCAAGTGGACTAGGTGTATTGCTCTGCATGCCAATCCCTTACATTGTGTATGCATCACTCTTTTATATTGCCTTGCGTATCTGACAAATTGACTCTGATCTTTCAGTGATTCATATTTCATCTGGACTTTTGAGAAGAACTAAATTCCTTCTCTTTAAATAGAGATGATGGACTTGACACTGCCCGTTAAGAAAATTAGCATGCAACAATATTGTGAGAACAAAGAGTGCAAAGTCTTAAAAGCAGATGGTGTTTTTTTTTGTGATATATCTTCTACCTATATATGCATGTATATATTTCTGTGTATATATAAAGGATATAAAAATGGGAGGATAAAGTCTGTGTTTTCCAAAGCAACAGTTAAAGTGGCTACTGACTTTAGAAAGTACATGGTATGTCACACATGGGAGAAACACAGATGCTGAGGAAATGAAGGAAAGAAGGCTTCATAGTAAGAGAGTGGTGCTTACTGAGAGGTAGCTGGAGCATCTGGAGATGAAAGGCAGGGCTTAGCAAAGCAGAAGGCCAGGAATAGAGGTGAATTGCTTTCTGCACTGTAACTGACCCAGATTGGGAATTTCTAGATTAGCTTTTGCAAAGCTGAACTAGATCTGTCATGCAAGCTGTTATTTTCATGATATTTCTACTTTCTCTATTCTTAGTAAATGCCTTTTTCTACAGCATATGAAGCTTCACTGTTGTGGTTTGGATATCAGTTACTTCAGAAGCTTGTTTCCTGGGAGCAGCAGGTAAAGAGACTGAAGCTCTAGGGAGTCCAGGGCTTTGGCTGCAGGAAGCAGTGGTTCTGGGAGCAGCCATGACCCTCTGCTTGTGTACGGGTGTGCAGGGTCCACCTGAACACCACCAGCGAAATTGCCTTTCTAGGCTGCCTCCTCTTGGTTGCCCTTCAGAAGAGTTGTTCTTCAATGCAGGTTAAGGAAATAATTGCTATCACTAGATTTGGGTATAACTTATGTAAAACAGGAGACCTAGAAGAGTGGCAGATTGTTTCAGGATAAGAAATGACAAGTAATAAATAAAAAAGGCTTTTAGATGGCTTGCAGGTGGATTTGGAGAGCAGACAACTGACTGCCATTGGCATTAGCCTAAAACCTAGGGGAAAGACCTCATGTTTTTCTAAGCATTTTTTCTTGGGTGGCTCCTGGCTATTTTGTACTCGTGTGTGAATTCCCTTTTGCTAAAGGATCTCTCTGATTTATCTTCAAAGGATATTTCTCTCGGTTCATATTGTGTCTTTCATAGAGACCATTTTTTTTAATTTTATTTTTTCTCTAAAACAGTTTTCTCAAAACTACACTTTTCCTCTGCAGCTGNCTCTCTCCTGAGAGGCTGTTTGCTGTTATCAATATTTGCTCTGTCTGTAAAACATACTTCTGTGGGGTGACTGTTTATTATAAAATGGTGAATCTCTAAAGTGGATCTTATCAGTTCTTGATCTCGTTCTCTGTTTGTCTGCCTCTTTCTTAGCTAGATTAGTACTTTTAAGAAGTACTCAATCTCTCTATTTTAACAAAACTAAAGTCAGTCGTTATAATGGCAAATATTAAACAGCAAAAAGGGATACATCAGAATCCAGGACAAATTCCAGCAGATGCTTAGCAAAGAGCTTGAAACTGTGCCAGGTGTTTATAGGTATAAGAAACCACCCCCCACCCCCAACTCACCCTCACCCCCCCGTAAATATTGGAAAATTGGGTTTCAACAAAACAAAAATAGTAAAATAACTAGCAGAAAATGCCATGTATACTGACTACCTCTTCAGCTTTATTTTTGTCACCTCAGCCAGAATCCAAGGTATACTTAACCCAGCTCCTTTCATTTCAGTGAACCTGAACCATGAACACTGTAACATTCCTTTAATTCTACTCTTTCTTCAGCCTACAGGAGATAAATGACTGATGCTGGTACAGACAAAATAATTTTCATTAGAAGATGATAAAAGCAGCAAAAATCAGAGGAGGGGGGGAAATTGTGAGGGCTTCTACTTGTTTTTGAACTGGGCTAGATGTTAGGTAGAAAGGAAATAATCTTTAATGCAGGCTACACGTCCCACTAATGATAAGAGGGTTTCTCCCGAGAGTAAATTGAGCCCTCTGAGCTCTGTTGAGGTTTTATGGATACCTCAACAGAAATAGTTGCATTACTCTGTCCTCTGCCTATAGGCAGTCACTGAGTCTTTTCTGAGGTACTGTTCTTGCCGTAGATGATTTTGCAATATATACATAGAGGAAAACCTATGCAGGTTTTAAAATAATTTCCATAATGCATTTTACATATTTTACTTTCACTGCCACTATTTCTGGCATTCTCTTAAGATATCCATTATTCATTCTTCATTAGCTGGTATTCCAGACTACCCAGGAAATACAGCATACAAAGGACTTGAAGTTCAGTACGTGCTAGTATTTTCTAACCTTATTTTTCTCAATATCCAGCTGTAGATTAGTAGTGTTTTGACAGTCAGGTGTTCAGCAATTGAGTCATGATTTTTATTTTTTTTATAAATAGAGATCAAGAAAGTGCTCAATAACATAAGATTTTAGAAATTTCAGGATTTTTTTATTTGCTTTATGGCTTGTAAGTCTTTTGAATTCACTGAGAGCATGTTTTCATTTTCTTCACGGAAACAGTTTAAGCTAAAAATATACATATAATTTTTTTTTCTTATTGTATTATAGTAACTTCATTCAGGGATCTAGGAGTTCAAGAAACTTCTCTCCTATCAGGTTTCTCATGAAAACTTCCTAAGTTTTCTTATGACTAAGTCCTAATCTTATGCTGTAATGAGACAGATTTTTTGCTGCTTCAGTAATATAAAAAGGCCCTAAACCTTCCCTACATGAAACAGCACTCCTCAAAGTGCAGTCCTATTTTGTTGTTGACACTAATATGGTGTCATTGGGTTTTTCCAGATTGGTGTCTCGGAGGAGAAAGATTATTCTGCTGCCATCCACGCCTGAGAACAGTGCGAACACAGATTGCTTTGCATGCTCCAATTCTGCCTCCTTGCTCTGAGGACTCCTTGGTTCTAGCATGTTTTCATAGAAAAATTAGTGACATTTACTCCATTTCAGCATGTAGTTATTAATTAGCATACTTTGATAATATTATGGTTTTTTAGATGTAAATACCAAAGTCTGGGCCCTGTTGAAAACACCCTGATAGATTATGCATTTGCACGAAAAAATGTGCTGTCCAAATGTTCACACAGCTAGAAGAAGAGTTTCTTTGATAACTGGAAGATGCTTTTTGTTGCTTTCTTCTAATTGAAAGGTATTTGTTGCTATTATTGGTGGTGAACTGTATCACTTTCTGTATCCTATGGCTTCTGTACAGATGTGTACTATTAATAACTGTAAATAAATGTCAGCCAATAAGGACTTGAGGGTTTTGAGAAAGCAATCAAGAATGGCAAAAAATTATGGCATACAAGTAGTCATAGATAAGACAGATCTCTGTCATTGCCATTTGTCCTCCACTCCTCGTTTGTATTATCTGTAGACTAGCTGTGTTGCAAAACGCCTCAAAACAAAGGGAACAAAACCATTTCACAGCAGTGAGAGTTACCTGCACTGACAGGCAAAGCAATTCAGGAAAAGCTTGCAAGAGTCTTCTCTTGCCCAGTAGCTTCCCTGCTTTTGCACCATGTATATCCTGTTCTCTCTAAGCCTTTCCTCTGCATTTGTCTTGGTATGAGTTATATGAGTACACAGGTTATCCAACAGCCTTCTTTTCAAGTGACAGTACTATTAAAAGATCACAAGTTATGTAAGCTACGGACTACAAACATGGAGGTACAGTCATTTGTGATGTTCTCTGAGAAAAATCTGAGGGTTTGTAGAAGTCCTTGTATTAAGGATGTTTTCGAGAATGTGTATGTAATGTGAAACATATATTGGTTACTGAAATTTCACTTGTAGTTCTGATATGCCTTAAAATATCCATTTCAGGTTTGCCAGAACCAAACAGAGACAGTATATTCCAAGGACTGAGAATGGATCAAGGATTCTACACTTCAAAAGACTTCCTACCTTTGGTAGCAATGGCAAGTAAACCAGGTGTGTAATATTATGGGGCTTTCTGTAATCCTGTTCAGTGAGTCATTAGCAGTTATTGATATATCAGAGTGGACAGCTGGTTACACAGCAGCACATCCAATTACAAAGCACCTCCCAGTGAATAGGTCTGGGGTAGGGTTTTCTCTTGATGGGTTGCAACCTCAGGAGTGTGGTCAATAAAATCAGTCCTAGGGACTGTAAAGCAAATAATCATATATAAAAATCTCAGCATCTGGCAAATCATTACCACTAGTAAGTTATGCTTGTTATTTTGAATTATACTCAAAAGATGTCATAAGCTTCTAATTTGTATAAATTATGTTGATATAGAAATTATGTTGATATAGTATATATAAGTTGGTCTTGAAAAAATATGGTATTAAAGGTGGTGCTGACCTATATAAGCAGCTGCTTTGTATATTTTTGATAAATTATTTTACTTAATCCCAAGTCACGTTCTTCATGTTTTACAGTCACATGTAAGGGACCACTAGTTCCTTACCCAAAGGGGCTTACAGTCTAAAACTCAGGCCAATAGTGGTATGCCAAGAGTTAATAAGACAACACTTAGTTCATAGGCACCAAATGCAGTCTTGTTTTATGCTTTTACATCGTTGTTTTGAACACAGAGATGGCTGCATTTGCTCCCCAAGGAGCGTAGCTGCTTTTAGGAGCCCTGAATGTGAAGTCATAAGACCCAGATGAATGTATGAGATGGGGCTCGTGACTTTAACCCCACGTTTGCTCACGGTCTAGATTCTGCAATGTATTGATAAAAAAGAAATTCCACGTACAGTTTCCTCGACATACACTTAGTGCAGTATGTGATCTTGTACATATGACCACATATCTAACAACATTTACCTTGTCTACAAACTGATTTTCTCCTGACCATTCAGAAATGTCTTTTAGCGTCATATGGAGATGCTTGCTTATTTAGTAGACTTTTCATAAACAACATGTTAAAGAATGTAACTTCTGCAGCAAATTTTTTCTGCTTGTAAAAGTAAAGTTTATTGGTCCATTTTATGTGAAATATTTAGGAAGGGAAATTCTGCATCCATCTGTCCCATCTCTCGGCTGTTTCTATGCTTATTTCTATCTGTTTTCTTAAGCTCAAAGTGAGCTCAAATGGTTTGGGAGAAGAGAGGGGGGTTGGGGTTTTTTTGAAGAAAGAGAGGTTTAAAATTTAAACAGATTGAGAATCCCTACTACAAAACATTTGTAGATTAACAAAGGAAAGTTAAATCTTGCAAAACAATCCCCTCTTGTAATAATTTGACTAAAAACACTTTACAGAATTCTATATGCACACATGGCACTCATGTACTCTAAGTCAACTGCCTGCATGAGTATCTATATACTGTGATTTGCATCTTTTAAAATGTTGCAAAGTAGAACTCTCAATTTGCCAGGATATGTAATGATGGTTTTATATATATTAAAGTCTGCAATGAAAAAAAAAGAGTGAACTTTGAAGAACTAACCTTTTCTGACTGACAGTAATAGATAGCTCTTTGGTGTTGTCTGTTAATTAATATGGTCTCTTTTACTTAATTTTCCTAGTGTCTGTCTGTAGGTGTAGCCACCTCTTGCTCTCTGAAGCATGGAATTTTAAAATCAAATGCACACATCCTGTATCCTGCTCTATCTTCTTTTTTACTGTGACAGGTCTCTTAATAATAGACATAATAGACTTATTGACAGTAAAATACATATTCTGCCTGCTTATTAAGTTCTGAATACCACTTGTTAACATACCTTCCTTCAAAACGGGTTTGTTCCCTTTGTGAATACATAGACGTGAATTCACCTTGGGAATGGCGTTGTTACTGAGAGCGAAGTGGGCTGCTGTGACTGATCTATTGTAGGTTAGTGCCAGAGTGGCACTCTGAGCTGCACTTGTGCTTTTTTCACTGTTCAATGTAGAATTTTTGTGATGGATTATGTTCATTAAAAATAAACAAGAAAAGTTTAGAGAGAAGTTTAGAATAAGAAGCCTATTAAGTAAACTATAAATGCAGTGCCAAATACAATGATGGGGGAGAGGGATGTGGATGATAGCATTTGCCATATATTAAGTAGTTTACAACTGGAGAGAGAATATGTATTAGGATGTTATTTCTCACTCTGTTTATATGTCTAAATTAAAAGCATTGTTTCCCTGAATGTTACTTGTGTTTCTTTACAATTGCACGTGAAAAAGCTGCTGCTAATATAGTAGGATACTTGAGTTACAGTGCAATGATTAAATGACTTGCTTAGCACCTCCTGACTGAAATTATCCCAGGCTCATTGAGAATATAGCTTTATGTTGTTTATGGCATTATTTTTTCAGTTGCAATAATTTGCCTAATTGCAGCTAGTTGTATTTGAACTTGTGATAAAGTGTAGTCTCCTACAAGGAACACACAGAATTCAGGTTCACTTAAGTATTTTTTAATCTAATTACTTTATCAAATCATCAAATACAAGCTGTTGGACAAACACCTAATGTCATCCTCTCTAAGTAGTTTTTTGCAAATAGCTTGTAGAAAGCCACTGTAGATTCAATGTTTTCTACCAGTGAAACATTTAGGAATCACTGAAATCATAATATTATTTCTGGTTTGTGTTCAGCTGACATAGAGAATAGCCTCTGAGAACATGTCATAGCCAGAACAGTGTCGGTACCTTGTAGAAAACTGACTGAGGGGACTAACTTTGAGAAACCATTACATTACACCAAGCTCTCAACAACTGGTTGCCTGTTGAAAAATACCAAGCATTATTCTTTATAATCTGTTAAAAGGTGTTGGGTTTTGGTTCTGTTTTTTTTTTTTTTTTTAACTGGGAGGTTAATGAATCTGATAAGAGAGAAACTTTTTGAATAAAAAGATCTCACAATGCTAATTTCAGCCTGACAGGACCCACAATCCTACAAACGTATTGTCATTTGAATTCTTTCCTCAGATAGAAAGGTGCAGCTGCTTAGAGTACTGACTATGAAATTATGTATATGAGCATATCTTAAAAATGGGAATAAAACTGTCTTTCTGTGAAGCAGAATAATTTGATAGTGACGCTCCATGCTTGGAATCTGTAAGATGCAATTTTACACTGCTTTGGATACAAGTACCTTTTGAGCTGTCATGCGGAAATGGTTTCTTTTCTTGAAAATGGGGTTTTCCTTTCATCTTTCAGGGATGTGTGCCTGTCGCTCTCCGTTGCCATCAATACATGGAACTGTAATTGTACTTGGGGCAGGAGACACTGCTTTTGACTGTGCAACATCTGCTTTACGCTGTGGAGCTCGTCGCGTGTTTGTGGTGTTCAGGAAGGGATTCACTAATATCCGGGCCGTCCCAGAAGAGGTACAATTGAATAACAGCATTTATGAGAAGGAGTACAGGTTGTTATTTCTACAGGGCTTGAAAGTGTGCTGTAGGTACTTAAAAGACATCTTCTAAAGGTTTTGTTTCTAAAAATGCTCTCAAAATATATAAATGTTTATTAAAGATCTGAGGCTCATTTCATGTAATCCCTGTATAAATAATTTTCTCTGTTGTACTTGTTTCCTGTAAAGTCAGAGAGATGCAATTGCATACAGAGGGTAGAATTTTTGTAAATGAGAAAATACAATAACATTTTTAATCTTGGAAGCACCCCAGAGATCAAACAGCCATTCGAGTATTGTAGGTGACGCTTCAGGTCGTGGTTAGATTGTGGAATGATACTTTCTGGCTGCTGTCAAATAAATCTCAGTGATCCTGATGTTGCTGTGGGAGCCTACAAAATCTTGTAAGAAAATTACTTACAGTGATTTTGCTTTTGAATCACTGCCAATGGCAATAGAGCAGTGTCATTCAGCACAGATTTCAGTGTTCCATTTGGTTTTTAGTTTGGCATTGCACTTTGGCTTTTATCAGGACATCTGCACATTTTGAAAGTAACTCTGCTACCTCAATGTGTCTGTACTACAGGAGGGTTTCTTTCAGGTTAGATTTTCTTATTTTGGTGGTCTTTTTCCATTATCGTTTATTTGATACATACTTGAAGATATCAGGACATCTAATGCATCTTTATCTTGAGATTTATGGTAGTTTGATCATCTGTTTCAAGAAGGTGGACATCTTAGAGATTTTGTAGAGGAGAATGAAAGTGCAAAAAAGTAATAGAGGGTCTCCATGCAAAATTTACTTCTGTTTCTGCTGCACTTCTTTTAAGAATTCTAGACACAATGAGATTACTGAAGCCATTGCACAGACTGACTCGTGCTGTTCAGATTTTTACTAATCAAGAATCAGCTGTCACTGAGCCAAAGTCTCTGTTAGCAGCCTGGGTAAATCCTAAAAGTTCCACTCATGCAGTGGCCTTGAAGAAGGAAGACAGTTGGTATTGACTGTCTGGATACCATACACAGGTGACTTCTACTACGGAAGAATACATGGTAGTATATTGAGTCAAAAAATATTTTGTCGTTTTTTTCCATAAAAACACACCAATGTTCAAGTTATATATTTTATTGCTTCTGTTGTACAGATGGAACTTGCAAAAGAGGAGAAGTGTGAATTTCTGCCTTTCCTCTCTCCTCGGAAAGTTGTACTTAAAGGTGGACAAATTGTTGCTATGGAGTTTGTTCGAACTGAACAAGACAGTGATGGAAACTGGAAAGAAGATGAGGATCAGGTTGTCCGTCTGAAAGCTGATGTGGTGATCAGTGCCTTTGGCTCCATTTTAACTGACACTAAAGGTAACCCTGACTAATGCATTCTGTAAATGCTGATTGTTATTTTAGCTGCAGCTATTTCCTGTCCTTTGACAGTTTTGGGAAATGAGACTTCTGGAGGTTACAAAGCTTGTGACTGCTGGTCACCTTCACAGGAATTTCTTTGTCCTTTAGGTATACCTCTTAGAACAAAACTAGACAGTCTGATAGCACAACACTTTTCTGTATATCACTGCATAGAGCAGAAATTTAGATGAGAGGTACAGTTGCTCAGTATATATCGTGCTTCCCTCTCAATGCAAATGGGATCTCAAAGAATACTCTTGAGGATTTCTTCTGGTCTCACTAATTAACTTTAGAGAAACTCATTATACTACTACTTTAAACTGAACAGATCTGGTGTCTGAAACCTTTTTTTTTTACCTCTTAAATTAAGCAAGAATTAAGACAGATTCTTTATTCTGGTTCAGCTATTCTGGCTGTCACTCATTTCTTGTGCATACACAAGAGAACTGTGACTTTTCTCATATATACAGTATTTGTTAAATTCACCTGTGCTTGTCTCAGCTTGTCTCATTATTTAGTTGCACTTTACAAGATTTGGTCTTGAAAATTAACAATTACACAGTTCCGTAGTAAAGACAGAGAAATTGGCACACAGATGGCATTTCAGAGATTGAAAGAATTGCCTGGATGTAGCAGAAAGAGAGCTGAAGAACATAAGCACAACTAAGAACAGGAAATGAGCAGAGCTCTGACTGTTCTCCTCAGACACTAGGTTAAAGAGCTCAGGCACAAACATCAAATGTGCCTCAAAAGTGAAAAAAACCACTGACTCAGCAGAAGACAGATTGATAAAATAACTAGATCTTCAGTTTGGAGATGCTCATCAAGGTTGGCAGGTTCTGAAAGCCTTAGTGATCAATGTGCCTACCTCTCCTGGGCATGGTCATGCCAGCCAGTTACCCCATGACATGTTGTCATGGTCCTTTGAGTATAAAAGCTCTGACAGAGAACTTGGCAAGTATCTTAGAGTACACACCACCAGAGAATTTGGTAATCAGATGCTAGTTCTGCCAGTGCAAAGGGAATTTCAAAATTTCTTAGGATAATGTGGTTTTCTGAATCTTTTCAAAGAAGGAAAAACGTAAATCTAAAATATTCTGAGAAGAGTGTAGTAGCATTTGTGGACATGCCTCAGGCACATATAAAATATATGACTTCTCACATCTGCATTTTCCGCATATGCATTATAGGTAACACTGTTTTAAATTAAGTTAAAGAAATGAGTTTTCTGATAGTATTTCTAGAGTATTGGTAAAATTATACAAAAAGTGTACTGACTTCAAAGGAATACAAAACATTAGTTAATAAAGATGAATTATAGGTCCCACTGAAGAATTTTAGAAGCTGGACAATAGCAGATTTGCCTGTAATCTGAATGAGCTACTTGGTGCTTCCTGTTCACCAGTCCAATTGTACATAAAGCTAAACCATCATACAGCTGTGAGAAGAGACTAAACGCTCTCCTAGGGTAAAAAAGAAAGATTAACCTGGTTCCTCAAGGAACATCTGAAGTTTATTCCAGGAGCATTCCTGTCTTCTGTGTGTTATGTTGCTCTGGGACGGGCTCATGCAGCCTGGGCTGTTACCTAGACAGCAATAGCACTCATCAACGTACAGTGCTAATTACTCAGAGCTGTTTCCTGCATTGCAGTTGTCCCCTGCTCTAAAGGGCACAGGAGGTGCCGTCTACATCTCTTTGACAGAACAGTCTCCCATTCCACTTGGAGATACATTACTGTTTAAAGAGTCTGCCATCTGTGTTGGTCATGTTTTGGGGCTCTAACCCCCAGGAAACACTGAGGAGTATTTTTTTTATCCTTAAGAGATTCATGAGCTACTCCGCTCATGCAGTGGACTCAAATAAGAAGTTTGGAAAGTTTTGTTGTTTTTTAAAACCTTCTGTTTGGGTTTTTTTGGAAGGTTTTATAGACCCTTATGTGGTAAATCAAATATTAGCCTATGCACTCAGTATGTTTTGTTGTGCTTCATAGACCCTATGACAAAGGAGTGATTCTGTTTTCTCCCACATTAAAAACCACTTCAGCTGGAAGGTTGAGTGTACTGTGTTGCTTAGCCATAATACTGTGCCAGTCTTGTATCTCCCAGTATGCATTCACTGTCTGGATTAGTTGTTTTGAGGTTTTTAATAGGAACATAAAATGGGAGGAGTACAAAGTCATGCAGTGAGCAGATCATGAAAGATGAGATTCATTTACCTTGGGGGTAAGCAATACACCTCAGTTTCACTCTGTATTTTTGCTGAAACTGCTATTAGAATAGCAATCAAATCACAAGCGAGAATGAAAGGCCTTTGTTTTGGATACTGTGAAAGTGAAAAGAAACTAAGACTTGAGGGAATAAAGTGTTTATTTTGAGCATACCTTTTCAGTTGCTTTTGAATCTTTATTTTTTGACTAAGCTGTCTTAGTGAAAGTCAAATTTGCTTTTCACCATTGAGCTGGATTACAACCAAATCTCCAAGCTTCCTCAGCATATATAACAAAAAAGGAATTAAAAAAAAAATATAAAAAACCAAAAACACAACAAAGCCCAAACCACCTAAAGCATCTTATATTCTTAGTGGCTTTTTTTAAAAAGGAAGCACATTTTTGTATTCAAGAGGTTGAGATATTCAGGTATTCTCCATCAAAAGACAGAGATGAAAATACTGAAGGTACTCAAAAACCGGACAATGCCTTGAGCAAACTGATCTGACTTCGAACTTGATCTGACTTAGGGAGGGGATGGACTGCGTGACCCCCAGAGGGCTCTGCTAATCTGAATTACTCCATGAGTAGATGATTCAGATGTAGGTTGGGTAAGTGTGTTAATTGTTGCTCATACAAAGAGGTCTATCAGTTGACCTAATTCATAAGGCACCTCAAGGAACTGCAAATGCAGTATTGGTATGGGCTAAGTGAGAAGGAAATGCCCTATTTGTAAGAATGTAATAACGTATGCAAGAAGAAAGAAAATGCTATGAAAACCTGAGGGATTAAGTTCAGATTTAGCTCCAGTTCAAGGGAGCGTTCAGGGCATAAGCATGTGGGTGACTGCTGTTTTGAACAGAAGTAGGTCATAGGTTAGAAAGATTTTTCTAGTCTGTTATCCTCAACAAGATGCTTCTTATTGTTGTATGATAACTATTAAATTTGCAACTGAGATTCCACGTGCTCACCATAGGTATTTAGTCTTTTTTGTTTTGTAAAATGCTTATTTTGTTTTTAAGCAACGGTTGTGGTAGGTATTCACCCTCCCATTGGAAATCATATAAATGCATCATTAATTTTAAAAAATGGACTCCTAAATCCATTTTATGCTCAGGAAGTTGCTAATAGATAAAACAGGAGACTTGCCTTCTAGACTATTTTAAGAACATTACCACTTTACTGAAACCAGTAAAGAAACCCAACAAATTGTTCTCATCAAGTTACTGTGGACAGAGTAAGAAAAATGTTTTGCTGCTTGTTGAAAAAAAAGATTTTTCAAACACAAGCTGCTTTTTTTATTGTATAGTTTACCAATGCCTTCAAAGCATCATAAATGACCCATATAAACAAAAAGCTGTGAGTAAATTTTGTACCTCTCATCGTGTTCCTGCTCTTTTGCTTGGTTTGTTATTTTGCTTGGTTTTTTTGTTATATTTTATGATGTGAATTACTGAAGTATCTTGTCACCATTCCAAATCACAACTGCTCAATATATGCAAATGTATTTCTGTGTATTCCCTAGCACTGTGTACAGACTCAGCATCCTACTTAACACCAGTCCAGTTGTTTTTTTAAAGTCTAACCTTTGAGTAAACATTTTGTGATCTATTTCATTCTGGTAAGCAAAAGGGAACAATATTTTTGGACTGCATAATTTTTCACTGGAACAAATGCCCTAGTTCTGATTTATTTTCCTGAATTTCTGAGGAGAACCTGGACTTTACTGAAGGAGAACCCTGGAGAAAGTATGGAAAAAGGGACACTTGTTCAAAATGCACTACAAAATGCAGTGCAGGACAGGGGACTAAGACGGGATGGGCAACTGGCAACGCTCTGTTTAGCAGGCAGCAATAAAGAGGAAGAATTCCTATTTTCCAGAACACTGAATCTTAGCATGATAATGTCTATTTTATTTTCCTGGAGAGACAAAAAAGGGGATTGCAAAAATATCCAAGCAAAACCCCAAATGGCACCTTTTCAAACACCACCCCCCAGCACCCCTCCCCAGAAATAGTAGGCTATTTGTGAGCAAAAATATGTTGTATTCAATTTTTGGTAGTAGCTAGCTATTGCATGGTAACTGAAGGGCAACCTTTTATTTCACATTTCTGGGAATCAGTTAGAATATTCAGACATATTGCTTTTACTTTTAGTATGACTGCCCATCTTGCTTGGAAACTGCAGCAGCAGCAAACCCTACAAGGCTTAATGCCCCCTCAGTATAGTTCAACATACAGTAAAGATAAATTTGCCCAAACAGTTTGCATTTTTATTATTTAATCCAATCCTACTCAATATTTATTTCTATACATTGAGAAGCATTTGCTTAGGGGAAAAGGGGAAAAGCTTGCAGAGCTCTGACCTCATAAGTGAAAAAGATTTTAGATTTCTTTTGTACAAATACAGAACTTGAAATGGTACAGAAGACAGCAAACCTGCTGGGAGTGTTGGATTTCTTCATACAGGCTGCTTGGACACCTGGGTAACTTCAGCTTCTAAGCACTGAAGCCTTGACTGTCTAATGAAAGACTAGGAGGGAGGAAGAGGAGGGTGAGACGCCACAGCTGGGAATGTCTGCGGGGGTGACCTGGTGTCTCCCTAGTAGCACAACATCTGCCTTGCATGCACAGAGTAGGCTTTTAGTCACCAGTCTTTTTTAAAAAAAAATGTAATAAAAATCTGAAAATTATGGAGATGCAAAGGAAATGGGGAGGAATTTTCCTGCTGAGTCACTTGGAATAGGGTTTTTCTCCACAAATAGGCTCACCAAATGAGTTTGAGTGCAGCAATTCCACATCCTGAAATGATTACCAGTTTCCAATATCCAAAGGTGGCTCCAAAAGGGCTTCCAAAGCCCTGTTAACTTAGAGTAGGAATTCTGTTCTTTCACCTGAGAGGCATCAGTACACATTTGCTTGCTGGTGGCAGTTAGAAAACAAAGTCAGTACCAGCTTGCAGCAGGAGCACCTCCTAGCATACCTGGACACAGTTTTACCCAGTCAAACCAATTCTTAAGTGTGCTAATGGGGCACAGACTGTGGGAAGCATGGTTGTGTCTTTCTCTATTCGCTGGACATTTAGACTGGGCAGTGTTAGCAGTTAATCAGTCTGTTGTGCATGTGACAGCTGTGGTTTTATAGCTGAGATTAAGAAAGTTACAGTATATTTCTATTTTTCTGAAGTAATGCTACTATTCACTGTAAAGGAAGTCTGTAAGATGGATATCAAAAATAACATTAATGAGCTACTAAAGCTAAAATTACAGGAACTTATGAAATTGGTTAAACATAAAAACCATTAAACTGTTTATTGAAGCTTCACAGATATACTGCAGCTAATGAGCATTTCTGCTATTTAAATAAGCTCAAATTGAACACACATTACATGGATACATAATTAGTCATGGCAGTCAAACACACACACAGACTCACTTTTAAAGCTTTATTTGAGGAATCTTTTCCATTTGATTTGTTTTGTTAATTAAAATATTTTTACTGTATTCACTTATATTTTAATATTGTTTTTGTAAGTGCTATAATTTGCTGCTGCTTTTCCGTTTGTGTTTGCTTGCTCTGTGAATATAGCAAATTTGGAATATATATGCAGAACTGTCCTTTTGTTTGGTGTTATTTGTGTTAGCATCACTTGCTAGCATTAGAATAATTCAATTGTATGTTGTCTTTCATCCAGAAGGATCTTTTCACATTACATATAATATCTCACCAGGATATGGAGAAGAAGGCAGTACAGCCACAGGATTGTACTTTGAATTTTTAAGAGAAAAGCTGTGTTAGTTTTAAACTTTCAAGAGTATGAGGCTGCAGGGATTTAAAAGACGGTCTTTTCTTTACCCTGTCCCAAATCACTCACCAACACAAACTTTAGGTATCTGGTTTTCTTATTGTTCAGTGTCCAACAACAATTCAGAGAACAGATAGTTTGGATCACCACCTTTCAAGCTCAGATTTGGCTTTTAGACTCTCTCAGCCCCTGCAGGGGCAGTGAAGGGACTTCCTTTTGTGAAGACCAAAGTTCTCCCCTTCTTTCTGCAGGTGGTATCTTCAGGCTCACAGTTGCCCTGGGTACCAGATCCAAATTGTGAGGACGTTAGAAACTCTTATATAAGATGCTTTTAAATCATACCCTTATTTTTACTTAACCTAAATCTTGGAGATTATAAAAAAGACCGAAGGAAATAGCTGCCAGATACCATGTCAACCTTGCCACCAGGGAAATGTTCTTTCCCAGTTTTAAAAATGCTGATCAGTCAGACAAATCCCCTGGCCCTGGGGAGATGTTTCAGGTGAAGGTATGTTGGGCATTCTTTGCACTCAAAAAGCTATTGGTATAATTATGTCCAGACAGCTATTTTAGCACAAAGCAATCCAAAGATAGATTTGAGAAATGTAATAGATCCAGGATAACAGAGGTAATACTCTATTTTTCCACAAGATGAAAAAAGTAGTCAGAACTTCCAGTTTTATATCATTTCTTCTGAAAAACTAACATCTCCAATAGCATGTTGCCCTTTAACACCTTTACTGTGGTTCAGTTGTGTCTCAGAGAAACAAAAGTCATCTATTAAATCCCCAATACCAAATCCCGCAGCACCAAGTTTTCCTCTGGGTTTTTTCCAAACATGTCTTTACAAGCCTGTATGTATTTAGCTTGCGAGAGCAGTCTAGACCACATGCTGAGATGGTACCACTGCATGCAGTAAGTTATCCTATATGTGACAAATATAAGATGATCAAAAGCTTTCTTGAAGTACAGACAGTCTGAGACATAAAGAGAAAGTTAATGTATTGATTTATAAATATTACTGAAGCATTCTTAATAAATCTGCTATCAGTCATTATCAGCACTTTCTTTTTTTAAAAAAGAAAGAAATGGAAAAAAAGCCTAAACCCAAATGAACAAACCAAACCCCTCTTTTTCCAGACTGAAAAATGTCTCTGTCTGAAGGTTTTGTTTGGTGTGATCTTACAGTAATTTAAATATTTTTAAAGGAACCATTTCATATTTTTTTAACTCTGTTACTATGCAAATATTATTTTTGCCAAGGTAAGCCACAAGTATATGTGGGGTGGGAGTAATTGTGCAAGCAATAGGTCTTCAAGATACATTAAATATTCCCGGTATGAAAACCTGCTACCGTGTTTGAGCGTAAAACTGTCTTCTGTGATTCTGGCTTCTGAACCAGTTGCAAAAAAAAAAGAAAACACTTTGGATTTGAGTCCTCCAGATATTTGTGTATGCCAGAGGTGAGGAAAAGAGCGTAGGTGGGACAAGTAGGTGACAATGTTTGTAGCTTGCCTTATATTATATTATTTTGCTCCGGATGATACACAGCACCCACTTTGAAATACATTTCTAATATTTGATTTGGAGGTGAAGGGAGATACAGAGCCTTGGAAGAAAATTCCATCATGATGGTGTGCAAGAAAGATGCATTTGAACCTTTGTGTATACTCAGGTGTGTGCTGGGGCAATACTATTCCTTTGCCCTTGCATTGGAGAAATATTCTTGTCTTAAACTGGCACGTTTCTCTTTTACATATATGACAGCACAACTACATCAGTTTAATTGACCTTGGCAATCTGCATCTGCTAGTGGTATGTCCCTGAGGGACATTGGAATTTTAAGCTGTGTTTCACTGCAGAATTTTCAGTTCCCGTAAACAAAACTATATTAAAACTCCTCATTTTGGTATATGTCATCAACATCTGCTAAAAATATTTACTGAAAAAGTGGTTTGCTTAATGAAGCTAATATGAAGTGTCTTTTTGATTATAATAAAATTATTTTAAAATGCATAATAAAAATTATATTAATATAGAGCAATATTTTTTCTGAGTCTTCTGAGCATTTATGTGTATTTAATGCCATTTGTGTAATGACTTGCAGTAAAAAAAATTTTTTAAATTTTTACATCTACATTATTTTTAAGGACAATAATAGTTCCTGTGCAGAATGCCTATGTATGTTGTTCACTAACATGAAAAAAATTAAGATATCTTAATGTATTCTCTAAAAAAAAAAAAATCATCAGAAATTGCAGTGAAAAATATACAAATGAAAAATGTTTCATCTTCATCTAAGCATTTAATTTTGTTTGTGTCTTTATTGTTTTATTCTTAGTGTGTGAACAAGTTTCAAAGCAACCCTCACTTTCAGCCAAAGCTTGAAATGTTTCCTGGTGGGAAAATATTCCATATGAAAATTTTTGGTCAGTTTTAATAATGACCTGTCAAAAAATAGCAGAGTATCGTTTGTGTTGTCAGCGTTAATAGATGTGGGAAGTAAATTCTTGAGATCTAAATTAATTTCTAGAAATTGCATCATAAACGTTCCTGTTTCATTTTAAACCTCAAAAATCATATGCTGCATATCAAGTGGCACAAGAGAGTATATGGTAGGTTATTCAGGAGAAAAGCATGTTGATATGGTAAACGCACTATAAAGCTCTGGGCAGTGGGAAAGGGTGAATAGTTATTTTTCCTTTGTTAATATTCTTCATTAATAGGATTTCCAGAAGTGCTGAACTGGGAGATGAATAATGCCGCTGAGAACGACTTTGTGAATCCCAGCTCCTGGGATAAGCAATGTGTTCTCAGGGAGTGACCAGAAGAAAATTAGTGCCAATTATTTCTTGAGCCTGCAACAAGACAGTCACTTCTGGTGCCACTTGTGTACGTTTATCTTGCACGCAAGTCTGGCTTTGCAGACACACAGGAGCTGGTTACTTTTCTGATTCTACCAAACTGCTGTTCTGTGTAACACATGTTGTTCTTCTGTCTGAGCCCTGTTTGTAATTACATACCTCCACTAGCTCAACAAAGACGTACATGTATATGAAAGGACTTTTCTACTGTAAACCTACATTTAAGTAAATGAAAGAACTGGGGCTTGGAACTGTTTTTTTTTTTAATTGTTATCGGTGTATATTTGACAGATTTTAGCTACAATTTTGTGTTTCTTCTCTTAATATAGTTTTCGTTCACTTTAATTACAGTTAAAGAGGCCATGGCACCTATCAAGTTTAACAGATGGGGTCTTCCTGAAGTAGATCCGGAAACTATGCAAACAAGTGAACCCTGGGTTTTTGCAGGGGGTGACATTGGAGGTCTTGCTAACACTACAGTGGAATCAGTAAATGATGGAAAACAAGCTTCCTGGTACATACACAGATACATACAGGTGATTTTTTTTAAAGTACTTTTCTGTTTCCCATTTCTATCTGCTTGTAGATACTTTTAGTGTGATTATTAAAATAATTTTTGTGTTTTAGATTAAAACCACAAATTTTGAGGAACTGATACCTAGATTATCTGATGATTTGAACATTATGGATTCATTCAACTTGGATCACATACTCGAGTTGGGGTAGTTGGACCCCGTTTCCTGATGTTATCTTAACAGTAGAATCCAAGCAATATTTTCTTGGCCCTAACTCTGAATTCTGCTCAAGCCTTCCTGTACCATACACAGTGCAAGTAGAAATCCTAATTAGTTAGATGGGGAAAAGAAGTCAGCTCATCAGTATTAAAAAGTAAATTCTCTCAATAGTGCATAAAGTAAAAATTAAGTGCTGCCAATGTTGTTACTTGGGGAAGACAATTTTAGTACTTTTAGAGGGCATAGTAGGAGTTCATGGAATACTGATATTGTATATACTGGAACCAAGGTTTGGTCTGATGAGGCTGATAACCAGGCACAAGAATACACAGGGGAAATAATGCAAAGGATAATTTACCTGGAAAATGTGAGTTTAAGGGGTACAGACCTGAAAAACCCGGTTACTGCTTTTTGCCTTTCGGTGTTCCTTGTGTGTCGCTGACTTAACCCCTCTGCACAAATTCTAGAGGAACTGCAGAAGAACCTGCAGAGATAGGAGACACAGCCTGTGTGTGGAGAGCCAGCTGACAAAGAGTGTGTTCATAGTGCAAGGAACTTTTCAGAAACATGATACATGATTCATTCTCCCACAAAAAGAGATTTGAACAACTGAAGTTGGGACTGTAACAGCTCGATGTCTTTCTCCCCCATCCATCTGCTCAAAGCCTCTCTGATTGCATGTTTGTGCAATTTCATGCTGTTGGGGTCTGATTTCACTTCCTAAAAATACTTCAACTGAAAGCTTGTTGTTAGTTATCTGTGCATATTTTTTCTCACTTGTTCTAAAGCACTGTTTGTGTCCTGCCTTCTTAGACCCTAAGAGAATGCTGAGTGTGAAACATCTTTAATCCCTGACCTGCTTGCTTAGTTTCTCAGTGCACAGTGAATTTGGGTGACTGTGGTAGGGTATCTCCCCCTTTTTGTCTCCTTGCTCTTTAACCTCTAGGAATACATGCATTGCTTAAAACCACTCCTTTATCAGGTTGCTTCCTCCTCAAAGCTTGCTTTTTCTTTTTTTTTTCCCCACTCTGGAATGTATTGAATACTTTGTAAAAAATCTGAATAGTCATGGCTTGAGAATTAGAATTTTAAATCAAGCAGGCTTGTGATATTAGAGCATTTTCGTTACCCTTTGCAGGTTTCAAGGCAGCTTATTCGACCTTACAGTCTCACCAGGAAGCTAATGGGAAAGCCTTACAGCAATCTTCACAGGAAAGTTTCCAAATGTCAAGTGTCACCTTTCCAGCTGTTAGATGAATGGGTTGCCCAGGGGCATTTATTTGGATGTGCAGCCCTTGTAAAATCTGGTTGCTGTGGTGCACAGTGCTGTAATTTGGCAATTTACTTCACCAGTGTTTGGACCTGGTAGAAATTTTAGTGACTGGAGGAGAGCTTGTTTTTTAAAAAAAGTTGTTTAGAAAGGAGTGTGTTTTTAGGGGTAGGTGTGCGCGTGTATGTGCGTGTGCTTAATTCACAGTCCTGTATTCTGGAAACTTACAGTATCAAATGAAAAAAATACCCTTACACACTACCATATTTTCTCCCTACTTTGAGATTCTAAGGCAAGAAACCTTCCTTGTGATCTGAATGTCTGAATCTGAGTTCACATTAAATTTCGAATAAATACATTGATACCATCTATCCGTTTGCATTTTAGTTACAGGACTAGCTAGCCATTTCCGAAATCACCAACTATCTCGGCACCAGGGTCTAAAAATAACACAGTCAACCTTTAGCAAAATAAAACTATTCCACAGGATTTCTCAACCAACACAAGACCATGTCAAAGACTTGAAACTCAAACCGCCATCCTGGCTTCTTGCAGAATGCACTGTTTGAACTGCACACTGCTTATATCCCAACCTACTCCAGGCAAAAGGCTAAGCAAACAGATGGGCCTGTTATGTGCCCTGAAACTCCAATCATTGCAAGCTCTGGCACATGGTCAAGTGAAGCATGAGATCCAGACTCAAGGACTCTCCAGCAGAAATACCTTATGTTCAAAACTGGGAGTTATTTACAGAAGCTTCTTGGCTGCTCTTATGCTGGAAATGTTCCATCATTAGTTGCCTAAATATCTCCTGCCTCTTAACATATTCCTCCTACTATATGAAGTATAGGTTGATCTCAGAAATTATTGCCTGCAGCTGTGTCAGGTTAGTTTTTACAAATGTGACCAGTCAAAGCCTAAGTAAGGATACTTGTAGTAGAACCTGTTAGAAAACATAGTCAGTCTTCCTAGAACCACCCTTAGAGTTATTAGAAATACAAACGAAATCAGCCTAATTCATGCAACGCTCTACTATTCACAACACTTTTGGAGATTCAACCTTTTTTTTTTGTTATTCTATGAGTGATGTAAAAATTTCTGTAAAATAACCTTGATGATTTATTTAGATTAGGGATTGCAATGGCCCTCACTTTTGTCCAACAGTGGCTTTATGATCTTGTGCAGAAGCAATATAGGCTGCTGTTCTCTTCTGTGCCTCAGTTACTATTAATTTCTTTGTCATCGGTGTATGGATTTAGTAACATTATAACTATATTGGGGTAATTCACAATTATCCAGGACTAACTTCTAATTTTCTATGCCTGCCTTGAGAGCAAAGACAGCTCTTGCATCATGATTCTTCCAGTATTTTCTTCCTGGGCCACTGAGCCAGCCTTGATGCTCCATCTCTGCTCTATTCATACACTTACCTGTGCAGCTTTTTCCCATTTGTGGCAGTCAAGCTGCCATCTTCTTCTCACTAAAATACCTCTTAAAAAGTGACTTCTCCTTTCTGGTTCACAGTAAGATTTCTTTTATTTAAATCTGTCTTTTCTTTACTGTAATCTCCCCAGTGTGGACAGTTTCTTTTATATTTTTCCTAGACTGAAATGTACATGCTACACTTAAAGAATAGAGGGCTGGATCCCAACTGATATAAATTGCACTTCACTAAGATACTATTCAATATGAATTTTGAGCACATCACTGTGTTATTTTGAACCAGTATTGTATATTTGCTATTTCTTTCTTTATCTATGCTGTCAAAAAATATATGGGCTTTGTATCTGAAGAGTATAGTTGTTGATTCTTTTATGAAGGTTGACCATTCTCATATATTCCTCAAACATGCGTGAATGTACATTATTTCATAATCAATAGCAAAGATGGGTGGTTCCCAGGGAACTTGTCTTTGAAGCCATTAGTTATGTTGTCTGCTTCTCTTCAGGATAACCAAAAGAAAAATTGAATGTCCCTTTGTTTAGATAGAACAACATATGAAACACTAGCATGGAGACAAGTAGCAAAGCACCATTTGCAAAAAGGTTGACTAAATGCAAGCGCAGGAAACCTGGTATTTTATTTGTTTACAACTGAGTAATCAGCATGTTCCAGTCTGTTCCAGAAAAAGAAAGGAGCTTAGAAAATCTCTGTCCAACTGGACAGAGCCCTGAACAACCTATTCTAGTTGACCGTGCTCTGAGCAAGGTTGTTGGACTAGATGGTGGCCATGCATCGCTTCCACAACCGTTCTGAGGATGTATGAAATAACATAAACATATTTAACAAAGTTAAATAATGGATAATCAGACAGTGGATAGAAGAAGTGCATGCAAAGGAGAAGTGGTATGTTTTAAGATCAGATTTGAAAATAGAGAAAGCAGGAGTGAGATGAAAGTATTCAGGAAAACCTCTTCCAGGCAGTAGGATTTATAGAGAAGGCTCTCGGTGAAAAATAACAGTAATACAACTACTCATTTTCACAGTCTATCTTTGTTAAAGGCCTGAAAATGGAGTTAGACCATATAGCTGTGGTTAAGAATTTTCTCCATCTAAAGCAAATGAATGTCACAAATTGTATCAGGTCTAAAGCTGAGTTCTTGTCTCTCAGCCCTGCACTACAGACGGTGCTGTTTTTGCTTCTGGGCATATCCTGGTTCGAGTAAGGTAGGGCCACTGCAAGCAACGGGCTGGGGATTTTTCACTACCCTGTTCCAGTATCCAAAAAATGCCATGACTGGAACAATAAGTACACGCAATATTGTTAGTTCAGCTGGTTGGCATCAAATTAGAGGACTTTGTACTCTATTTTTAAAAATCAAGGGAAGAGTTATTATAAATAAACCCTTGCCTGCAGGCTTTCTTTTCCTATTTGTTTGTGCAATGTCAGGGAAATCCTTCATTATAAAGATGATTTTGCTTTCAGGAAGCTATAAAACATTTTAGTTTGCCAAAAGTTTTGCTTTGTAGAAAACAACACATCAGGGCGTAGTGAATTTATTTCTTTTATAAGCATTGTGCTGAAAGGAACAACTGGCAAAAAATAAATAGAGCAAAAAGGGAAGTGATAGGAAGAAGGGAGATAAATCTGTGAGGATGTATAGCCACTGGCTACTGAACCTTCAGCTGCATCCTGCCCCTGTGTGCTTTTAAGACTTGGTTCATTCCATTGGGACCTCTTTTTCTTCTCCTCCTGCAACCTGCCCTGGTGTCACCTCATCATTAACAAAGCATTAGGCTTGAGTGTGTCTGGGTGGAATTGTTTGCGATTTTGCTCTTTGTGAAGGGAGACTGGCAGGAAGGATAGACCAGTTTGCATATGATTTGGAAAGTTGCTTATGACCACTTTGCCTGATGGCATGCAGGAGGCAAGACCTATTGTTGCATGGATGCATTAAAACACCTGGTTGAAAAGTCTTTCACTGCTCTGGTGGATTTTATTTTTTTTTGTCTTGTATAGGATTTATTTGCTATTTTATCACAAACAGCTCATTTTAGGTTAAAGACCTAGGTTAAGAAGCACTTTCAAGCAACACTCATTTTAGGTGAGAACAGCTCACCTAGATATTAAATTGTCCTGTTTGGGAAAAGAAAAAGTACAGTGGAACTTAAGCTGCATATTAAGCACTTAATCTGTTTGTCTCTCTATAGCAATCAATATTTACAGGTAAACAAGCAATGAATAGTTCTGGAATGATCCACAGAATGAAACACATTCTCAGAGAACATTTGAACAACTCTGGATAGCAAAAGGCTTAACAAATAACTGCTGTATAAAAGGAAAATTAATTTATTACTCACATGTGCACGTAGAGTGAAACTGGCCAAAAACCTTTCCATAAATCTCTCTTTTGCTATCATTCTTAGCGAATCGAAATCAAAGAGTTCAGTGTAACAGTTCAGTATAAAAGTGTTGGTTTCAGATTTCCCCACTTCCAAATATGCAGGAGATAAAAAGTGCTAACATTTTAAAAATGCTTCAATTTCAGTTGTATGATCTAGGAAGTTCTGTTTTGGCAATGCAAGCAACATTTTGCAGTTGAAATTTTTGTTAAGAAAGACTTAAAAAAAGTTAAAAAGATTAAATCAAGCCCAAAATAATCAAAAGACAATACTTCTTTTTTCTTCTTTTTCTTCTCTTTTTCTTTGATTTGTCAGTTAACAAAAAGCTTTTGAGATGTAGAGTGCTGGGCTGTTTGGTCTTCTAAGAACTCTGATTCTTCTGGTGTAGGAAACCAGCCCTGTGGAGTATGACATGCAGGAAGCAGCGAGCACTCAGGAGGGAGGAAAAGGGGGATATCTGGCTTTGATAATGTGTGGCTGCATCAGCTGCTAGCCAGAGAGGTTGTGATGCTGAAGGGAGTTTGGTCCCATGTGTTAGGGATCTTTAAAAACTAGATTTTCTCAAAATGTCCACTATTAATGATGCATTCAGGTTTGCATCATTTACGCTAGGGCAATTCCACTACTTTCAACACTTTAAAACCATCAGAAAACTCGGGCCCAAACATGTAATCTCTGTCCAAGGAATTGAAGATCTGGGGTCAGAATCTGAGATGTGAATCCAGGCAGTGTCAAAATAAAATAGATGTGTGACTCTTAGGTTTTGAGTCAACCAAGGAAACAAAAGGCACTAAAACAAATAAAAACCTCCTCATCCCATCCATGCTGGTTAGTTTTCACAGGTAAAAATGGGGTAAATCAGTTCCTTAAAAACAAAACAAAACAAAACAAAACAAACAAAAAAACCCAACCAAACAAACAAACAAAAAAAAAAAACAAACCAAAAGCAATCTAAAAGGCAGCAACTTGTAAGTGGCTGAGGTTTTCACTCTGTTACAGAAAATCTTCCCCAAACCTCCAGTAGTTGTTCTTCTTGTCCTGCTGAAGAATTCTTTGTTCTAAGGACAGAAGAACCTGCTGTGATCTTATGCTGGGATTTACTAGGAACACAGACTGTTTCGGGCTTCTCTGTGATACAAATTCATGCTTTATTTCTTTGTGATTTTATTGACTCAACCATCTGATTGAGCAAAGATTTTAATTCTATCTTCCACAGCCTGATTAGGATGCTGTTCAGTATCCATACATGGAAAAAGATTTTCTCTCTACAATTTTTATGGTATTTGATGCAACATTTCTATTGAAAGCTTTTCACTGACTCTCCAGAGAAAAGTCTGTCTTTAAAATCAAAACAAAAGTGACTGTGGTGTCACACCCATAACCTGTATGTTCATCTTTGATCAAAATCAGAGTCTAATCTTCTTACTCTTAAAGTGTTCATATTCATACACTTAAATATTAAAACAATAACAGTTTTGCATATATTGATATGTATCCCATTGTGTAGACTAGATAAATCTTTAAAAGAGGGGAAAAAAAGTGCAGGAGGTCAAAATACATTGAGGTAGGGCTGAGTGATCCTGTGCATCGATGCCTTCCCTCATTTTTCACAAGTCCCTGTACTTTTTATAAACTGGCACTCAGGAAGAAAACTAGGAGAGGTCTGCCTGTGCATACCCTGTTGTTCGGTTTTTTCAATCTCACTACTGCTGGCTGTTGTAGGGAACAGAACTGGCTGTTCAAAATGGCTGAACAAACCTTTGAACTGAACCAGGCTTAGCAGTACAAGGATCCGTTATTATTATTATTATTACTATTATTATTATTATTCAGTTATTGCCAGCATGGCATAATATTCCGTCATGAATGCTATTAAGATGTTACATGTTAAGTGTTTGCATGTTTCCATGATTTGCAGGTCTGAAAACATAATAGAATACTTAAACTTTAGGTTGTTATATATGAATTATTCCCTTATCGGTGTTAGTAATAAATTATATAAAAAGGAATCAGCAAAAAAATCTGTGATTTTTGTTTGTTTTTTGCAGTCCTTATATGGTGTGGCAGTTCCTACTGTTCCAGAGCTACCGCTCTTCTATACTCCTATTGATTTAGTAGACATCAGTGTAGAAATGGCTGGATTGAAGTTTCCAAATCCTTTTGGCCTTGCTAGTGCAACCCCTACTACTAGTTCATCAATGATTCGAAGAGCTTTTGAAACTGGATGGGGCTTTGCTGTCACTAAAACCTTCTCCTTGGACAAGGTAAGGAAATGTTTTAGGGTATATTTAGCATGTAACCATTTCTTTGTATATTTGAAAAATCTGAATCTTTTGGGAATGACACTATTGACACTAATTTGGGAATGACACTATTGACACTAATGTACCTAGCACAAAGATAGTGGGGGGAAGGGTATGGTACATTGTGCAAGTCAACTAGTCTGGGAGGTTCTGAAAGTGCAATGTAAAGGTGACACAATTTCTGGCTTTATTGTTACATTCTTCCCTTTTGTTCACCAACCTTTTAATATTAGCCAACTAGTTAGGGTAATAGTCCTTAATAGTCCTTATTTTTAAAAAATATTGCAATGAAAGTGTTTTCTGTGAGAGATCAGAATGCAAAGGGAATGAGTAACAGCTTTATCAAGCAACTCATGAAAGGCAGCTTCTGTGTCAAGGACTGCCAAGATAAGCCATTGAAATGGCGTTGCAACTTGACAGTGTGGGTGTAAGCTTGAGGCTGGGTGGGTAGTGGAAGAGAAAGATGGAGGCAACAAAACAAGCCTATGAAGGGAAGAGTAGTTGTTCTGACGGTTTGAGTACAGTGACATAAACCTTCAGTAACATGTAGTGGAATAAGAAGGAATTAGAATTAAGTCTTGAAGGCCATGACTCAATGTGGCACCTAAAATAATGCATTTTGTGTAGATTTTAAGTATCTAGTTACTTGTTTGACCTGAGAGTGGTATTCAGGATGAGTTTCCTTTTTACATTCAAAATGGCAAAATGGGACAAAGTAAGAAATGTAGTGAAAGAAAACAACATTTTTGATAAATGTATTGCAGAGGAAAGAAACAGGACTTGGTCTGGGATGTAGATATAGTTTGACTTGTGGAGAGAGGAAGAGGATCAAAGGTAAATTCTTGGGTATAGGCTTGAGTAACAGCATGAATAATGGTAATGTGTTGTCAACCAGTGACAAACGGTAGCATGGGCTGACGTGAGCTTTTGAGGTGAGTTTGGAAACAAGGAGCTGTTATCCTTGGTTCAGAGATGGAATGTAAAAATGTACTGGTGTATGGAGACCTTAGCAGGAGAGAAAAGGTGTGTTGTAACTCTGCCACTTCTACATGGCTAAGTACCATAAGTGAATTAACTATATAGGGTGGCCTGCTAATATAAGGAAGATCTAAGGACAAAGTGCTTTATTACTACAGCATACTGTAAAAATATGTCAGACTGGCTTCTGCTGGCACACCTCAAACAGCCCTAAGGAAGCTGGATTGCAATGGAGATTCCAATCTACTTCACAGCATTTCTTATTAAAACACTTTTTAGGACATAAATGTCATTCAAGTATGTTTATGAGTGACTTATGTGTATAACATACCATCAGCTGTAATTATTCAGTGCCTAAGCTAAAGGCAACTCATAGCAAGTACTGAGATTTATTTATTTATCAGTTTTATTGCTGGTGTGCTCACAGTCCTGCCAGACTGCATGTTGATTACTGTGTATCGCAAGAGCTAAACAGACACTGGCTGAGTTCCAGCTTGGGTGGGAGTTCAGAAGGAAAGACACGCATGTTGTAGGAAGTGATGTTGGTACTCCACTAAGCAGCAGACTCTGAGTCATCTCTCATGGCAACTGCAGTGTGTTCCACTGGATGCCATGCTCTGGAGGTGTGACTCGGATGGGGACCTTTCAAGTGAGAGGATTGCTAAAAGCGAGTATATTAAGTGGCTATAAAATACTGTTTTTAAATGACAAATATTTGTTGCATTAAGATGCAGCAAACTGCAGCTAGTATTTATTTTAAAGATAAAAAGTCAAGAAAAGTGCTTTAGATTAATTCCAGTCCAGTGATCGTTATTTCTAGCTAAGCTTTCTTCTGAAGTTCAGTAGGAGGTAGTAGTCATTCTCTGGTGCCTCTGAATCGTATATTGCTGTGTGCAGTAGGACTGTGTCCCACCCAAGTACTACCTAGTTTTTCTACTGTTGTGTTCTTCCCACTAGTGCACTTCCCAGCATTAAGCCTAAGTATTTATGACATGATTTGAGATTCTTGGCTGCAAGGTGCTGCAGAAATAAAATTGCTTTTATTTATAATAGTAGCGTGGTAATTAATGCTACAAATAGAAGAAAAGCCCAATGAGGTACAGCAGTTCTTGTGTGAACACTGAGTACTACACAAAGACTGCTTTTGTTGACTTAATGCTAGAACAAGATGTTGATACAGAGTTTGGAGGTAATCTAGGTTGGCATAATGTGCCAACTCTTTTTTTTGTTTGTGTTTTTTTGTTTTTTGGTTTTTTTTTGTTTTAGAACTTAGATTGTGATTATGTAGACATAAATCTTGTAGAGTGTTCAGCAGGGAGCAGTATGCTCTCTTGGGCTGCAGTGCCTGTGGAAGTAGAGATTTCAGACTGGGCTGTCCTGAGCAGCTAAGTGCATAGCAGGACCAGGAAAAAAGATTTCTTGATCTAAGCCTGCAGTCGGTGGGAGGAGGCAGAGTTGCTCTCCAGACAGTAAAGTTTCCAGAAGGGGAACAGCTTCTGGGAGTAAAAGAGCTTGCTAGATGCAGTTTATGGAAGCTCCTCCTCTTCAGTCTTGATTGTATGTGAATACAAGCAGGATTCTGTGCTCATCCCTCTTGTCTCCTCATTTTATATGTGCCAGTTAGGTTTAACTTGTGGGCTTCCTTCTTATTTCCAATAGTTAAAGGCCAAGTGTAAACTGCCTGTGTAGCAATGGGGAACTTAGCAGCAGGAGAAATGCTCCTTTTTCCAGAGCTGAATTCATCACTGTGTTCTGTCACTGATAGGGAAACCACTGACTCTCCTATTGACCATGGGCATCCTTTGGCACTTCAGCAAAAGTGACTGATGCAGAGTGAATTTGAGTGACATAAAGCTAGTGAAAAGGGCATACAGCCTAACGACAGATTTCCATGCATTAACTACTGTGTGATGGAATAAAATCAGAGAGAAAAGCAGAATACATGTTGGAAAAAGAAGATCCAAGGACAGAGATAAAAAGGAATTGGGCTGGAGAGCTCTGATTCTCATAAGACAGAGGATTCATTTTATATGAACAATTTCTCCTTTTTCCGTCTTTTCACTACCTAGCACAGAAAACTCTTTTAAAATAGTAGGCTATGGATCCCTGCAGCCCACAAGAGGCCATACGTCCTTGTTTGGGGGAACTGTTGGATAGCAATGCTGCAATTCTAGTCCCTGAGCCACAATGTACTCCCCCAGTCTTCCCAGACCTCATCTGTCTTGGCCTCACCTTGAGAGCATCACGTGTTACCACAGCGGGAGTTAGCATAGCACTAACTGTTTTGCGGCGTGCTCATTCCTTCTTAAAACACCCACGTCTTTTGCTGCATAATTGCCTTCATGGCAACCTTTGTAGTGTTTTCTGTTTGTAGGGTGAGGATTTCAACTCTGAGTGATTCAGCAGAAGTTTGGTCTTGCATACTACTGTACTATTGTTGAAATGCAAAAAAAAGCTTACTTGAGAAATGGCTGAAACTCCTTCCGTGTATTTATACCTTTACATATACTGCACACTAAATATTTTGGAAGGTGTTGTATATTATAGCATTATGTAAATATTAATTATAAGTTAAGTACCTGTATGTGTCTGTAGATATCTGTGAGGGGGATAGTGACTTGTAGAATTTTACTTACTAAATTAAACATCTTTGCACAGCTGCTTTAGTATCAAGTAGATTTGATTGCTTCCAGAAATGAGAATAACTGCTTTTAAAATGGACTATCACTGTGACAGACAAATGGTAGCAGAATAAAAATGCCCCTTCACACACACCTTTTCCTACATTCATGTCTCCCCTTTTTGACTGCAGGATCAATAGCTCATTGCTCTGTTAGTTCAAATAGTATTTCTGTCTTATTCAGATAACTCTGTGCCACAATGTATTATTTGTAGATTCTGTTGGCAAGATATTGATGGGAAATGGGGGAGCTGCGTATCATAGAGTCCACAATAAATGAATACCAATTATGACCTCTTTTAGAACTTAGATGTACAGAAACCTACCCACAAAATGAGAGATACTGCATTAGTTAAATAACTGTGAGTATTATACCGAGTTGGTTTATTTACTTAGAATTTGCAGGTGAGTATTTAGTACACAAAATTTGCATTAAAGCCTGTAATCACAAAGTTTGTATAAACATAGTATCAAAATTAGTCAGAGGCTATATGAAGTGTGTACATCTCTGTACCATATCCATTACCACAGTGAGAAGTTTATAGCAGAAATCTTGGTTTTATCAGCAGAATTCAGGCTTTGTTGTTCTCTCACAGCGTTGTACGGGCTGCTTAGAAAGATGAAAAAAACAACTGGGATAGCAGAAATGTTTGCTTTGATTTTTAGATACTTCCTTCACTTCTAAAATTTAATTCTGATTAATCAGATACATCTGTCTTTATTCTGTTGTGACATGCATTGATTTGTGATGCTGTCGCTTTCAATAATGTGGAAACAGTTGCCTTTATTATGAGAACCAGCAGAAATCCACATGCAGACTAACTTCATTTTTAATCTTTAATATTTTTTTTCATTATACATGGAGCAAGTTGCATGGATGATTTTGAAAACAAAGCTACAATTAGAACTCAATTAAATTTGAACTAAACCATAGTGGAGAAAACTTTCTAGTCATAATATATGTTTATACAATTCACTGATGTAGATTTTACAATGTATTTTCAGACCAATTTCTAAATTAAAACCATCACTGGTAGAGAATTAATTAGGTTTACCCAGGATAGATCACGTTTCTGTGTGCTGTTATTACAGTGTACATACTCAGGCTCCAACTAGTTCTCTCTGTACATTTGCACTGTGTGCACCTCGCTTCATAATTGAAGGTGGTAAAAAATCTTGGTACAATGACGCATTGTTTTCCATAACATTAGTATTTCACAGAAGTGAATCTGTATTACAAAATGTATATTTTTGTATGATATTACAGCATAGTAATTTAGATTAAACTAGTTATAATTTATGGTGTCAAGCCAAAAAGCTATTTAAGATGCATTAAAATGCAGAACCATGACATTTGAAATTCTGATGTTCTTAATATGACAAAGGTTATTCTATGGAGTTTTGCTATAATATGAAATATTAATATTTCACAATACAGTTTTGATGAAGTACAATTTGCCTAGCTTGCATATGATAAAGAAATTAAATGCTTACCAAGGGAGTTCAGTGAGAATTAGAGCCCTGCCTGAACATCTGCTTGAAATGTTATTATCCTGTCCTACTGACAGCATCGCTCCCTCATTGTTTTTCAAGATTGACAGCTGAATATTGTACTGATTTCTGCTGCAAATATGTTTAGGTGAACTTTGTTTCGTTTTTTAGGAATTTAGAACATGCTTTTGATTTCCATCCCATAATTTTTTTTATACTCTTGACATTTGTAGATGCCAGATTGAGGTCTAGTATGCTGTAGCAAAGATAGACCATTGACTTGCAACGAAATGCCAGTTGATATCTCAGTAAACAGAAATATTACTATTCTTTATTGTGTGGTCTGTATGAAATCTGTATGGGCTTTCTTTAGGGAGACAAATGATCAGATTGTTAATGTCAAATATAAAAAGGACTGTTTGCCTTTCTACTAAATAACATCAGAGGACTTTTATTAACTACATTTTTTTGTACAGAAAAATGGCCATTTTACAGGATTCCTTAGCATACAAAGATCTGTGAGTTGAATTATTTTTTTGTTTTTACAAATGTTAAAATGATTATTATTCTTATTACTATTCTTAGGAATTCTTTATCTACCTTATGTTATTCCATATTTCTGAAAGAATTTTAATAAGCAATAAGCTTTTTTATAATGAGCTTTATTGTTCCCCAATTTTTACGGTTTTGGATCACCATATAAAATTAGCAAAGTTTAATAGAGACGGTAAGAGACAATTCTAGGGAAATGCAATGTAATGTTATTTTTTTCAAAAATGCTGTACCTATGACATTGTATTTTACTTGAATAATTTTACACAGAAATATGTGTTATTTGGCTACAAAAATGGAACAAATCATTCCGTGAATCTGAGTAAGTGGCAGGAAAAAAATCTTCCTCCTTTTTCCTCAAGAAAAAGTACTTCTCTGATATGTTCAACTTAAGGGCCAGATCTCTTCTTAGTTTTACCCTACCCCGACCCAGTATAAAGAAGCCTGGAGGCTGTCCTTAAATACTAATAACTTTAAAATTGCTGTCTGAGGAACTGGAGAGGACCGTGTTTGGCTGTTCTTTCTTCTCAATCTGTACACCCGGGGCTCCTGTGGCTTGGCACATCTTCACCCTGGAGCAATCGCAGTCTGGAGAGGTGCAGTGCAGCTTGAACAACACGGTGAAAGCGGAGAGGCCAAAGAATCCAGGACTGAGAGCTGTAACCAGGTCATTATTGATAAGCCAAATCCCTTCCTACCACAGCTGAAGTCTGCACCAAGTAGAGGTGCACCTTAAATTGTTGCAGGCTTGCTTCTTGACACCAATGAATTTGCAAGTGAGGTGGTTTGGACCATTGTATTAATCTGTGTTTACCATTAGTAATTCTGGTTATTTTGGCCAATTAGTACCTTGAATGTTGAAGATAATGAACTGTGTTTTTAAAGAGTTTAACAACTATCTGTAAAAAGTCTCTCTCTCTGTGACTGTATTTATAACTTTAAAAATGAAAACTTTTTACGGGTTCAGGATAAAAATTAAACCTTGAGGTATATGTTTAGTCCCACTCTTCCTGTAGCATTAAATATTGCAGAAATGCTGCATTTCTTCTGCAATGAGAGCCCCAGCACAGGGCACCTTGTTATCTCAAGGTGTGGAGCATAATGTGACCACTGATCAGTGGAAAGCAAAGAGGGACCTGTCATGCAGGGGCATGAGCATTGAGTCAGTAAACCTTGTCCGTGGTAGAGGGCAGAGTTTTACAAGCAGAGGATCAGCAAATAGCTTTCTGTATTTTCTCTTCTTCCATTCACCCTCATGTACAAGAGTAAGCTTGGCTGTACATTATATGTCTTACGCTTCTTGAGCTAATTTCTTAAGCTCCATAAAGTCTTTAAGTCAGCAATGACATATCTTCTTCAAAGCTTCATGCATAGCTGGCCCTCAAAGGTAAAACTAGATATAGTGCAAAACCAGTTCTTGGTAGGCTACGGGTTCCTCAATTATATAGTTGTTTAAGGATTCATTTTCTGTTCATCTCTTTGTTTTTTACACAGTGTTTAGAGATTTGTTTCTTTTTTATGTCTTTTTCTCTGGAGCCACTGGTTTGAAACCGTAGAACAAAGTGTAAATTAGATCATTAACCTCAAGCTTGAATATTTTAGGCAGTTTATATATAAAGACTTGTAAACCAGTCTTCTAGGTAGTTCTTAATCTGAAAACTATTCCATATTTTAATGAAACTCATTGTGCACGTAGAGTGGCATAATGGAGAAGCTGTTCCAGTGAAATTTGGAAGAGTCTAAAGACTGCAATACTTAGTATTTTGCTACATAAACCTTTCTATGAAAAATAGACAAAAAAAGTTGGAGTGTTCATTCCTGCTCAGCATAAAATGTGGTGTTCTGGAAGTGACTAGTGCTTAAAAGAAAATTTGATTTCTATTCATAGTGCAACTATTAGCCAATCAGTCAAACAAAATGGATGTAAATTTCATAGTTGGCTAAAATCTGAACAATATTTCTTTTTATGTTGAAGAAACTACTTTGCTTTTTATTACCTTTGCTTTATTTACCTCATTCTTCTGGAAATATCTGCAAATAATTAACAAAAAAAAAGACATAGAGAGCACACATGCATGATTTGCCAAAACTGCTGAGAATCTGCAGCTCCGGATGGCTGTATCTGAAGTACTTAACATTTTTAAATATCACATCCTGAATAAACAGGATTCTAAAAAGCAAATATGTAACATACTTGTGTAAAATATCATTCAGGTATCATTTTCTGTAGCTGCTTTGTGTGCCCTTGGAAGGGTGTTGGCAACTTTGGCAATGCCTCAAATAGTTTGTGTCAGAAAGGAATTCAGCTAAGGCAGTTTCAATGGAAGCTAGAACAGTCCAAATGTAATTTTGAAATTTAGAATTTTCACACTTAAGTGTCATTCTCAATTCAGATTTTTGTCGACTCTTTTTACTATTTTACTTTTTTCAAAACGACTGACTGCATATAGTTTTCTTAAGTGACATTGTATTTAATAATTTATTATAAAAAAGTTGTATATTTTTCCTAATAGTTAGATTTTAGGAATGCCTATCCAAGATAATAAAGGCATAGGGCCATATTTAACATTTTGGATTTTTCTTAGCATAAATGACATAAACTTTCTTTTTTTTTTTTAATTGTTGTGATGCAATTAAATAGACAATCATGGACTTTCAGGAAAAACAATGGAATAGTTATTTTGTCATTATAAAATTCTGAAGTTTGCCCTCCTGTCAAGTCTTTGCCTTTTCCCCCTCCCTATTTGGTTAATTGCATGTCAGCCAATTTTTTTTCCTCAATTCCACATTTCAATTATAAGAAAATCCAGAATATAATCCAGACTTCAGTAGGTCTACTGAGATAATGAAGTGGAATAAAGGAAAGGCGGTCTTTATGCTTCAGTTGCTCTCATTTGCAGTTCAGCATCTTTGCTGAGGTCTGCATTCAGAATCCATGTGTGAATTAGGTAGCTGTGGCCAAATGTTGGCTTCCACAAGAGTTTAGGTGACACTTTGGAGACCCTACCTCTGCCCACAAACATTACCAGGCTGCAAATGTGTTGGGCAAGAGGGAAGACATCATTCCAGCACCATACCTTCTTCCCTGGGAACCAGGTGGTTTTTTCTTGCTTCAGCTGTACATGTAAAATGGCAGCCCTGCTGTTGGGTGAGCACTTTTCCCCATCTACACCAAGAAAAACATAAGAGAACTGAAGCATCCCATGCAACAGCTGCTGCCCAAATACTCATGGTTGGGCCATGCAACCTTGCCACATTTGTAGAAATGTTGTCCCAAACTGACTCTCCATGGGCATTCTTAAATCAGTGTCAAGCATGTATGTGGTGGCATATAGCTTGTGTTAAAGTTTGCAGACATAAGCTGAAAGGATATAACTAGGTCTAAACTGGCATATGCTTCCACACATGGGTTTACAGGGTTTTAGCTTAACCATTTTTCATGGGGTTTTTTGGTTATACCAGTCTGGCTTTTATGTAAAGGCAACATGCTTCTCCTAAATGCTTGAGTTATCTCAGGTCTTGAGTTCCCACTTGTTAAATGAAACTGGTAGGGCTGTGTTTAACATTGGATTTGCCCACACAAGAAGTTAAGAAAGCAAAGAGCTGATTTTTTTTAATTTCATGGTGATATAATTGCATTTACTCCTGATTGACGTTGTTGCAAAAGCAGAATGAAGTCCCATATGTTTAAAAAGCTGATAGGTTCTTATGTTAAAATACCTATTCCTAATGCAAATATGTATGTGAGTGTATTCTTAATAAAATTCCTTATCATTATTTGAGATTTATAATTATCTAAATATTTTACTATAATAGAGATTGTGGTTTTATGGGACTCCATCCTTCTGTCAGAAAGCGTAGTATTTTAGTGAATAAATCTTCCAGAGTTAATTGCAGCAGGAGACAAGTGTGTCCATCTCATGAACTTTGGAATTATTACTTGAATTATCCAAAATACTCTTGTCACAGCTAATTGCAAAATCTGTTTTTTGGTCAATAGAAAAAAGGAAAAAGGAACACCTATTTTTAATATTCCCTTAATATACACATTATGATAGTCTTTAATTGTACATTCTCACATCATGTATTACAAGGGTGTACAGCTTTAGATTTATGTGGAGGATTTCGTACAACTACAAAAAATTATTTCCACTGGCTTACAGTAATGTCATTGAATTATTATAAAGTATTAACTTTTTATACTTTAAAGATAATCTGCTTGGATGTTCCTGGTGCATTTTGGACTATTAAGCACTTAATTGCAATGCCAGCTATAGGTTTCAAAAGCAGCTATCAGCACCTTTTCACTGTTCTCTCAGTCATATACTTAAACCTACAATATGTAAATAAGTGTACAAATATTTTTTTTTTCCTTAACTTCTGCATGCCTGAATTCTTTGATAATTAAGTGGAAAAGAAGAGTTCAAAAGAGAAAAAAAAATCCTAAAACGTACTACAAATGAAAAAGATGTAAACTAATGTTATAACGGTGGTTTTTTTGTTAGCAGCTGACCTTCTTTTCCTAGAAAAAATAAAGTATTGGCTAGAAGACAGTTCAGTGAGTGAACAGGCTATATATTGATTTTTCTCCCTTTTTGCTTGTTATGTAATATGATTTCCCTTCCCTTGGAAGAGTTGCTGTCATACGGGATGGGGCTGGGATCATGGTCGTGGAAGCGTATGGGAATGTGTAGACTAAGGAAGGCTGTCACAGCAGTCAATAAGATCTGAGAGGTGTTGACTAATTGCCTGCTAATTACACAGTAAATTGTCTAATTAAGCTGATGGTTAATTAGGGTACGCTCGCACAGCAGTCTTGTGGAATTTTTGTCTGATGTCTGGGAAGCAGCTTGTGTAATTGGCAAACTGGTAAGGACTGGCAGAGAACATGACTGGGAAGCACGCTGCCAGTAGATGACAGAATTAGGATGCGTTTGCACAAAGGTTGTCATGTGAACACTGAGGGGTTTGTTAGCCTTCTCCAGCTACGTGGCAGCGGGCACAACGAGAAATTTAGCTGAAAGCTACTGGAAGCTGTAAATAAAATAAGGTTTAAGTGTGTACTATTAGAAAAGCTGTGACTTGTGCTCTTCTCATATTTTAGTCAGAATTTTGACTTTAGATAATTAGATTTTTTTGCTAATAAACACAGAGTATCAAAATTATCATACAGAAAACTTTACCAACCTGTGCATTTGACCATGACAGTCATTATTGTATTGTGATCTGTTTACTGGAGTCACAAAATTATACTGGTTCCCAGGATACTCCATTTGTATGTTGATGTTGAGAAAGTATAGCTGTTAATAAAGATGCTCACCAACCATCATATATCGTATTCTGAATCCTCGTTAGACATTGTGCCTAACCCTGGATGTGACAGGGTATGAACAGATCATAATGACCTGATTTAAATGTGTATACACTATGCGTAACTACAGTGTGATTAATGAAATTAGCCAAATTCCCAATTCTGACCCAAAACTGATGGAAACTGTTGGGAGTATTAATGAGTGAAATCCTGGACAGTACTGGAGCTCAGACACCAATTCAGCAAAGCATCAATTCACTGTGATTTAAATTTGTAATTCAATAAAATAATGTGGTACGTGCACTTTCTTAAAAGTTAATTACAAATGTAAGCTTCATGCAGAATCAGCATGGCACAATAGAGGACTGAATCTTCCCATGATGCTGAGATTTAATTTTGAACTGTATCAGCAAAATCTAAGAAAATAGCAATTTTGTATATCATGAGCTAAAATGAAGAAAGTATGTGTGCATGTATTTATTTACTAGGAATGTTGTGATGGCACTTGAGGAAAGTGAAGCTTAATATCCACTTTCAGCCTTGGAAATGATATATTGTTTCAGAGGTTCACATCATTTTACGTTTTAGCATTTGCCATTTGTGGTTTGGGCATAGTGTCTTCCTGGAATAAAAAAGAAAACAAAGTGAATTCCAGATATGGTGTGCTGCTGAAGTTACTGTTTTTTTTTCTTTTAATTTAAAACAGAAATACGTTTCTTCTCCCATAGAAATAGAATATTGTTTAAATCAAAATAATACTTTCTTTGAACTATTGAAGCCATTTTTGCCCTGTGATCTCGCTGCCTTTATCTCCCTGTACCTACACAGTTAGTAATGCCTTTCTGTATAGAACCCTCTATGTTGTGAATTTTTGTTTATGATTTTTCTTTCAAAAAGAATTGAGCAAAATCATGGTACACTAAGAGCATTCTCACTGTGCCAGTCATCAGATGTGGGACTCCAAACACTAATTGGCTGATCTAGAAGGCCTTAAGCCTTCAGTAAGGAGATTATAACAATACTTGTAATGTTGCTCCTCTGTGTATATTTGCACAGACTAAGATGCTATGACTCCCCTGCATCAGATTCTGTGAATTGTTGCATAAAATAAAAAGGTGTAACTCATCGATTCAAGACAAGACCATATAAGGAGGCCATATGTACTGAATTTTCTTTCTTTCAAATAAAATATATTTTAAATTTACATGCGATATTTACATGGTTTTTTCCACATCCATCTGCACATGTGCAAAACCATGCCACTTCAATTCATTTTTCCTTACTGTTTTGTAAGAACTATTCCTTAAGACTATTGGAGAAACTACTCTTTTTGTCTCTGAGAGCACATTCAGGAACAAAGCTCACTTCACCAGCCAACTGCAGGAGCTGAAAACATACGGTGCAACCATCACACTTGTTTTCGTTTTCTATCATGGGGTAGCAAATGGGTACGTTGCTAATGCATTTTATTCCCTGAAGACAGAGAAAGGAGTTCAGAAGATAATTGTTACATTATCATGCCCTTCAAAAGAATTTCTGGCACTTGCTATTATGATTTATGATTTAATAAATCACACAAACACACAAAAAAGGATGTTTCCAGTAATTCACATGGAATAGTAAATGTATTTATGTAAAGCCATGTTGCAACATCTAAAAATAACCAAAAAATGCATGGTGATAATGTGGCTGTTAAATAGCTTCAATTGCCAACTCTTTTGAGAAATCATGTTTTTTCAAAAAATGTATTTATGTTTCCATATGCAGGTGTAGCTGTATCTTATCATATATCTGTGCTTTACTGTGGACTCGACCAAAACTGGAAGCATTTCCCCAATTGTCCCTCATGCATTCTTTCCCAAAGCATCCTTATTGTCTGTTTTCGAATCTCATGCTTAAACAATGGAGTCAGAGGAGCCTGTTGTCGGCGCGCTGTTGGTATTATGTTCCATTTTATTGCGTGTGATGGTTCTCTCCCTGTGCAGTTCAGGAGGGTTCCTGTTTGCCACCCTTTTATTTAATGTGTATATCAAACCATAGAGAAGGTTTAGTAAAGTGACATTGATTGAAGTGTTTTCAATATGTCGAAACTCAGCTTTATAACTCTCGGCTGATTTAGCTTGAGCAGTTGATTGCATTATTCAGTGTTTGTGGGAGACTGGGGCATGGTTGAGAGCATGCTGAGCAAAAGTCAATCCAGACAAGATAGGAGTAATGCTGGGATCGTTAGAGGAAACATCCAGAGGCTACGGCAAGAGAATTATCAGTCCTTCTGGCTGAGGGATGTAGTTCCTTTCCAGGCTGTAGCTGCAACAGCAGATAAGAGCCAGGAGCCTACACTCCTTTTATTTTCTGAATGCAGGCCTTGCTAAGAGTATCCATGCTATGTATTTCAAAGTTAACCTACTGCCGATGCGTGCTATATGGGAGTGTGTCTTAAATCTATTCAAGTGTGGTCAGTGGTGACAAACTTCACGACTTGAACCCCCCAAAGTGCCTCATTGGGGATTTTAAAAATGTGCCCAGCCCATACTGTCTGGTTTGGTACACTGGGATGGAGGCGAAGGAGATGCTGGCAGTTCATCTGAACGCTGCTGTTTCGTGTGCTGGAGCTCTTGCCCCAGGGTGATCTGTAACAGCCTGAGTGTCTAAACTCCAGCACAAACTTGAAAAGCTTGTTTTTCCTCCTTAACTTTGCAAGAATTGAGGAAAGGGTGAATATTGGGTTCCTAGTTGCTACTGGGTTTTTTTTATTATTCAGTTTAAGTTTATGTTGCTGCCCAGAGCAGTGTTCTCCGAAGGTCAGTTGATTGCTGCTATTGTGTAGGAGGTATATTTTACAGGCAGCCAGGAGTACCTGGAATACATGGTTTCACATGAAGGTAATGCAGCAGCTCTCAAGCACATAAATAAACAAATCTTATTTTCCTATATTCTGGGTATATTTAAACTCAGATGAATTTCTCTTCTTACATTTATGGGCTTTTTCATTTGATAGCCAGAGAAGTTTTGTGCCTTTAGGGAGAGCAGAATATTGGAGTCCATGTCTAAATTTTTGGAGTATGCATTTTTGAGTGTCACATTTTTTTAATGACTATACTTTTGTCATTTCTTATTCCAAGCTAAAAATATGCATTTATCTTGGGCTAAAATAGAACAGATCTATCAGCCAGAAAATTCATAAAGGAATATTATGATTTTTTTTTCTAGAAATGGAAAGTTTAACCTGGAAATGCAAACTTAATCTTCACTTTACAATAAAAGTGTATTTATCCAAATACTTTTGGTTTTTTGTCTACTTGAGTAACTTTACTCTCATAATACCATTTACATTTTCTTTTCCATTCTAGTCCTATGGTTGGAGAAGGCTCTAAAATTATATGAAAGAGAAAATAAAAATGTATTTGAGATTAAAGTATTAAAACTGTAAACAAAAAAACATTAATCTTGCAACTTATTTCTTATACCATTCTCTTCAGTACTGCAAGTGATGCTTTGCTACTGTAACAAAAAATTTTCTTACTGTGTGTTGGGAGTTGCATACCTGTAGATATATAAGGTCTGTCTTGTGATGTGTATTCCATTGTTTTTTGGGTGTTTTTTGCGCTACTTACATTCCTCCCTTAGATTAATTAAAAAAAAAAGTGTGCCAGTAGGTGCAAGGATTTAGTGAGGCGTAAATTACCAAAAGATAACAGTTTCTGCACAAAGAGACTGGCAGATTTTAAGCTCTGCTAAGAATCTGTCTGACGGTCGAATTCATGCAGAGGAGAGACTTGCTTCTCGTCAGACATCCTCCATGTGTAGCTTGCTTCAATTGTGTTCAAGGGTTCACATTCCCATCGTGCCTCCTCCTTATGTGATTTCCTTATCTTTTTAGAAGTCTTTTGTCAGCCAGCCATTTCTGCTCTTAAATGAGCTTTTATCACGGGCGGTGGACCATCCGTACTAGTTTGTTTTTTGCAGGATGCGCTGGAGTGCTTCCCGTTTCTGATGTAGAGGTTGGAACACAACATCACCTATATGCCCGCTTTTCTATGTATAAAACAAGAGTTCACAGTGTGCCAGCTGGTATTCAAAAGCACGACATTAATGCCTGTTTTAAAATAATGCAACTTAATAGCATAATTGGGGATATAGTATTTACATCCAGCATACATTTTTACAGGGAAGTATCTTGATACAGCTAAGCCCTCACGTACAGAAACATTAAGTGCAACAAAGAAAAACAATTTTTTTTTTTTTTGGAAGTCATGGAAATGAGAGTTGTTTATTTTAAGAGATCTTATGTAAACATGACTGAGGGAGGGAAAGCAAAGCAGCATTTCTAGCCAATCCATGCCTGCACACATGTATCTCTTCTGGCTGGAGCTTTCCCCTTTGGTGCCATTAGCATTTTCATTTCAAAAAACGACAGTCTGCAGTGGAAGCAGTAAAAATGTTCAACCTGTGGTTTAAATTATTGATTTTTTTGAATATTGAAGCTGTATTTCAAATGGGTTTTGTTCGAGTTACTTCTGGGTAGAGGGTTCCAGAGGTAATTTGATATCTAAAAGCCTGTGTATTTCAAAGCCATTTCACTCTTTTGAGTTCCTTCAGCTGATCAGCTGATTGGGTAAAATACCTTATTGTCTTCTGAATTGCAGGCAATAGATAAACTGCAGCTCAAGGTTAGCACGTAGACTAGCATACAATGCTCTTGGTGATTTATTATGTGTACTCAGTGTCCAATCAACTGACAAAAATAGCTCATTTATTTTTAATGCGGTAACTTATCTTCACTTAAAAAAGAAAAAATCTTTTGCGATGCTAGTATTCACAGATGGGAGAATTCTGCTATCTGTATTCTTTGGTAATGATGTGTAATTAAAATTAGGTGAGCTCAAGGTATAGAAATCCAGTATGTGTAAATAGAAAGTAGATGTAGATATTTTCACTAACAAGTTGTGTTATATTACTACAGAGCAGAATGGCTGCAATGAGTGAGAAGTCACTTTTATAAAGAACTGCAGTACAAGCAGCACTCACGTTTATATATGAATACATTCACAAAAGGCTGGGTCGTTGATGATTGTACAGGTACAATATGTAGGGAGTTAGCCATTCTCAGCATCCTTCTATTCACAGAAAAAGAAAAATAAAGTTAAAATGATATTACTTTAACAAGGCTCAGATCTGGCGGTGAAGCCATATTAGAATACATGTTGGAGTTCATGGGAACTGTGAAAATGAAATTAATTGCAGGAATGGGCCTGGTCTAAGAAGTTCTATTATCACTGGTGACACTAAATATCATAGAATAATGGGATGATTCAGATTTAAAACAGTCAGTTTTTTCCCTTAAGGAGGCTGTGAGTTAAAGAGTACCGAAACAAAACATTGTTTCACTAAAGCATGAATTACACAAATTTAAAATTACACAACTTATTTTGCAAATATGCACATATATAGTGTATATAGGTTTACATAAAATTCAAAGATACAGAGGTAAGTCATGAGAAGATGCATGGCATAAAGAGCTTGCATAACATCTGGTTGTATTCCCTCCCACAATAACTCCAGTTTCCATGATTGTAGTTTAAGAATTTGTCAAAAATTTTGTTGATAATCTTGGGGTACTGCACTTTTGCATTGGAGTTGACAAAATACTGTTGAAATACCATGAGGATTAAGGTTTCTGCTGTATAGCTGTGTGCATCAAATGATCTTGTCCCTGCTGTTCTAGATGTGCAGCAAAGAAGCCTGTCCTGCCCTGCGCTGCGCTGGCTGCACAAACCACTGTTAGCTAGGTGAGCGCTGTCTAAGATAACCAGAGACGTAAAAAAACAGTTTCTTACTGCCTCCAAAAGCAGAAACATGTAGTCCATACCTGCCTATGCACTTTCTTGTTGCACATTAGGGTAAGTGAGCGTTGACTATCCTGTATAGATTAATCTCCATACTCAGAGGTACAACTTTGGGCTGAGGATCAGGGTTGTGAGGGTGAAAGAGGAATGCTGGGGTTCAGAGCTGTGGAGCTCTCTTTGCTCCTAGGGCCACCTTGGCCTCATTCCTCTTGGCGTCAAACGTCTCCTGCAGTCTGGTGCACGTATACCCTGTTATTCAGGGAGGTTCTGCAGTCAGATGTACTTTAAACTCAAAAGTTCCATGGTAGGAAAAAGTATAGGAAGACCTCTCCTATGTCCTGTGTTGCTGGTTAGGGTCTGGAGGCCAGAAGATCTCTCGATGTATGGAAAGATAGGGCCCCTCTCCTGATAGCCAATAGTGTTTAGTGTTTGGTTCATGATGTAAGCAGAAGGAAGTGACATTGTAAACCCAGGCTATATGATGCCATGCCATCTATCAATAAACGCCATTATGCCATCCACCACATTGGTGTCAGCGTGCTAACAGACTGAGCGGCCTGGGGTTGGCCGATGTGCTGTTCCTGAACCAGGTCGCCACGCCTCCTGCAGGCAACAGTCCTGTTTATCACTAATATAATTTGTTGCCTGCAGAAGATAACCAGCAACAATAATTATTCCTAATCAAGGATTTCTTGTGGGGCGAAAAAACTTTTATTTCTCCTCATAGAGCTTTGTGCATGACTTTTTACCTTTAGCATCAGAAGGCTTTTGAATCCTTGTTTCAGTTTTAAATCAATATTCTATTGGAATAAATGAAGAGCCTTCATTTCAGGCTGCCGTCCCTAGCTGAGGACAGATTTATTCTTATTATTCTAGTTTTGAGCATGCATAAGCCTTTTGTAGCACATCTCAGCTGTCCTGGCCATTAATAGTGCCAGAGATCTACCCACAGCCACTGTATACTTTCTTACGCCCCTGTGGCAGTAGCAGTTGGGAACATTTACCATGGATTGCCCAAATGAAACCCTAACTCAATTGTAGTCTCTAACAACCACCTTCCTATTGATTTCAAAGGGAATGGACTTCATGTCTACCCTATCCATGTGTGGCTGCTAGATTCTCTCATGAGTGTATTTACTTAACTGACAGACCTGAGCAGTGACTCCAGAGTGCTGGGGTTTGGGACCTATTATACATTTAGTAAGAAAGAATATGGTCAGCTCAGAATATTTTTTTTTTTCTCAGTGGTAAACACAAAAATTGTCTTTCTAGGAATTTCCATGTATCATGGCTACATTCAGTTCTTACAATAAGATTTTAATGAACTTTGCTTTTTTTCCTTTATTAAATTTGTGCTTTATGGCCCACAGGGCTGAATTTAAAAGCCAATAGAATGCATCATTTTTCCCGGGCATTTAAAAAAATTAATAGGCAATGATTAACCTACTGCTATGAAAACTTGAGGTGAACCCAGAGGAAAACGAGACTTGAGATTGCAGCCTCTGTGTCTGCCACAAGCAGATGAGAATCAGAGCTTGTCCTTTGGCATAAAAATTCTATGTACACTTCAGCACTTCATGGATTCCTGTCTGTCAGAGAAGTTAAAACATGTACAAACACTGAATGTTTATTTATTACAAGCTCAGTCTCGAAAACTAGAATCAGCCCAGCAGGCTGGAAATCTCTGCTTTAAGGCTCTTGAGAGAAAAAAGACATCTCTCTCTAGATTGTGGAGCCTATGTGTGGTGCCTCTTGTGATGACTGATGGATGAACACAGTGCTTTCAGAGACTGATGGCAGATCCAGATGTGCTGGCTCTGCCCTTCCTGACTACAGCCCACCCAGGATCTGCATTCCCAAAGACCCTCCCTGGGATGTATACATGATGCCCCAAAGCTATTCAGGGGGGCAGGAAAAATGTGTTAGTTGTTACAAAAATGGATATAAAATACAATCAACTATCAGGTTGATAGTTTAAATTGGAGTGGAAAATTTCAAATCCTTTGCAAGGTGAGTTATAGGAAAGTAATTTCAAAAGAGAGAGAATTGGTATAATTTCCTTTAATTTCTCACACCTAAATATACACAAATGCTAATCAATGTTTATAGTATTTAAGCATTCCTAATCCTAATGGAAAAAAAGTGCTGCCGGTAGGTACAGGACATACCTCAATATTTGCAATCCATCCCCAGCAGAAAATTTAAATACATGCTTCAAGGGAGTCGTGTGATTCTCCTCCTAATTACTTAATCCAGCAATAAAAATATTTTGGATTATACATAATTTTAAATATAAATTTAGTGTTCTGTACCTCCCCAATGCAGATTCTCTGTGCAATAATTTTAACAACTCTTTAAAATAGGATTGTAGGTAAAAGATTTTTTTTCTTGATTATTGACAAAATCATATTTTTCTCCCCTGAAAGAGAAGCATCTATTCTCCCTTCCTACTAGGAGAATATAGTAGTCTTGATTTACTTATAGCAATCTGGAGGAAAACATTTTAGTGATGGTTCACAATTTACTAATGGAGTTTTGCAAAAGAGCCTCTAGGAACAGCTAGAAATACATTGATTATATGGCTTCCCTATGAGAAAAAAGTAATTAAAATTATACCACAGATTCTATCAGGACATGTTAATATTTAATTAGGCAATAAGTGAGCTTGGTACAGGTGTCTGGAGCTGTTGACAGGAGTTTTGTTAATCCATGTAGTATTGTCTCTTAAATAAATAGTTACCTCCTTGCTTTTTTCAAGTGGAAGTTACATGCTTAATTAGCAGATATTAGAATTTTTGTGTTACAGTTTTTCTTTGTTTATTTAGTTTCTGAGTCTATACATCAAGTGCAAAATCCTATATATAGTGGGTTTTAAAGAACCCTATTTCTCTCAAAGTTTGCACCTTCTGTTAGGGATTTTGTTAGAATTTTGAGACTATCTTCAATTCTTTCCCATTTTTTTAACTAGAGGAGCTCACGTGTGTGTCGTTACGTGTCATTGTGTCATTATGTGTCATGGCTTTTAGTTCATCCCTTTAGGAACCTGCCATTACTGATGTTGCCCCACTGCCTTCTTACAATGTTTTGTTTAGCAATTAGAAAACAATAGTAGAGGAAAAAAACAACATTGTCTTGTCTCTAATGATGATGTCTGAGAAACAATGTTAATCTCACCTCTTCTTGAAGTACAAGAAGAGAATCCATTTGTATTCTCCTTGTAAGCCTAACTCCTTTAGTGACTCTTCTAAAATAGCTGCTGCAGACGCGTCATGTAATCCTTCCTTCTTTTTCCTGACTCTTAACTGACTTTTTTTATTTATTTATTTATTATTGGGTCTTATCTATGTGGATTCCTCCTAGTTTTCTTAGATTTAGACTTTAAACTGTCTTTTCCTTCCCATTTCGTGGGATCATTCAATAGTACTGTCTAGAATGAAGTCTTAAGAATTGCTGCTCTTTTATTTGGTCGGTTAAATACATTTCACAGTAAGTTTTGATCACTGATTTGATGATATTCCGACAGCTGAAAATACGCTAATATTTTTAGATGTCTGTAAAAGAATTAATCTCTTAAGGCAAGCTAAGTTGTTATGATCTAAATCCACTGGAGTCCCAAGAGAGTAAGCATTATAAACTAGACTACTATATTTTAATTATTATGCATTAATTTTCCACCTTTGTGAGTGTACACAGGTCCTCAGAAGCCATGCCATGGAAATTTTGTATAGGATACAGATCAAAAGCTGCAATCCATGTAGATGTTTTATTTATCCATGTACTCCTATTTTATTCCATTTGGTTCCCCTCAAATCGTTAGCATTGCAACATTTTGCTTGCAGTGGAGTAATAGAATCCAGTCTCATCATGTTGATCACTTGTCAGCATCTGTTCTGGGTTATTATTCAAAAAAACCTTGTCAACATTTTAAAGAACATGAGTTACATAAACAGAGTTTAGGTTTTTCAATAAAGTTGATCAGGTACTTCATCCAAGTTCCACAAATAACGCTTTGTTGACACAATAATATAACTTGTAGGAGACTGAATTTTTACACAGTTTCAAGACATTCTATTCTAGCATCCCAGGGATTATCTGTGCTGTTATAATATAGCATTTTGTTTCATTTGTAGACAGCATCAGGCATTTCACTTCATTTAGTCTGAAGCAATGATTTCTGAAACATCTGGTTTCTTAGTAGATCTCAGTACATATGACAATGTATAGCTTCAGGTGTATTCTTGGAGCTGAGGTTGCTTAAAATTCTAAAGATGGTGCTTTTTTTTTTTTATTTTTGGACTCTATGCTCCAATTAAAATGGCAGAGTTGGCCATCCGCTGCAGACTTCTTCATCAGTGACTATTTTTCATAGGGTTGTCTCCTGGGAGGTGCAGAGCACAGTCCAGAAAAAAATGCTGCACTGTGAAGGCTCTGGTTGCTTAATTAAATGGAAAACTAAAAATCTTCAGACTAACCAACATTTCTGCCAAGGAAAAATTAGATTTATTTAATTTTTTGGTTGGAAATCGTGTCATTTGCCAAAAGTTGAGGATAGCAAATTTCTAAAGAGCTTGCTACTAGGTGTGCTTACTTTGTGTTTTCTGCGATGCTTTATTCTTATTTCTGGTATTTTCTTTGCTAGCTGAAAAATATATTTT
>VXBJ01001423.1:430931-526580 GCA_013400055.1 Nycticryphes semicollaris | reverse complement strand
AAAAAAAAAAAACCAAACAACAAAAGACAATAAAAATAACCACATTCAGAGCCTGAGAAATCTGCTGATCAGCTTCAGATTTCTTTCTCACAGAAGTCCTGGATGTTTAAACATGATTCTCTGTTCTTGTGGCCTCTCTCTGAAAAGGAATTAATGTTTTAAGACAATTACTGGGCATTTTTCTCATCAGTCAGCTAAAACAACCATTCGTTCATTAAGTTATTATATCAAAACATTGAGATCTAAGAATCATACACTGTGAAAACAGATCCAAAAGTAAATGTCTGAATAGAGAGGCAACTTTTCTCAAGAACTGTAAGTCTTCTTCTCTCTTCTATGGGTATAGTTTTTGACCACAATGCAGTTTGACAGCAGAAATTTAATCATGTCCTACTGCTTACACCTTTATCAGAAAACTGATAAAATGTGTGCTCACACTGAACATTAGCAAGAAATTTTTCAAATGTCCTTCATGTTTTTTTCCTTTCTCTTCTCTCCCTCCCTCGCTTCCCTGTCTCTCTCAGAGAAACTGATATAAAGCTGATGAGAATTTGGATTTGCTTTGAAAGCATCTTTTGTTCAAAGACTAATTTTAACCTTGAGATAAAGATTGCTTTTTGTATTCTATTGAATGTGATATCCAGTAATTGTTTGTCAAGGCAAAGTGCTGTAGGACGTAGTACATTTTTAAAATGATCTTTTGTAATTACAGTACAAATGTCTTTACATTCCAATGTCTGGAAAACAAGCAAAAATGTCAAAAATAAGAAAAATATTAAATGTTTTAATTTTAAAGCATTATGGCTTTGGATTATGAAAAGCGTTTTTTTAAGAAAACCGCTCAAGGAAATTTAATTGTAAACAAGGATTAAAACTTTATTTTCTTGTAAAATATGTAACTCAACTAGAAAACATATACTTGTACACTTGACAAACATTATAGTTACTCTTCCTTTTTTTTTTTACTTTTACTCATAATTTGTATTGCCTTTGTCTTGTATTTTAATCTCCTGGTTTATTATTTTAGTGAGCTTTAGTTTATAGTATTAGGACTTCTAGTCAAACCATCATGCATGAATTAACAAAGATCGGGGGACTGCTGTGTTTTAAGAAGGGCGGCAGACCATTTTTACTTGACTTGCAATGGGGGTGAGATTGTTCCAAGATTAAACAAAAGAGAGTAAACAAAAATTTTTTATACTCTAATCTAGTGAGATTATCCAACAAATTTGGGATTTTGCTGTTTTAATCATAAATTATTGATAGGGATGGCCTACTGTCTGAAGATTTTGTTAGTAAGAACAGTGGTATGCTGAGCAAGCAGCAATGATAAAAGCTTAGGTAGAAATTAAATTCAGTGTCTGTAAATTTTGAAGTTTTTTATGGGTTCTCATGGTTAAATCTTAAAGCACTAATGAGATGGTACAGAAAAACATCAAATACATGGTAACTAAACCTCTAACTTGTCATTTGTCTTTCACACAATATAAGTGCTTCAGCAATTTTTTCTCCAAAATCCTGACACATTGCTTTTTCCCTTATGGGCTGCAGTCTTCTGTGCTAACTTATTGATTTGGAAAGCTAGCTTGCTTGCTGGAGCTGTAGTGTTAAATTGGTTTAATAAACTCAAATGGGATAGTTTAATGTTGTAAAAACACTTAGGAGATAACAGTCTTTTTTTTAAAAAATAGTTTGCATAACTCAGCTTCTATCTAGAAATAGAGTGGAATATTAAGGAAGATTTACAAACACTGTACTCCAGACTTTAGAGCTATAAGGTACATACAGTTTGGGTACTTTCATCTTTGCAAACACATGACAAACAGTTGTCAAGACAGATGATTATCCTTTTCCCCTCTATAGCATGCTAGATCTTGTATATAAAAGCTGAAGAAATGTGATTTATAAGTAAAAGCAAGGATCTTTTTAAAGATCTGTTCTGTACTAGTGGTGAGATCAGAATACATGCTTTAAATTACCATAGTTAACAGTCCTGGAATGCTGAAGAAATAACAGATTTTTAAGTTCCATTCTTACTTTGGTGAGAGAACTTGAAAAATAATTATATTATGTCATTTTATCATTATATGCTCTCCTGTTTTCAAGTGAATGAAAGCAATGAAGAGGAAAGAGAAGGCCTAGGTATAGACTTTATTCACAAAAACAATGAAAAATGGAGGTGTCTTTATGGTACTAAATTTCTCATATCTTATTGTGGAGAGAGTAGAGCAGTCTCTACATGGTGGGATGTTCTGAGATAAGTTTTTCTGTCCAGGTGGTTTCAGTTCTTAAAAAATGCTTCCGTATTCAGTGAAAGAAAGAGAAGGAGAGTGAGGGAGTGACTTTGCTGAGATCTTTTTTACTCATATGGGAAGAATAAAGTGTGGCCTATTCCCTCACTAAAATAAAATGCTACATACCAGTGTTACGAATTCAACAGGTGACATTGTCTACAACATAACAGTGGTTTGTGCACTGGAAAGTGCCAGTGTTTTCATCATACGTCCTTGGGCAGAAATCATAAGCAAATTGACTTGCCTTGCTCCATGAGCCAGTAAGTCTCCCTGTATATTGTAAAAATCCTGATCTAACAGATAAGGAAATTAGTCGACAATCTGTATAATTGTACCTGATGAAATGGTTTTGTGTTTGTGGACGTCCTTGATGTGGATTTACCTTCCTGTTAGAAGGAGCCTGACAAGCTCAGCTGGAAAAAATTCTGAGCCTGGGGAAAATTGAGAGAGCAAGTCACAGAATGATACAGGGTTGGAAGGGAATTCTGGAGATCACCTAGTCCAACCCCCCTGCCAAAGCAGGTCCACCTGAAGCAGGTTGCACAGGAACATGTCCAGGCGGGTTTTGAATGTCTCCAGAGACAGACTCTACCACCTCTCTGGCCAGCCTGTTCCAGTGCTCTGCCATCTTCAAAGTGAAGAAGTTCCTCCTTATGTTTAGTTGGTACTTCTTATGTTCAATTTTTGCCCATTTCCTCTTGTCCTGTCACTGGGCACCACTGAAAAAAGACTGGCCTTGTCCTTTTGACACCCACCCTTTAAGTATTTATAGGCATTGATGAGATCCCACCTCAGCATTCTCCAAACTAAAAAGATCCAAGTCCCTCAGCCCCTTTCCTTGTAAGAGAGATGATCTAGGCCCCTAATCATCTTTGTAGCCCTCTGCTGTACCCTTTCCAACATTTTCCTGTCCTTCTTGAACTGGGGAGCTCAGAACTGGCCAAAGTACTCCAGATGGGGCCTCACCATGGCAGAGTACAGGGGGGAGGATGACCTCCCTCCACCTGCTGGTCACACTCTTCCTGATGCACCCCAAGATGCCATTGGCCTTCTTGGCCACAAGGGCTTATTGCTGGCGTACGGTCATATCAGTACTTTGGGCCTCAGAAGAGGGAACCTGCAGAGATGTCACCTGTCACAGATCTGATGGAGAAGGTAAGGGACAATTCGAAAAGGATGTATAGGAATGGTGCATTGTGAAGTGGTATTGTTGCTTCAGGTTTCACTTGCCTTTTGTAGATGGATAAAACTCCAGAAGGGGTGATACTAGACACAGTCTGGCTAGACAGCTGAGTCACAGAAGAGGCAAATCATCACAAGACCTTGAGTGAGAGTTGGCAGGGAATTACGAGGACATAAGTCTGTGATGCCATTCAGATCTATGAGGGTGTGCAACAGCAGTGAGACAGATTTCCAGAATGCTTTAACAACTGTGATATTAGGCAGAAAAGGGTGGCTTCTCCTCCTTCTCTTTATTTTTACATAGGTTGAAAGTGTGTGTTGAGTTCTACTGTAATTAGTGGAAACTGTAGGGAAAACTGAATCTTGATGTTGGGGGGTTGATTAAAGCATTTAGAAAATAAGCTCTAAAAACATTTCACACGTACTGGATTTTGAAATCTTTACAGCCTTTTCAGTACATCTTTGGAAATCTGGGGAAAATGAGTACATCATAATTTGCTTAAATACCTGCATTTTTCAGCTATTGTGCTTTATTGTTCAAGTAAAGAAGGTGGTATATTGAATGTAGTAGAAACTTATATTTGGGCTTTTTTTACATTGCAGTTTACTGTCTGCTAACTTTAAGCATGCTATTTTGACACACTTGACTAAAATTACCTTAAGAAGGTATTTATTTAGATCTCTTCTTCACAAAGAGGCCAGTGTGGCTTCTGTGGTGTTCATATTGACATTCAATGAGTAGTAACCCTGGGAATGTACAGGTGTATACTCCATTTGGCAAGTATAATGTCCTCCCTCCCTATAAGCAAGAAATGTCAAATAAATTAACTTTGTAAAAAGTAGTAATCGCCTCATTGTATTAAATCTTTTTCTCATATTAATGAAAAGAAACTGGCAAAGGTCACTAATTCCTATCTGCTTTTGTAAGTTAAAGATGAGAAAAGCTTAATTTGAACTATGCAGTGACTTTCATTGACTTTGGGGCCAGTGCTGCAAGGCAAGTTCTCTGTGTCTTAATAGAAGCCTCTCAGAGTGAAGAAAACATGTTAACAATTGGTTTAATGTGATTAAATGTATTTTTAAACTAAAAAAAATATTTTTGAAACCTTAATTTTGCTGCAGATACTTACATTAGAGAACACCTGTACTTTCAGGAGCAAATATTTGTACAACAGGTTAATATAGTGATTGAAGATAGTTAATTTTCTTTCCATATCCCCAATATAAATGCCTATGTATTCTCTTAAGCAACTTTATTATTTCAAGTGTTCATTAAAGTACCATTAGCTGTAATATTTTGGAAGAAAGTGGGCAAAAAAAGAATGCTTCTATCTCTGCAAATCAATAGAAACACATCAGAACTTTGATATGAAAAATCATGTATTTATGCTTTTGGTTCTTTTTACTGTATTTGCTTAATATAGCTACATTAATTGAATAGGCATGAGGCTGTGGTATATTTTTTGGGAGAGTGTCTTTATACATTGCTTCAAGTGACCTCTTTACACAAAATTTTTCTCCAAACTTTTTTTAGTTTCTAGGAGACGTGATTATGAAATAAAAATGTGAATGAAGAGCTGTCTTCCTGATGCCCCTAAAACAATAACTCTGAGAGAGAGGTGAATGGTTTGATACATTTCTACGGGTTATTAACTTCCACGCCTACAGATGACAACGTTAATATTCTCAATGTGAATTATTTCTCAGCTGATTAGTTTAGGAGAAACACAATGAATGTGCTTATCGCAGGATCTAGCACTGTGCTGGATGCCCCTTCGGGTCCCTTAATATTCACATTGTCCCTTTGCCAAAATGTAGAGGTGTCTCTCAGTTTAAACAGCATGGTTGTGTTTTTACAATACAACAATCTGTGGCAATTATTAACTGCAAATGTGGATAGTGTGAAGCAAAACACCTTTTAGAGTGAACAGTAAGGCATGGGCTGATGAATTGATTTACACCTTTATTTAAATTGAACTGACTGAAAAGTGCTGAGTGTTTGGGCTTTATCTTTCAGATGTTGTCTCAAACCTCCCAGCCCATTAGACTTAAGTAGTTTAGAATGCAATGATCTGATTGCAGAGTTCAGAGATTATTTGAGCAAATGGGGCCTGATCAATGCCTTGGGTATATTTTTTTTTTAGTGCATTAATTAATTAATCAACAGCAACAGAAATATATGTGTAATGCAAATTAACTCAGTCTCAAGTTACTAGAATACCAGAATTGTTCATAAGCAGAAAAGAGGAATCCAAAAGCAGCAGGATATTAGTGCTTTGATCTGTGTAGCACCACTTTCTTAGGTGATGTCCTGAGCTAAATATATTTGAGAGATTGATATTATTGTTTCTGCTGTGCTCTCCTGGGGGAAAGAAACAGCTTTTGAGGCAAAAGAAGAAATTCAGTAACTGAAATATTCATGATTCACAGTTAGCCCTTGATTCTATTGTCACTGTTTCTCTTCGTTTCCATTAACTCCCCCAAACCAAGTTGTTTTGCTGTAATCTAGTACTGAATACAGGTTTTTTTTTTCCCTAATCCCCAAGTCTCCATTAATTTGCAAGATTTCCCCACAAAACAAATTAATTTTCTATGGACTATTCTGTGTCCCTTTGCCAATAATTTTTTTAGTCATTTTTTTGCATGGCTTTGTCTTTTACTGTGATCAGATAAAAGTTTTGATCTCCTCTAGTTGCTCTTTATTAAAAGTTCTCTATCCTTGGTCTTCAGAGTATAAAAAAGCTTTCATCTGTTTTCCCAAGGAATGTTTATTGCTTCAATCACATGGCGGGGGTAGAGATGCTTGATTTCATTCTGGAGTTTGGGGACATTCTCCTATTGCTGTATGTGGACTTCTATTTTCAAGTGCCCAGACCACTTTCTTAATGGCAGTCAGCTTTTTTTTAGAATCAAAAAAGTTTTTAGGTTCAAACCTTGAACTGCATCCTGCTAGCCTTCTTGCTCCAGTTCTGTTTGTCTTTTTATGCACATGGCAATTTTATTAACCATTAAAGGGTTATGTGCATAGCTGGGATATAAGGAAAAGCTGGTATTGCAGAACAGAAAAGGAATGGTGAGTGCCAGCATTTGGCCAGGCAGTTCCAATAAACAGGGAAAATCAGTGTTCAGTTAAAACACCAGAAGATGATCCTATCACAACCCTGTGGCCTGGAGCACTATGGCTATTTCAGCTGCTCTGACCTTACCTGCTGATTTGGAGATGGCGGTAACAATCGGCCAGCCACAAGAATTGCCCATCTTAGTGAAAGAACCTGTGATAGTGTGTAAAATTCACTTCTAAGACTGAAAGACAAGAAGTTGGCTAAGCTCCGCCAATATGCCCTTTGCCTAACTCTCTCATCTGTTTAGATTTTGTAGATGTGGCAGGAGACTGAAGAGGAGGATGATGGTAAGGCAAGTTCTGTGTAGGTATTTCACGCTCATCTCAAGGAGACAATTTTTGTTTCTGTCACTTCTGTGGTTTTGATCTGTGTGTACACAGACAGATTCCTTGAATCATCACATAAGTTAAAACTTCCACTTTGTTTCCATGAACTGCGAGTCTTTGTGCGTCTGGGGCTGTCATGTGCTAACAAGAGACAGGAGAGGTGCCAGCGTGTCAGTCGTTACAGAGTCTCGCCATCTAGCTTACTCTGAGCTAGGAGAGGCAAACAAGGAACGGGATCTTAAATAAGGACAGCGTACCCCTCTCGAGAAGGATCAAGACAAAGCAGCCAGGTGGCAATGTTTGGATTTCAAAGCCGGGAAGGATTTTTGGAAATGGAAGCAGCTTGGTCAGGAAAGATAAAGTAATGCACGGACACAGTGGAGGGGTCCTGTGACACAGAAGCAGTAGGGAGGCAATGGAAGCTGCGGTTCGAAAGAGCAGTTGTCTGCTGGCAGGGGACGGCAGGGGAAGGTCACCAAAAGGGGACCTCACAAGGCACCAAAGGGGGATCTCACAAAATCTCAAGGAAAATTCAAGACTGAGGAAGCGTAGGCAGAGAGATGTATGTGTGTTTACTGTTTTATGTGGCTCTGTGTATCTCTTGTGGACATTAAAGTGAAGAGTGGCTGCTTTTGAGACAGTTTGCAAAGTCTGTGCATTGCCTGATTCAACTTCGTGGGATCCTGGAGAGATAAATTGTCCCTCAGATGTCTGCAATGACCGAGTCTGGGAAAGAGCAGGTCAAAGCCATGGGGATTCAGCAGCAGTCGCAGGGGTCTCTGTTCTTAGAAGAGAGAAGAGATTGCCTGGAGACCCAAAGCAGATACAAAAACTTCAGAGTGTTTTTGCATAGAAGCAGGCTGAGGCTTTGGAGTGTCCTGCAAGAGGTATAATCTAGGCTGTAATATCTCAGTCTTTGAACTCTTACTAGTAGCAAAATGAGAGAGACTGGAAGGACAACAGAACACATGCATAGCAAGATAACAAACAGTGCCTTAGGTGGCTCCAAGCATTGTCTGGCGTACACATGTGTGTACACGTACACACAAACAAAATGGAAATCATGCCACGTGCATCTTATCGTAATTTGCACTGAACCTAAAAATAATAGTTCCTAACAACAGACAGGCCGTTAGCTCAGGTTTAGTGCCATACTACTGCAGCTGCTTTGCTTCTGACTGCTTGAGAGCATGGGAAAAGGAAGCTCATAGTCACTTGCAGCGTGGTCAAAGAAACTCCTGTCTGTTGGCAAATGACCATGTGCACTCTGTGCTTGCAGGAGCAAGGTCAGATTGCCAGCATTTAAGTCATTGACCGTGCATTTTCTCATGCTGGGTGATGTGATAGCACTGGCCTCGGTGTATGAATTGCTTTCTGGGGTGAAGTCAAAGCACAAGCTCTTCTGAGGCAATTTAAAAGGAGTGAAGCGCTCAAGAGGGTAATATGGAGCAAACGGGTGTAAATAGTTCTGCATAAACTGCAATTTTTGTAACTTGTTTTGGGAGTGTGGGGAGTGTACTTTACTGGTTGGTTTTGGTTTGCATACACTCAGAAAATGTTCTGAATTATTTTTTCTGAAAACATTTAACTGTTGAGAGGGAAGTGAAGCTTTTGTGATTAGGGGAAAATATTATAATAGGAAAATTAGGGAATATTGTGATGTCCACGTTCCAGACTTATTAGGCCTGAAAATAGATGAACTGGTGAGATTACTTTGTGTGATTTCTACATATGTAAATGGACATATAATTATCTATCAGTATAAAATATTAGTGCGTATTTACTGTATAATAATTAATTTAACTTTATAAGCAGATGATTACCTCAAATTTACATACAATGTGAAGAAAAGTCCTTTTATCCTCTGTAACTGCAGCATTTGGCAGATTCAGGAATAAATAATCTTTTGTGGCAAGGGTATGCCTTATCAAACATATGCAGATCAGTGCTAATTAATGCTAATTAAGGTTTCCTGTCTATCTAGTTGGAAAAACGTCCAAATGTTATGAAATCCAGTTAGTATGCCTATTACCCTAATTGTTTTATATGGGATGGTTCTTAATTAAAATATGTAAATTGACCTTAATTGCTATATACTAATGGAGGTTCATGTTATCTCACTAAAAATGACAAGATGGTGAGGAGGGGTACTTAAACAAATAATTCTGATACATTTGTAAATAAATGACCTTTACTCAAAAATATTTTTAATTGGAAATTGGCAAAAGGAACATTTTGCCATCTATGTTTCTCTTTAGTTTTAAATAATGTCAGAATTTACAGTTCTTTGTTAATATAGATATGGTGACATTGCAGCTTAATTAAGACTCCTAAACAAGTCAACATTTTGCATGTTTACTGTATGTTTCAAAATTGTTTGTTAATCTCATGCTGACCTTCAGAAATGTCATGCTTTACACTATTGATTTTAGTTTTCACTATTTTTAGTTTGTTTTTTTTTAAGATTTTAATCTCTTTTAGTCATAGCATTTCATTTGTGAAGTTTTGTGCAGTAGTATAGTTTTGCTGGTGACTGGACCTGTTACTCTGACTTTTCGTCGGAGAGGGTGGTGGGCAGCACCTCTTTGCACTTCACCTGTTAGTGTAGGACATGGACTCTGATCATCTTTGGGGAGGATGGTTCACGTGTACTGTTACATGACTGAGGCCTACACAGGTTTTTAAACAAAGTGGTGTATACCTTCTGCCCAACACAAAAGCATTGTTTAGATGGTGGCAGTTTTTGTATGATGCTTTTGTATGCCAGTATGCCCCATACTGGCATTTTTTTGATAGTTGACATATCATTTCAAACATACAAAGAACATATTTCTCCTCTGATGTAGGTAATCTAATTGAAGAATTTGCTAATTTAGAGAACTGCCCTATAATTGTAACTTTTATTTGTAATAACTATATCTTTAAAACCACTGGTACATTTAATTTTATATTTTGTCATAGACATCGTTGATATATGTATGCTTCACATTGCAAAGCCGATCTGAAAACTTTCACTGTTTTGCAGGATATTGTAACCAATGTTTCTCCGAGGATTGTGCGTGGAATTACTTCAGGTCCTATGTATGGCCCAGGCCAAGGCTCTTTTCTAAACATTGAACTGATCAGCGAGAAAACAGCAGCATATTGGTGTAAAAGTATTGCTGAACTCAAGGCTGACTTTCCAAACCATGTAAGTACCACTCAGTCATAAAGATGCAACATACTTCTTTAGAATCTCCAGTTTATAGATGTGAAAACTCACCTATTTAATGTTTATTAAGTAGAATGCAAATTGCTTTACTGACATACAAGTAAGTTATTAAAAAAACCAAAAGCCCATACAAATAATCTTTATGACAAAAAATTCTGTGAAATAACTGTTACACAAGCAGACAACTGTCATGATTTTTTAGTTAGGCTGATGTTTGCATTCAAATAGATAATATCAAGGGAAGGAGTTGATCACAGTGTGGATGCTTGTCAGTTCTCCTACGAATAATTTTGTAGTTAAGGTCATATTTAAAGGTGAAACTTATAATAATTATTTCCAGTGTGAATTTAATTTGATTATTTAAAGATTCTTTGTTGTTTTTATTCTTAATCCATATGTGAAAGATATTTCTAATATTTTTATAAGCAATTGGCTGCTTTAGGAGAAAAATAACAAGACTGACTTAAAGTTAACTTAGCCACAAGGATAGAGTTTTGTTAAAGCCATCTTGTCTATGGGGAGTATCTGGCTAGAAGGTAATAATCAAAGCCGGGTGCAATGATGCCAGCTAGCTAGCATAAATGATTTTCAGCTACTGTTCTAGTGAAAAAGAACAGCAAGGTGGAAAGTAAAATTCACCTCAATCATTATCTCAAATGGATAGAGCTAGAAATCCCAGAGCCTACATATCTTCTGTCTTGAAGCTATTACCTCCATGGTTCAGCTATGAGCAAAATAAGTGAATGTTGCTGAATATCTTATTGCATGAAGACAAACATTTGGCTTGTTTTCTTATTCCTGGAGTTTAAATGCGCACATTGGCAAGTATAAAAAGGTTTAAACCCATTGTATTGATCGTAAAAGTTAAGTGCTGCATGTTTAATATCCTACTTCACTATGGATGGACTATGTATTTCTTTGCTGAGGTTCATATCACTTTATTTACTGTGACTGGACTTCATACTAGTGAAAGCATGAACGAAAAGATAATACTATAATTCTCTGATTCTGATTTTAGCATCCTTTGAAAAAGTCCTGGATTTTGCATGGAGGCAGACTGTTGGCCATTTCTGCTATGAAAATGGTCTCCCATTGCAGTCTTTACCAAAAATCTTTCCCAACATTTTGTGCTTAAGACCAAACCATTCTTTTCTGTGAGGAAAAGTGCTAGCAACAATTTCAAAAGGAAAATTTGAGTTTTCTGAGACCTAGCCTCTTGAGTGGGATGAAGAAGTCTCTTTCATAGTTCCTGGGGTGAGCATGTTCTGATCACCCCTCACTATGTGAGTTATTTCTTTGAGAATGTGAATTTGGCTCCTGTGGCATGTTGGTAACACCTGCGTGGGCACAGGGGAAGCAGCACCCAGCAGTAGACCTTGGCTTTGCTCACAAGGATTTTTAAAATGTGCCCTTGAGTTTATCTAAGAACTGTCATAACTGTAAGGTTAAATTTGTTGCTAAATGAAAATGGATTTTTGTTCACTGAGTAGAAATCTCTTGGTGCTTATTTTGAAATATTCTGTATAATTAGAGCTTGCAGAAATTTTTTTACCCTCAGTTCTTGTTCATTCCCGTAGAAAGACTTCTTAAACTTGGTGGTTTTTATGGGAGGCTTTACTAAAATCAAAACTGGTCTCTGAGAACTGTTTGGGTGAACTTAATTAACAAGCAAAGAATAACATTTTCTGCTCAAATGAAAGCCAAACAGAGATGAGGACACAAGTGTTTATAGTAAAAAATCTTACCTTACTGTGGTAAATATTAAAAACAAATAAAAATTTACACATAAGTGCTTTTTTTGCTATGTAATACTAGTAAATTAAGGTAGGATTTATCTTACAGACAAAAAGGATATGAGCAAAATAGCTACCTCAGCAGAAGGTGATCTCGCAACAGCATACTATCTCATGCCATTAGGAAGAAGCAAACTGTAATGCAAAAAGAGCAGCTAAATTCCCTGAACAAAGCTTAGAATTTAAACTAAATTCTGCAAGAGGTTGTGCAGAAGAGGACCACCAGGTACAGCTCAATGGATAAGGTCATGTAACTATGACATGTTGCCTTTATAGATCAGGAACTAGCATCAAACTTGTGCCATCTTCACCCCTGTAGTGGGTGGCGTCATTCTGTGGCTCTTCTGACTCCTGATTCTTGCTTGTAGCTTGCAATTATCTCTGACTGGAAGTCTTTCTCAGTCTTCTGTTAGTTTCTCCTTTGGACCCTGAATCCGCTTCTAGGGGTAGACTAGGGCAAAAGCAGCACACTTCTAAGAAAAGAACCACTTGCACAGTTCTAACTAACTAAAGTCTGAAATTAACAACATATTGTTCAGGAACTGTCCACTCTCACAGTGATAAGACCTGATTATCCCAAGGAATGGTATGCAGAGATGCTCTTGCTTATACTTATTGCTAAAACAACTGAGGTCAGGTAATTTTGTTATTTGTCCCATTGGAAGGTAAGAAGCGGAAAAGCGTAGAGGAGTCACACCTATAGGGAGGAGTGGACAGGACACGTGATCCAAAACTGACCAGCAGGGTATTCCATCCCATCCCATCCATGTCATGCTCAATATAAAAGCTGAGGGATCAAAGGGTCAACTCTGTTTCTTTGATGGCCGATGTCCGAGGAGTACTGTCTGTTCATCTGCCTTTGATCCTGATCTGAGGATTTCTGACTNGTTTTGTATATACTGTATATTTATTATTATTAATTATTATTATATTTTTATTATTTAATATTTCATTATTTATTTATATTTTCATTAAAGTAATTTGACTTTTTTCTAAACTCACAAATCTCTTTAATCTCTTCCCCTGCTCTCTTTTTCTTAGAGGGAGGAAGGAGGGGCAATCTGTCATTCTGATTGGTCACTCCAGCTAAAACCGCAACGTGTCAGTACATCTTTGTGTGCCAATGAAACAAGGAGTTGAGTGCACAGTGAAGCTGGCAATCACAAGAATCATTTTTGGTAATTGTGAGGGAATGGGATATATTGGTGGTAGCACTTGCTTCATCAGAAAAAGCATACAAACTGTTGCTGTTCCTCATCGAAACCTTTTGCTTACCATAGCTCAGCCTTCTCATTTGAGTTGATAAGTCACCTACTTACACAGACATATATTTGTCCAGTCTCATAAGCATATTCTGTATATCTACACTACCTAGTAGCTGGCCAAATATTTTTAGATTTCATTTACCCTGAAAGGTCTTTAGTGTCTGCACTGGGGAGAACAAGCTTGACTTTGAAAATGGTAAAATGCTTCTCTAGAGAAAAATGTGAACTGAGGCTTCAGTAAGAAGGTGATGGACAGAATTGCCAGGTAGTCTTTCTCCACCTTCCCAAAACTGTAATTGGTGCCTGTTGATGATAAGAAAAGAAGCAAATTAATGAGAAACCTCAATATGCAAATTAGTTAGGGTCTGAGCATTTGCAGGAGGTCACAGGAGTACAGATAAAGGGCTTTGAAAGGACACTTAATGAAAAAAAAATAGATTGCAAGGGAAATGTTGTTGCCTACAGAGGTTACAGAAGTCAATCAAAATCAAGCAACTGCCTCAGAAATTTGTACTGCAAGGAAGAACTGGGATCTTGGAAGAAGATGCCAAAGTGAATAGTTTTCAGTATTGCTGTATTAGTATACCGAAGTCTTAAAAGTAAAGTTTCGGCCTCCTAACTGAACACAAATGAGTTTGTGCTGCTGTATGACTCTAAGGAACAGGATAGGGGTAGGGTACCAGATTGTCAGCTGTGACACTGATTCTGTGATTCAGATATCAGTGTCATGATGCGTTGAGTTGAGAAGCCTCTTCTGCTAGAAACATTAAGTACATTTGGACCCCAGAACCAAGCTGAAAACTCTTGTCATTTTAATGTTTGTTCTGCTACTTGCAGAATGTTGCTGACAGTCTTTCTGACAGTTACTCAGCAAAGAGCAGCTTTTCAAGGATGAAACTGTTAAAGATATATTTTTGTTCAACATTTTGTTCAGAATGTCCCAGGAACACCTGTCAGGAGTAGCCATGCTAAAGAGTGTGTGAGAACAGATCGCTGGATTTCAGACTGATAATCAGCTTCTTTGTAGCATTCTTTTTTTGGGTTGTTTTGTGGGGGTTTTATTGGTTTTTTTTTAATGTCTTTAAAGCTCCTGGAATAGTGCAAATTTTTTTTTTTTTTTTAATTATGCAGTTTTTCTTTCCACCACAGAGGTATGAAATAGGGCAGCAAGTTTTGTTTGATTTTGGTGTTTGGTGTTTTTTTGTTTGTTTTTTTTTGGCTTTTTTAAATTTAGGTAACCAAACCAGATTTGTTTTAGTTGTCTTCTGTGAGGACAGAAGTAAGGTTTTACAGAGCAAGAAAAATTCAATTGAACAGGCATGAGTGCCTTGCTCCTGTAGCTTTTGGTGCAGAAAAATGCAGCCTTCAAAAAGATTGCCTGAAGTTGTGAGCAGAAATAAGTGTGCAAGCGCAATAGTATTTAATTGGATAGTTTACATGGAGAGGTTTGATTTGTTCACCAAAGTGATCCCTGAAGTGGGATCCTACATATCAAACTTATGTATAGAACTGGCTCTAGTTTTAATAGTAGGGTTTGTCTACAAACTATGAACAAAATCTGTATATTTATATAAACATTTTCCCTCTCTAAGTCCACGCTAATAGTAGACCTTGTAATCTGGTTACTGAGAAGAATTGACCGGAATATCTAAAATTGCTGTACATCTCCTTTGAGATTTAAAATTAAGGGACATCAGGTGGAAAAAAATTGAAGATTTAGAGGAATCATAGATTTTGCAGCTTTACTGTGAGGAGAAGGTCAAAGTTGGCTTTCTCAGTAGATGTATTAGGAATAATTTGTGTATTTTTGCAGACTTTATTATAGCTGTTACTTTTGATGGGTGTTCAGAGGTCCGTTGGATGTTGTGTAGAGTACATAGTATTTACATTTTGAGATACCAGTCACTGACTTGATTCATGTTATAAAAAGTAATAGTCTATTTTACCATTTGAGCCTCAAATTTGAAATACTTGGGAATTTGGAATAGCATTTGTAATACAGGTAATTAGGGGAGCTGAAAGGCAGAACTTTCCTCTTCATCTTTGCAGGAGTCATGTTCAGAAGAAGTGAAGATCAAATTGTCAGCCAGCTGCTCTCCTTAAACACCTGCCCTTCCTAGGGCTAGTATAGATAGCTTTGCCTTTCCATCACAAAGAAATGATACTTTGTACTCCAAATACCTACTGAGGTGTGCCTCCACGTGACAGGACACAGACATCTTGATCGTCTACAACACCTACAAACTTGTAATAAAAGATTTCTAAACAATCAGGTAGGGCTGCGCCCCTGTGGACTTCACTTGGTGCCAACAGTTACCAGTGTATTATGGACCTGAACGGGGAGGATATATACCATGCGTTCTCAGGTCTATCACAGGAGCCTTGCTGGAAGCCCAGGTGCTTTTCCACACAAACAGAAAAGGACAGAGCATAAGGAGAGAGAGCCACAAGATGGGCTACCTAGAAATTTGCACACTCCATATCATGAAAGTGCCCAGCAGTGCAGAAGCAGCTACCTGGGTTCCTTTATTGGAATTTCAGATCCACAAGTCACATTAAAGAACTCCAGAAGTTGTTATTGCTGCAGCTTAAATTTCCCAAAGCCAGCCGTCATGGATGCTTGGTAGGAGGTGAAAAAACCCACACAGCAGTTGTTAAATTCACCATATGGAAAAGATTCCTTTCACTACATAAAAAAATTGGCAGTAGGTCTAGTCCTTTAACAGCAGAGGAAATCCTAGCTGAAGAGGGAGGATTAGATTGGAATAAGACACTCGTGCTGGTTACTTTGCCCAGGAACTAAACAACTTGGCACTAGCTAGCGTGAAGTATAAGAATGGCCAAGACTCCTCAATTTTCAATGATTACTATGGTGTGTAGAAGGGAAGAGGCCTTGGAGCATGGAACAGATGACCAGCTTCCCTTTTTCTCCTCATCCTTCACCTCAAGGAAAGGGGAGAATGAAAAACAGTACAGAAAGATGCTCCCTAGAAAAGAGAAGAGAGCTAACAGGAAAGGAGAGCAGACACATTAACAACATACCTACACCTCTGCCAGGGAGGCTTCCACTCTCCCCCATCCCAAGGGTGTTCTCATTGCTCCTGACACTGGTTCAGCTCTTTTTGAGCTAGCAGGATGCATTTTCCTCTCTGCAGTCTAAGGAGGAATTCAACAAAGACTGATTTAGGCAATGGATTTATGCTAGAATTGCTCATCTATTTCTATAGGCACAACAGTTTCTGTTTGCAAAAGTGAGCAAAACCAAAGGCTAGTAACAGAAATGTGAATGTATGTGGTCCCTGAGAACACATTTTCTTATAAGGAAGGAAGTTTTCTAGGAAAGCCTTTTCCAAGGTATAAAAAATGCTCAACCCTTTTATGACCTAAATATTAATAGAGATGGGACCAAGCTACAAAATATGGTGCTGTAAATTTTGCTTCTTGAGGCTTAGGTGTTAGGGAAAAAAAAATTTAAAAAAAAGAGAAAATACAGAAAAAATCTCATCTATCATCAGCATTTCTTGATAGCAGTGTTGGCTATAGCAGATCTGCTTGAGGCTTGAAAAGTAGCAGAACCAGCATGTGGTCAATATAACACCTCTTTTCTGGGATAGATCAGAAGAACTCCAGATCTTAAATCTTCTATCCTTGTATGCAAATTGGTAGAAACTCTTCTAAAAAATGGGAATTGTAAAAAGAAAAAAAAAACTAGTAAAGCGCCCCCTTTTGTACTGTGCCATGCCTTACAAAAATTTCCTTGAGGACATCAAGAAAGACCCAGCTGATAAAGTGATAAAGTGCACTTGGGTTTCTGAAAGCATTTGATAGGGTCCCTCACTGAAGGATTTGAAAGAAATTATGTTGCCGTAACATTGGAGAGGAGAAACCCACATGAATAAATAACTAGTTAAACATAGGAAACAATGTTAAGGAATAAATACACAATTTTCACATCGGATAGAGAGCTCCAGTAAAATTTCTCAGGGATCTGTGCTGTGTTCTATGCTATTCAAAATGTTTATTAACAGTCAGGAAAAGAGAGAATTTCAAGAATGTAAACTTTTGCCGGTAATACTAAGTACTAGGCAAGAGCTGGCTAGAACGGGCTGTGAAAGATCTTGCATTACTGAATGATTTGCCAGTGATCTGCTAGATGAAATTAAATGACGATGAATGTATTACACACATGGGATAAACCAGTACTAAATGTATATATACACATATATATCTTTATATATACAGTGATTGATTCTAAGTTAACTATACTAGAGTTACAGTAGAAAGCGCTGTGAAAGTCTCAGCTTTCTAGGAGAGGAAGAGAGAACAAAGCAAGCCCCATCATTATGCCAGTATATTGATTCTTTTGTTGGTTTTTTGGGCACGTTTTGGATACACTGTGCAGTGCAGTTTTTTCTGTCTCAGCAAGGCTGCAATTGGAATGGAACCTGAAGGGTGATAGGTGGAAATGAGCAGTAGGAGACACTTCACCATGTGCCTCTGTGGCTGTGGAGCTCATTCTCACAGGGCATTGCCAATGCCAGAGATACGTAAGGGTTGAGAATGAACTGACTGGAAAAATTGTTTGGAGTAGGCTATGGAGAGCATCACCTCTGGGAATTTCTGTGCCACAGATTTCTTAAGCAGTATTACTGTAAGCTTACCCTAGAGGGCTGCCGGTGCACGTTGGAGAAGGGATACGGAGCTATGTAACAGATTCGTACTGGTTTACATTGTCAATGCACAAAGAAGAGCTGTTAGATTTGTACCCAGGATCAGAAACTCCCGCTTCCCAGTTCTGTCTCAACCTTTGGACCATTGTGCCTGTATTACATTTTGACAACCTGATTAGCATGTAACTACATTACTTGAACTCAAGCTGAGATGAAGATATATTTTGTACTAGTTTGAAATTGTGTGCTAAGGGTTTTGTAATTCAACTGCTGTCTTCAATTTACTAAGATTTGAAAGGCTGGATTTCCAGAGGGTCATCACAGATGATCCTATATATAGAAACACAAGAAAGCCTGCTAAAAATTTACCCAGAGACAATGTCTGTTCATGTGTGTTCAAATGATCATGCAGCACACATTGATTGTTCCCAACTGCACCAATATTAATTTCTGTGATATTCTTATTATTAATTTTTTAAGAATATGGTTATTAACCTGGCAAAGAGGTGGAAACACACGTTTTGGCCATCAGTCTGAGGGAATTTTGCTTTAAGAAAGCACATATTTTTTGCTGGAAACTGCAATTTGTAACTGACAATAGAACCGCATGGTAAATTCAGTGAGATATTTACAATCAGTCTGTGATTCAAATGTACATGTTTGTCGTGACAAATTGGGGCCTTGAGGAGAAATGTGAGAAGATCTTTTATGTTTTGTGCTCTTAAGCTACAGTTTTGTTGAGAAACCCGTCAAACTAGTTTAGTGCAGAACTGTGCTTTCTTCCTATGCATGTTATAAAGCCATGACTTATTTTGTTTGTTTTACTTTCACAGCTAAGGTTTGACAAATAGTAAGTAGTTCAGTAAGGCAGAGGACTATTTGTACATACGCTAAGAATATCCTTTTGATTTGGAGAGTGAGTTATTGATCCCTGCAAGAAAAGAACAATTTCCACAGTTCTGTGAGGACTATGAGCACATCTTTAAAACTTTAGCCTTAGGGTAAGAACTAGGAGAAAATTAAAGCAGTTTCTGAAATACTTCACCAGCCATCTCCTAGAAAATGACCCAATCTGCTTGATTATTGGAAAAGACAAACTCCTTAATGGCTAGCATCAGCTGAAGCTGGTTCAGGATGTGCTTTGTCTGTTGCTGCTAAAAATTCCTTTTTTTAAGATATGTGAATGGTCATTAAGCAGGAATATTGACAAAGGAAATGCACTGAACATAAAGACAGTGTGATTAAAAAGATATTTCTAAAATGTAATTCTGCTGACAGTGGCATGAAGAGTTGCATATTTTTGTTCGTCTTATTAAGGTTTGAATTTCCTTTTATTTTTTCTACATGGAATGTTATTTAGAGAGGAAAGAAAAGCTCTTAAAATCCCCAAATGTTTTCTCAGTTTGATAAGTCACTGTGTGCACAATACAGAGCTACAAAATGATCTGTGAAATCCGTCTGGGTATCAGGCAGAGCATTCATTCTTTCTAGAAACGTCCTCCATGAACTGCAACAAAGGAAGTGGCATCATGCGTTAAAAAAAATCTGTACACTAAGATGTCCATTTCACACACACCCCCCATCTGTGCTTAAAATAGCAATAACAACCTTGGTGCAGGGCATTTCCTGGCGATTAATAACCGGCCAGGGTTAATGGCCCTCAGCAGTGCCTCGGGCCATCAACTCCTCCCAGCCAGTCATTACTCCCCGGGAAATGCCCTTTTCTGGGTGGTTATTGTTTTAATATTAGGATGTAGAAGTTGCCATTGGATGGGGAGAAAATGACCTTGTGGCAATGTTAAAAAATAAACCCCCAAAAGGCAAAATTAAAAAATTATTAACAATGATCCATCAAAATTAAAATATAAAGTTTGTAAGAATGACAAAATTCTGCTAGCCTTATTACTTGTACAAAACATTTATCCCACTATACTTCTGCCCAATTTCCATTTCATGTTTGTCATTGACAATTGGGTAGATTACAAGATTTAATCATTTAAAATGCACAGTAGCTTTGACATTCATTTATACTGGCTGTGCTATTATTTTAGGGTTTTATGAGGCACTGAGTGTATGTGTTTTAGATAATTCTGCTTTTTCTCTTTTATACCTTATATATTACAATAATAAGAAGAAAGCAAATTTATACCTGATAAAAGTAGTAAATATATGCTGTTCCTGTTGCCCATATTCTGCACTTAATTTCTGCGATGTGGTTTACATTTTAGGCAATCTGCTAGAGCTCTAATGAAGAAAAATATGAAGGCTAGCTCTATATTTAAAAGTCTTGCTCACATACTTATGTAGGCTAGGAAAACTAAAAATAAAATTGCATCTAACTGCTGTCCTGGCAGAACCCTAGTGTAGATGCAGTTATACCATCAAACAGTTTATTTTTGTTCAGGAGCAAGTAAAGAGTTTACTTCACTGATATGAATGCCTTCGATAGTAGGAGAGCTGGCTCTGTGCAGGCATGTTCTAGTTTAGACAAGAAAGGCAGAGGCACATGCTTGAATCTATCACAATTGGAGCCAGCTCTTCCCTCTGATTGACAGCAGCTGGACTATATCCCAGCCTCCTGTGCTTTCTGGGGAGGGGGACTATGGAAGGATCTCAAATTCAAAGTGAAATGTGGAAATACAGTGTTCCAAGATGTTTTTTTTTTTTCCCTTATCCACTGAGAAGAACATGTAGATTAGCAGAATTCTTACTGGGCTCTGAACTGATCTTAATCTACACCCTCAACATTACTGGTAGCTTCTGAACTTTTTTATGCACATTTAAGAGTTTCAGAACTATGATCATAAACTTTTACATAGTTGTCTTCACCAAACTTCTTGTATTTGTCACATTTCCACGTTGTAGATCTCAGTTCAGCCTGCTTTTATAATTTAATTCCTCTTTTGTGTTCTGGTTGAAACTAATGAACTGTACTTGCTACTAAATTTAAGTAGCAGCTGCTGAACATGCAAAATAGGTGTCCAGCAGGATGCAGAAAGAAAAACTCTTTCGCTCTTCGTACAGTATTAGTCTCTGGTATATACTTTTTATTATTGAAGGAAAAAATGTGACAGTAAGTACCTATTTACTGAACACTTACACCCAAACAAGTATTTTAAAGGTTTCTTTGAAGGAAACCTAAATACATCCTTTGTTATGAGTCATTAAGTTAAATGTAAACTCTTAAGAAACCAAAAGGCTACTTTTTTATTTTATTTCCTGCTGGTGCACCTCTCTGTCTCACAGCTCCCAGGAAGAATGCTTTTTCACTGGTTTATTTTTACATCTTTCTCATATTTTTTAAGCACAGTATTCCTAATCTATTTCAAGTTTAATTTTCTTTTAATTCTCTTTATGTTTAATGTTTTTGTTATAAAATTGTAGTTACGTTGATTGTTTCTGTCTATGCAAAACAGGTAGTTAAGGTCTTAGGTTTGGAAAAGAATTATATTGTGCTGCTATTCCTAAATTCCTAAATATTTTTAAAAATCTGTGGTGCTTTTCTTGCAGTTTAAGAACGTGATAGGCTTATTCTTGGCCACCTAGCTATTCATGTGAGCTATACCTCCATACTCAAATCTGAACACACTTGCAGAATGTTTCATTTAACTACAGCTCAGGTGAGAATATTCAGAGGATGTGTGAATTTTATAGGTACCCCAAATTCTTACCTGTGAGTAGTATGTGCATCTCAAGGTAAAGGGTGGGCATTAAAAATGGTTGTAAGTAATATTTATACTCTCTTAATATTGTACTGTCAGCACCTGTCTGGTCCTAGAAGGACTTCTGCTTTTGATTCTGTCAGAGGAATCCACATTTCACGTGATTTATTTTCAGTTTATCTTTTTGGGAACACACATAGTCACTGCTAGGTAATTGATAAAAGCTCTCCAACATTAGATGGCAGTTGGTCTTAAGGTGCTTTCGTTTGAATGAGACTATAATCCTATAGACTATTCAATATTCAATGCATTTTAATTTTGAAATGTCCAATCACATAGCAGTATGCTGAACGAGTTAGGTAACAATTTTATTAAACATCCAAATATTTAGTGAAAACATTAAGGCCTCTTTCAGTTTCTCAGATTCTTCAGATAAGCTTCCTTAAAAGATGAAGAGGTAGGTGGAACTGGCAGTTGGGGAGGAAAGATTAGTCAGAAGGTAGCCCTTCCAGCCCTTAATTTTGTATGTTCTTTGCTTCTGGAGTGTAGCCCAAAAGCTATTTGGGTCATCAGACATAGCAGCTAGCTACTTAAGTGAATTGTATTGTCTGCATATAAAAAACTAAAGCTACCTACTCATCAGATTTTCTGATCGTATGTCAGATAGGACACTGAAGACCTGCCATCATGAGGTTCGGTGCCTAGTGGCGCTGTTGTTCGCTGAATTTTTGGCCCAGCTGGGAGATACCAGGGGATAATAGGAAGGATATATGAAGAGATCAAGTTCAACAGAAAACATGGATTTTCCTCTTTGCTTCTTGAAGAGTTTTGTGCCTGGCAGGAAGCAGAGTTTCTTTCTTTGTGAAGGGAATATTTTAATATAATATTCACTATAGAGATATTTATATATGAAACATTTTTTTTCCAAATGAAAATACTTTTAAAATATTTGTATAGTCTGCAAAGCATGCTGCTTGCTTGCCCCACTTTTTTATCTTCTCTCATTTCCCTTTTAAATATTCTTAAATTATGTTACTGGCAAGAAGCTGTTGAGTGCTAATTTATTACTAATAATTTGAAAAGTAGAACAAGAATTAATTTTGTATAAGAAATGCTGTTTTTATACAGCTTTATTGTTAAATGAGTCTAGGGCTCCCATCAACATGAGTCTAACAAGAAACAGTGGTCTTCCACCAGGTCAGGAGGGCTCTAACTCATTTGGAGAGGTGAAAGTTGGGTAGGAATCAATGGAATATGTGTGAGTGCATCTGGTATTTGGCTTTGTTGCAGTTTGTGCATGTATGTGAGGGAGATGGATGGCATGTTGCAGTTGTGGAGTTGGCTTTGCTGCTGGGGCTGTGGGTCTAATCTGTGTCTCAATAACAGTTGAGTCTTATTAAAAAGCAGAGCAGTACGAGCTCAGATAGTGGCAGAAAAAGTAGAACTGAAGACTGTGTTTGCCTTAGTATGCGATGAAGGGGAAGGAAAAAGTCTGAAGATAGGTACTAATGAAGAAAATATAAACACACTGGCCCTGCAAGATCACAGGAGGGGTTGGTGGACATAGCAATGAACCAGACCTCAAAAGGGAGGAAAGGTGGTAGCTTGAAGATTGCATGAGAGAACAGAAGGCAAAATATGAGATAAAAGACAGGTTTGAACAAATACCAGACTGCTGCAGGTTTCTGTGCCTGGGAAAGGCTCAATAGGCTTAATGTCAAAATTGCTAAAGATAGGTGGCTCTCTGCTTGGTGCAGGGGTATCAAGTGAGAGAAGAGAAAGAGGCAAAAATACTTGTTGATAACACAGGGAGGGTTCATAGGAAAGTCCAAGTTGGCAGGAACCTTAGCAGATGAGGTGAGCTGAGGTAGTCCAACCACCTGCGCAAAGTAAATTGGTTATGAAGCCAGACCGTTCAGAGAAAATTATACGGATTTGGAGAGGATGACCAAAGAAGTGGAAACTTAAGTGCTCTTCAAAAGAATCATTCTAGCGTCTGGAGGAGGAAGCCAAAGGTAGCACAAGAAAATGAAGATCAATAGAACAGTTATAATTATCTTCCTGTGTGCATTGTAGCTTTCTACCATCCTTTCATCCATACTTTCCAAGAGGAAAATAACCCAGAAAAACTTTTTGTAAGTGGTCTTCTGTGAAGTTCTGGTGAGGATGGATGGATCCCAGTGGTCCTGCTCTAGCCATGGAAAAGCTCTCCTATTTCCAGCCCTGTGAAGATATGGAGATTGTTTTCTGTTAAGAGATGAACCTATCTCGTTAGTCAGGCAGGTTTTGGAGTGTGAAGAAGCTATCCTCTTTGTGAAGTCTGGTACCTAAACCCGACAGGAAAGAATAGCATTAAGGGACTGATAGGTCTCTCCCATGCAACTGGCGTGTAAAGCCCTCAGATAATTTTCTGAAGAAATGGCAAGCCTCATAGCCTGTTCCCACACAACTTTTTAGTGACCCTACCCTCATCTGTCACAACAGCCTAATCTAAGAGCTCTCTGTGCAAAATCAGGTAAATTATCAGTGCTTTTCAGTATATCACTACAAGGATAATGGTGCCCAGAGAGAGAGTGGGTGAGTTGTGGAGGATGCAACCAGGCTGACAAAATCACTTACTCCTCCCAAGCGCTGCTTTGGCACCAGCAATGTCACATGATGAAGTAGATCACAAGGCTCTAAAGTGTAAAAAGGAGCGGTTTTTCTCTCTCCTCCCTGAGTTATGTTTTTCTCCTCTACTGGCACCAATACTGCTAGTTTTCTTGAGCGTTCAGATCCAAGGAAGTGAATTAAAAGAAGCCCTGGGGGTGATGGAACAAGGGAATAGATAGGATGGACTTCTGGGGGATGCAAAGAGACAGATTTGACCTGGGGAATTGCTAGCTGACTGAATGCAGGAATTAGGGAACTCTGACGAAGTTATTCAGTGTGCCTTTTGTCTCTTTTTATTTTCTACTGTATTTGTTTTCTAATAAGTTAAGCAGCTTTGCTACTAAGTAATAAGGGAAAATATATCTGCATGTATCTAGAAGCAGTCAGGGGCTGGAAGGAATCTTAGTGTTCCTTTCAGTCAACGACTGCTCATTCTCTCCACAGGAGCAACCTATGTCCCTTGAACGATTTTGTCTGCAACCGGCTTCCCCCTCTCAGAGGGGCGCCCTGGGAGTTGCCTGTGCTATTGTGAGAATAAACAGTAACAATTAGCCAGGTACTCAAAGAACTATGTTAAAAAAGACTGTGTGTATATCTGGGCAGATAATTTGACGAGAGAAAAATTTCTAAAGGTGGATGAAAAAATCCTCAAATTCACATTGCCCTTTCCCAGCCTTGTTTTCCATATCTGGTCTCAAGAATCAATAATGTGTCAGCACCCTGGTGTAAAGCTTTTGCTACAGGTCATAGCATGTGTCTGAAATATTGTAGAATTAGATATATCCTTTTTCTGTTAGCTTCTCCAATATTGTATTGGCCTCCTCTGCTTTCTCTTTATTAAGTCAGTGTGGAAAGTACAGAAATACAGCAGGGGCATGGCAGATCCGCAAGGGCTTGCAGGTATTGTTTCCAAGGAGAACTGCTGAAAATTAGTATCTGTCTTCATTCTTCTCTTGGATTCAGCCTTTGTTAACTTGCATCTTTTCCTTTCAGTAATGCTAATTTCCACTCACCCTTGTATTTGTTTTCACTCATTACTAAAGAGACTAAAAGTTGGACTGGGATAGGTTTCCTATGCAAAATGAAATCCCAAAGATTCTATCAAATTTCCAGGGAAACCTTCAGCCACATGGGTAAATTTCAGTGGAATTTGAAGAGCTTATCTGAAGCACCAAATTTTTCAGCCGTCTATCATAAAATGGACATACTTTTTGTAATCATCTGAAATATTTGAGTTTCCCTGAAATGTTTCATACAAGTGCCATATTTTCTCTCATTAAACATCTGTTTTGGGCAACTCATATTCCATGGTCTCTTTTTCACTCTTCAGGAATTACCACATCTTAAAGACTGCCCTGAAGCATGTGAGGTATAGGTGCATCAGGAGGTCTATTTATTTTCAGACCATTCCTTTTGATTTCACTTGTATTCCAGGTTGGTAGGACTCTCATTAAATGTTTTATTGGAAAGTTGCTTTCCATTTATCCACGCTTTCTACATGCATGATCTGTGCCAACACATTTACATGTAAAAGCAGGTCCAAGGGCATGGTAGCTCAACTCCTGCCCTGATAGTGGCTGATAGGATGCTGAGTCTTACATGGCAGAGGAACAGTTATAGCACCAAGCTGCTCCCTTTTTTTTTTTTTGCTACAGGTGCAGCCAGTCCTATAGAGCCATCTGTTTAGCCTTGTGGTCCTGTCAAAGTCAAGTGTTCTGTTATTTTACAAAGAAATTACTTTTATTTGTTTGAAGACATTATATCCTAACAACTCTATGCCTTAATTTGAAACTGTAGTCCAGTGTACTCACTGACATCCATCAAATAATTTCATTACATAGATGGAATCTCATTGATAGGAGTAGAGTCATCATACAAAAATAACTGCCTTTGAAAATAAGCATCTCCATTTAGCCTGAGAAGAGAATCTGTGTTGTTTTCTGCTCGCGCTGATTTTGTGTTTGGTAGGGTGAGCAAATTTCAATCTCCTATCATCAGCTTCTCTAGACTTATTTGCATGCTGATAATTGGCCTGGTTTTGTGTCAATCTGTTGTATCTCTCTTCCACTTCACTTTGAAAAACAAACTGGAGATCTCAAGATAAAGTAACGAGGTAAAGATGGGGCTTATTCAGAAGGTTTGCTACAGAAAGTTAAATAATACACATACTAATACCTCCTACTTGCCTGAAATCATCCAAAATGTATTTTAAGTGCAAGTTAAGGAGGAAAACAATGGATGGTTAGAGATTTTTAAATTATTTACTCTCCACTCCCTCAAAAAAGAAAACAGAAGAGAAGGAGAATTACAGGTCAGCAATGTCAAGACATTCTGCATTGCTTGTCTTTATCATCATGCAGAATCTTTTTATTAACGCAGCATAGAAAGAATAGATTTATGGACTGAAGGTACAATGTTTAATATGTCCATATCCATCTAGATTGACAGTTCCTACCGACATGAATTTCCCAGGAGAGACAGTGTTACTGGTGTCAGTGGATGGCATCATTTACTTCAATGTTCCATTATTAAATTGATAACAAGATAATTCCTCTGCTTCTCAGAGACATGACAGGGTTTACAATTGTTAACTTTCTTATTGCATGGGATTTGATGTTCTAGGTAGTTTTTAATAAGAAGCTTATTTTTATTTCAGTTCTGCAACAAATCAAAAATTATGAGAAAGTACAAAAAAAGAGAAACCTGATTGTATCTACAAGACATCAAAATCAGGCTGGTTTCTAGAGGTGTTATTTTTACAATATTTGCTGCGCTCCCGTTGTTTTTCAATATAGCACATTTAAGCATGTTTATGCAATACAGAATATTTGCTGCAGTCTTACTCTAATTTTGTGAGGTGGGTGTTAGAAATGTTCTGTGCATTGGTAATTCTGGATGGATGATTTTCAGAATGATCAGCCAGCAGCCGTTTGGAAAAGCATAGGATTGCAGTGAGTGGCACTGAGCGGTAGTAGGCCTCCAAGAATCTTTTTGCTGGCAAGATAAGGCATTGCTGTGACTTGTCCTGACCTTGACATGCGAGAGGCAGGCTAGTGGTACAAGTCTCGATAAAGTGGAAAATCCATACCAACCCAAAAAATCCCGTGGCGCTGTTGTTTATTCACTTGCTGCTCGCTCTTTGCCACTGAGGCTGCATCTAAGAGCTATTGGGTAAAGGGAGAATCTGGCCTATGGTCCATATGTTTTATTCTTTCATGTGTGAAAAAAAAAACTATGAGAAATCTCTATGCAGCTTGTGTGTTTTTTCAGCTAGGTATTTACAAGACTGTTTATTGTGTCATTGAAATAGCTGAAGAGTGCTCAGTAAACCATTGTTTATTAACTTTTCACTGAACACCTGGTGGACCACATGCTCCTGTAGCTACACGTGTGCAGGACCTTCAGGAAATGCTCTGAGTGTGTTGTTTTGTTAAGGTGTGTGGGTGAGAGATGGCATGGGACAGAACTGAGTCCACAAACCCTTCATTCATTCAGACAGGGGGGATTTTAATGCTGTGAAATAATGATTCAACTGCCAAGAAATTCTCCTGCCCTAATGTGCTTGTATAGCTGTAGGTGTAAGTGGTAAATGATGAACAAAATATGTTATTTTTGCCATTGTTTTAGAAAGACTGTATATTCAGTGCCATGCTTCTTCCTAGTGAATGATTCCTGAGGAATTTTGGTTAAAAACATTTGAGTTTGTTCAGACTAAGTAGGTCGCGTGGTAAGGCTATACTCTGCTGTTTGTGAAGAAGAAACATGTCTTGAAAGGAAAATTGAGGTCTTTCCAGCTGACCCAAACACATCAAGAACTATTTTGCAGGTATTTGAAATCTGATTCTTAATGTAGCCTTCCATCTCAGCACTCCCTCTATCTGCAGCAGTTATCGTGTTCCGTAGTTCTGCTTCCCAAACAGGTACCTGTTACAAACCCAGTCCTTCAGCCTTCTTGAAAACTTCTCTTGATTTTACAGCTTTCAGGGGAACAGTCTCTTAAAGATGATGTTAAGGATCTCTTTCTGTTTCTGCAAGGGCTGTGCACATAAATCCTGAGCTTTTTTTGCAAATGTTTGAGAAAGCAGAAAGGGTGCAGCTTGAGGCCAGCAGCAGTGCCTTAATGGAGAATCTGTAAATACTTGTTGTAGAACCCTCCTCAAGCCTGGTGTGGCAATGAGGAGAGACAGGCAGGGAAGAGAAAGTAGAAATTATATGAGTGGCTGAATTTCCTGAAGAGCAGGCAGATTATGCACAGACCTGAAAAAATAGTTTATGAACAAATACAAGCTGTGGCCTGTTATATGACCAAAATAAATATGGTTATTACAGACATGACAGTAGAGGATTGTGTGCAGGAACTGATAGCGTTCACATTTAAATCCAGGCCCCTGAGATTTTTTTCAGACTCTTTGAGTGCACTGAAACTCCCTTATTCCCTGCAGAGCAGTACAGGACAAATGGTAATTGTCTACCTAGAGTTTTACTGCTGTCTGGCTTTAAATAGATGTTCTCAAGATTGTCTGACCCAAAGTAGGCCCAGGTGTTTTTTTTCTTCTTCCTTTTGTTTTACAACGTCTTGTAGTGAATTCCATGTGTTAGGGAAGAAAGATCACTTGAAAACATACACAGTGGCAAACCTCATCCTTTCTATTTCTTTTAATGCTATTGCATTCATAAGACATCCACGTAGAGATAATGAAAGAGAAAAAAAGGCTTTACAAGAGAAATAGATTCTAGTTTAAGCTTCCAGGGGATTATTATAAACAGGGAAAAAATATTTTAAGGATTATGAGAAGTAGCTTGTCAATGTCCTTTTAAGTAGAACAACTACTAATGCATTAGTTACAGAATTTTGTGAAAGATAGCTTTTTACTAGGTGATTTAGCTACAGTATATTCATCTTATAATCATGTCCTAATGGTACATTATATACCTTCCCTTTTCTGTCTCCCTGCCCTCCAACAGAAAAAAAAGTTGTGCTTGTAGGCCTTCTTCCATGAATGATCAAGAAAATCCTGTACACAGGACACTGTTTGATGCTACAAACATGTGTTTGCCCCCATATAGGCGTTTGCAGAAATTGTCAGTCACCTTGTGTAATGTCAGGGTATAAAGACCTTCTCTAGTGACATGTCACAGGGATCATCGAGGAGAGAGCAGCATCTGCAGGGCAGAGTAGGCAGGATATCTCTACACTGGGCAAAAATAGCAGTTTGGATGAAGAAGAGGGAACAGCATTTGCCAGCAATGCTTCTGATCTGGAATAAGGAATGGGCCAGAGATCCCACTGTGCTTCAATCATGCACAGTTTCACAGGCAGCCCTCACTCAAGCTATGACAAAGCTGCAATTTAGTCAACCTTCATTTACCACTTAGTACACTTTAACAGCAGCTTTATTGTAAGATCTGTCAGTAGTCTACTTTTCTAAGCTAGGCAAGCATGGTGCAGCCTCACACTTCTGGTTCAAACAACTGTAATTAAACTCATGTCAGGTTGCCACTGCAAATTTCCAGAGTCAAGAGGAAGGATACACTTTCTGGGGATGCTCCTGGGCTGGGCCATGTGCTGGATTTTTATGACACCAACTGTTTGAGGCTATTAGAGTTGCAGGGGTGGAAATGTGGTACATGGCATTGTAGGCACCAAAGGTGTATTAAAAAAAAATTAAAATATTGAGAAAAGACTGAGAGGATAACGTGATACAATTTCTGTTTATTGCTTTCCAATAAAAACTCTTGATTTTCATCACTTGTTATTCTTACTTCTTTCTATTCTCTTTCTAGGTAATAGGAGATAATATTCTATGTTTGCCTTATAAACTCCCATGTGTGATTTTAGGAGCAGATTCAAACCTTAACCATCACAGATAGTGTCCCTGAATGTCCACATACAATGATAATTATTTTTTTTGTCAGGGATACTGATTCCAAATGAGAAGACCATAAGGGCATCTTGGGGAAGAAAAGTCACTTGAGAAAGGACAGTGTTGTTAACATGAAGTGCTGTTTCCACCTAGGAATTAAGCTTAATTTCAAGATGTAGGAGAACACTGGGGGGAAAAAGGAGAATAAAATCCCTACTATTTTAAAATTTTCATTATTTCCTCTGACATCATGGTTTTCATCTGAACATTCATGGCAGAAATGTAATTTTTACTTTCAGTTATTTTTGTTATTGTAAACCATTGCTTCTGTCAAAAGCATGTACTTCATTTTAGATGTGAATGTTAAAACTAATCACTATTAAATAAACATGTTGTCTTAATTAACAGCTCTTTGAAACATCACCAGTCTTATTTCTCCTCTTTTGTACGCTGCCAGCAGAATTTTCAAATTTCATTAATAACACTTGACATAACCTAACTCAGCTACTTGTGAACAGAGTCAGCCACCCTTGTTGTCTTACAACTTTTCCTGCTGAAAAATTTAGTTTGTTTTAAAGCTGAATTGTGTAGATTCCTGATATACTTTGGATTGTGACTGCAACTGTGAAAATCCTTATCATCTTGTCAGTGTCTGAGTTGGGGTGGTTTTTTTTTGCTTTAGTTACTCTATAAAAAGTGTGAATTTGACAAGATACAGTTTCAAGCTAACTTCCATTTAGTGCATATTTTAACTAGTTTCTTACTCTAAAATTTTTCTCGTATATACTTTCACAAACTGATTTTTGACAATTTATGTTTATAAAAATATTAAGAGTCTTTTTAAAGATATTTATATTTATTTCTGGAGTACTCGAATTATCTTGAATATTCAAATAGAACATAGAACAAATTTTGTTTCATAAACGTTTGATCTACAGAGCTACATAAGGTTTTTCAAAATGGAAAAAAAATATCATATAGAAGAGATATTTTTCCTCTATCAAGAGTGGAATAAAAGCATGTCCAGTAACGATTGTGTGTGTTTAATGAAAACCTTGGTCTTATATTTAGGCCAGAGGGGCGCACAAATGGGCACCTGCAGGAAAAGCAGGCACTTCATCAAATGCTTTCCTCCTTGAAAAACTCCCATCTTGCAAACATCAGGCAGAGAGGTGTATGGGTAGGTAGTCTGCAGGTCAGGTAAGTGGGTGGTAGATTGATAGGTAGATTCATCAGAGCAAAACAATGGAAATAATGATGATGATAAGTGGTATTGTGCTTTTAAATGAATAGATTGTAATCGCCCCATGTCTAATTTTCTCCATAGTTGCCTTCCTTTTTATTTCCCTCCCATCTAAAGATACTAAATATCTCATCCTTCTTGTGGAGATAATTTGGGAATTTACAGTTTCCAACAATTGTATATATTGAACAATTTTTCTGCACCATGCTTTTCAGTATTTTGCCTTATATGAGTGACTCATTAACCCTCAGCATTACAGGAAAGTTCAAGGGAAGTGTTATACTGACTGGGAGTGACAGATAAAGCTCATGCCAGATATTGATGCTGACAGTAAAACTTGTTTGGAAAGCAAAAAGATTAAAACCAAATTTCATCCTACCTGTGAATCAAACTTATACGTGAAACCTTCATAAGTTTCACATAAGATGTTCAAATAAAAAAGAGTGTGGCCAGATCATTTTCTGTTCCCCTCTCCTGGTGTTTCCTTTGGATGCAGATTGAGCTAGTAGTATGCTCAGAAGTTCTGTGATTTCTTTTTCTGATTTAACATTTTAGGTGCTGCAACATAGATCACTTTTGCTTTTTTCTTGGGAACCTCATCCTTATAAGAAGTCCTCCATGCAGGAGTTCTGGGCTAAATTCTTTGCTGATCTCACTGTGAATGTATCAACTTCAGAGTTTCAATGTCTGGTGATCTTTGATGGGTTCAGAACAAATGATTCTGTTGTGGTCTTACATAGAAGTTAACATTGTTATTTGAACTGGACATTGACTGGAGGAGTAGTTAACATTCATTTAAAAGTAAATAGCACTGTTTGCAATTGGAAAGGTATGTGTCTTGCTGCCCTCCTGGAAGTATCCTATTAGAACTTATTTTAGCTAAAATCTTGAACCCCAGTAAAGATACTAAAGGCAGCAGCAGCTACAGGCAGAACCTAGACCTGAGAAGCTCTCAGTGCAGTGAGGGAGAAAGGCAGTACACAGAAACAGGCCTTGGAGAACTGGAGCCACAGCCAACAAATAGTAAATAAAATGTGTGTCATGGGAAAACAAAGGCTGGAATTTCCTTGTGCCATTATCCCAGTCCTTCCAGATTTTCCCCACATCCTATGAGTCTCCTCCCGGTGGCCTCTACACAAAACAGTCCCGGCTGGCTGTCCCTGTCCTTGACTTCATATTATGAGATTCCAGGGGGCTGGTTTTGATGTAACCTGGCTTCATGAAGTCACCTGGAATACTGTCTTCGTACACTGCCACATTCAACTGTAAACTCTTGCGCTTATGTCTTACCTACCTCTAAAGAGCCCCAGGTACCTCTGGCATTGTATAAATAGTAAATTACTTCATTCCTCTGAGCTCAGAAACAAGTACGTTTGACAGTTTTACTGGTGGGCTCTGTGTCTAGGACAGTCTTTGTTCTCCCTTCATCTCATGATGAAGAGAATGCAACATCTCTATGTGTCTGACTAGGCCTGCTGGTTTTCCCTAATAGCTTAAAAAATAGGGATAAAATAGATGACTTTGTATACTATTTCTCATCTCCAGTGAAATATACAGCTATATTTCACTATACGTGCTAGTAGCATACAGCTGGTAGTTGCTATTTGCAGGTAGGTGGTGGTAGTTAATATCTGGAGTGACAGTAAAGTACTATATTACAAACTCTGGTAACATGGCTTAAAATGACTGTATATCTTTTCTTTTCAGATTCTGATTGCCAGTATCATGTGCAGCTATAACAGGGAGGACTGGACTGAACTTTCAAAAATGGCTCAGGTAATGGTTTCCTCAATGTGTTTCTTCATCTTTTTTTTTTTATTCTCCTTAAAAACAAGAGCTGCAATAAGGAATTTCTTGAAAGAAATACACTCAAAGTGAAAAATGAGTATTTAAAGCATGTCCATTATAATTTGTTTATTCTGTGTTTTCATTAAAATGATGGAAATGTAAATTTAAAGGAAATCTGTTCCATAAAAACGGTCCCTTGGATTTTTAAGCAGTACCTGAAAAGCCTTTAGTCTTTGAATCTATATACTTTTTATTTGCATTTTAAGCAAACTGTATATTATGACGGATGCCCTGATAAAATTTAATTCTACCTTTGAGAGCCTAACTTGATCTTACCTTGCCTACAGGCACACTAGTTTGACAGCACCAGAAGAAATTTTGAATATAAAACTCTTGAATATTTAAAGTATAAAAGGCTCATTTAATGCTATTCTAGTTTTAATACAGACTTTCAAAAATGATAGCAGAGAAAGCCAGGGTATATAATAGCAGTCAGCAGGCTTCCTATAATATAAAGCCAATCTTACACAAATGCAAACAGACTATGCACCTGAAATTTTGATTCAATTTGAGGGAAAAAAAAACCTGTTTAAAAACATGTACCTGTGTTCATAGGAAATCGTATAAGAAATACTTGATTAAGACAGCAATAATTCCATTCTGAAAAGTGTCTATATCTGAATGCAAGACAAAGTTGTTATTTTTAAATAAAACTGTTTTTTTTCTATTTAAAGCATCTAGAGGAAATAAAAGGCATAGTTTCAGAACAATAAAGGAATGTTTTAACAAATTTAAGCAAAGAAAAAAGTTAGCTTGTCATTATTGCTGGCACTAGTTCAGTTTTAAGTGTTTTATAAGTTAGTTTGATTTTCCTATGTATGTGTAGATATGAGTGTAGATATTTTCTATTTGTGTTTTCATATGACTGAATGTGTATGTTTGGACATCATTGTTTCTTTATTCACAGTGTCCTAAGCCCTCTGATGGTGATGTGGGAAGATAGTTCTCTATTTTCTTTGGGCATTTTAAACCTATGAGGGAAAAAAAAATCACCTTGGGGACTTAGGGAAGTAAAATTAAACATTATCAGTAATTAGCTTGGTGATCTTCAGCACTAGTCCATTTTATACCTGTATTTATCTAATTGACCATGAAATCTTTTGTGGAATCCATGCTTGACAGGAGCAGCGCCACTTTTAAACTGACTAAGATGAATGGCTTTATTGTGCCATTTGTTCCTCTTTTATAATCCAGTGGTACTGCTGTCTAACTTTAAGACAGATATTTCCAATCTGTGTTTGCATTTGTTACCCCTTTTTAAAAAAAGTAATTGTTTAAATGCACTCAATAATGGTGTAACCTATAACTTTCTTCCACAAAGTAGTTGTTGGTTGGAGAGCAGCACACTTGTTTGGGGCGCTCTGGAATCCACAACCGAAGAGCAGTGATATTTAATCGCATGCGTAGGATCCTACCTAGAAGGTAATAGATGTGGCTTTCCAAAGAGCAGAAGCCCCAGAAGGTACCACGGTGCCTCTCGGCAGGAGGACGACCTATTCATGCAAAAGGTCAGCTTGTCACAGGGGCCGACAGCACCGGCATCAGTGCAGCACGGCCGGGCTCGCAGAGCTGGCCAGGACGTGGGTGGAAGATTCCTGAAAGTGATGGATGGCTTCTCCCCTTCTCACGCGCCCGGGGAGCTGCTGAACCATGGCCACACAGCAGGCAAAGTTACTCCAGTTCAATAAGCAAAAACAAAATGCAAATGCAAAACAAAATACCAGTTGCAGCCACGTGGAAGGTAACAGGAGAGATCCTCATCTCAGGCTGGAGCAGGGAGAAAGTAGAGTGTGTTTTTATGCGCTGCCCTTGTACACCTTGGCTCCTCTGCTTTTTTAATTGTAGCTAACAGAGGGTGCTGAAGAGAAATTAGCATGGATAATATGTTTGCATAGACTTTTTTTTAATACTCTATTGTTTGACTTCAGAAACAAAAATATGTAATGATCAGAGCTATGGCACAGTGCAAGTACTTGCAGAAAATTTAGAGACTAAATTCAGTAGAGCAGAAAGGAGAAATTCACTACTGAGTCACAGTTCTTCAGACCGCAGAACCACCTGCGTAACACTGGCTACCAAACCCTGCTCTCAGTGCTGCCTTGAGGCCTTGTAATTACATTTCGTTTTTTTAACATTTTCCAGGACCAGCTCTTTATTGTGCTTCTCTCTTTTTAATTTATTTTTTACTTTAACTTCCTTTCTGATTTTGGAAGCCACATCAGGTTTTGAATTTTTTCTCTCTAACCAACATATTTCTGTTTCAGGCTGTCATGATCAGAGCTTTCTCTCTTTTAAAAAAAATTAAAAATCAAATGTCTAAAGGAATCTATTTAAGATGAACAGTAAATGCTACAGGAAAGCGTACATTACTTGAAGTTAATTTTGCATTTTTTTTTTCCTTTTGCATGTTTCATAGGTTGCTGGTGCAGATGCGCTGGAGCTAAATTTATCATGTCCTCATGGCATGGGGGAGAGAGGCATGGGCCTGGCCTGTGGGCAGGTAGGACTGTAACCGCAATCTCTTTCATGTCTCTTCAGCAATCCTGCACTACCACATTGATAGTTGCACCTCGGGGGAAAGACACAAGCAGCAGATTACTAGCTTGAGATTTTTAGGTTGAATGTGTTTAAATATTTAGTGCTGAAAGCAAAAAAGGCAGAAGCTGAGAATATACAAAATGCTTAGTTTTGCTGAGAACAAAAATGCATTATGTATTTGACAAGAAACAAGATGAAAACAAATAATTTCCAAAAAGCGCTTGGACAGATTTTGTTGGTTTCCATTCCAGTGCCCTGTAGATATCTTTTAGATCACAACTTGGTAACTACTGCATATATCAATAATGATTTTGAAGGACATGAGAAATTCACATTTCGTTCCAGAACTTTTAGCATATGATCCCAACTGTATTTTAGAATCACAGAATAGGGCATACATTCTGGTAGTGCCACCTACAGTTAATGTCTTTTCTTTTAAGAGCCTGTGTTCTGTAATCTATAGATTTGATGGTTTATACAATTTAGGTTGCAACTATCCATGCCTGATGTCTCTGCCGTGTAGAATGCGATGCAGAGTTTATCAATACATCCCTTGACTTCAGTTAGGAGAATGTATGTTGTTTTGCCCGTGAAAAGAAAATAAACAGCACAAAAACCATTTCTCATACTAATATCCTTTTGAAGTTTTAGGATTTTTGCATGTTTTTGTCATGGTTTGAAATTTGTTTTGGCTCTAAAACATGCCCAAATGTCATGAGCTTCAAAGTCTCGGAGCAATCTTGGTTCACAGTCTACTGGGAGAGATTTTCTAGAGTTTGACCAAAGTTTCAGAAGTCTAAAGCCTGTTTGATTTCCCATCTTACTACATTTTGAGGAGCAGGGGAAAAGAAGCTCAATATGAGCTGGCAATGTGTGCTGGCAGCACAGAAAGCCAACCCTATCATGGACTGCATCAAAAAAAGTGTGGCCAGCAGGTTGAGGGAGGTGATTCTGCCTCTCTACTCTGGTCTGGTGAGACCCCACCTGGAGGACTGTGTCCAGCTTTGGAGTCCTCAGCACAGGAAGGACATGGACCTGTTGGAACACATCCAGTGGAGGACCACAAAAATGATCAGAGGGCTGGCGCACCTCTCCTGTGAGGAAAGGTTGAGAGAGTTGTTTGGGTTGTTGAGTCTGGAGAAGAGGAGATTCAGGGGAGACCTTATAGTGGCCTTGCAGTACCTGAAGAAGACCTACGGAAGTAATGGAGAGGAACTCTTTATCAGGGAGTGTAGTGATAAGATGAGGGGAAACAGTTTTAAACTGAAAGAGGTGAGATTCAGATGAGGTAGCAGAAAGAAATTCTTTACTGTGAGGGTGGTGAGACACTGGAATAGGTTACCATAGAAGTTGGATGACCCATCCCCGGAGGCATTCAAAGCCAGGCTTGATGAGGCTTTGAGCAACCTGGTCTAGTGGGAGGTGTCCCTGCCTGTGGCAGGGGGGTTGGAACTCGGTGATCTTTTAGGTTCCTTCCAACCATTCTATGATTCTATGAAGAAGAAGAGTGAGATGCAGAGTAGGAACCATAATTATATGCCCTAAAATCGACACATATTATTCAGTTGATCCCCTTGGAGAGATGTAGTAGACATCTAAATTTATCCTTACTCTCTGTTAAATACAAAACTTTTAACAGCTGATGTGTGGCTGGATAACTAAAACTTTAACTTTCTAAAACTTTTAGTAGGAAGGCAATAAGAGCTTTAATAGTTTCAGTGCAACTGTAGACAGACTTCAGGTGCAGCTTTACCATAGCAATATTGTCAGGAACTGTGCACAGGACATTTTAGTATTTTCTGTGAGCAAAATGATGTCAATCTGTTCCATGCAATAGATTATTATTTTTAATAAAAGTAATCTAGGTGCTTTTCATGGCCAGTGGTCACTTACCAAACTTTTAATTAAAAATGGGAGAGAATTATAAAAACCCTCCAGGACCACACTAGCAAAATGGTAATAGTTACTATTAATTTTTTCCCAAAATTGCATTCAGGGAGCTATAATATATGAAGAGCTATATAGCTGTTTTTATAAGGTTATGATGCAATTCCCACCCCTCACTTTGCAGACCATCACTCAGTAGTTTGGGTTGTCCCCACCTGAGGTGGCAGCAAGGCATGGAAGGGTGCAGTTTGGGCAGGGGGAGCCTTGAAGGTTTTATCCAGAAGCTGAAGCAGGCTCCTTTCAAGCATGCNTTTTTTTTTTTTTTTTTTTTTGGCATATGTTATTTCTAGCTTTCACTGGTTGGAATAATATATGCATGTGAAGTTGCTTAGATGTGTAGTCAGTAGGGAGCTGTCTGGCTACATGAGTTTTTACATATCTTTCAGCTATTGTAAAATCAGAGAACCAAATGCAAAATCTGAGCACTCAGAGCTATCGTGTGGATTTGTGACTCTCCTTGGAGGAGATCAGATCCATAAAACAAGTAGAAGATTACATTATATATACATATATGTTTGTATAATAATAAAATTTCTCTCTTCCCCATACAATATGGATAATCTTTTGAATGTTTAATATATACTACTCTTGCTTAAATATATTCTTGTGTTCTCTTAACTGTCTCACCAAAATGAGAACTCAGAAAAGAATCTACTACTCTAGACAAATAAATGAATAAATTCAGCCATCTTTAGAGGGCCAGATCCTGAGGTTCTTCCTCAGAGCTAGATGAAATTAAATTATAGTGGCTTTAAATGTAGTTTATCAAAGCAAAGGGTGAGGATAAACTGCATAGAATAACAATACATGCAACACGATTTATCAGTAGCCCTTCAGGGGGCTTCCATGTGTGGTGTCCCCTGGTGGCCCCATCATAAGACAAGGAAGTATTTTGGCTCTAGTCCTAATTTTAGGGTGTTTCTCCCCAGAGCTGATGTCAGATAGGTCATACATAGGTGGTGCAGGGAAGAGAGGGCTCAGATGTGCTCTGGCAAAAGCCCCTACCACTCAATATCTAGAAGTCAGGGCATGAGGCTTTGAGAGACAGAACAGCTTTCCTGGTTTTACAGTAGAGCACGTTTTCTTAAATCTATTTGATAACATAATCCACGTCTTCATAGGAAATTTTTTAAGGATTAGGTCCCTTTTCATGCCTAAACACAATAAATCCTCAGGTAACTACAAAAATTGCTGAGATGAAAAATAATGGCTGAAAAATATGTATATGTATTTTTACTATTTTTAATGTCTAAAGTGTTCTGCCATTCTTTTGTTGTTTAAAAAAAAAAAGAAGGGAAAGGAAAGGTTAATTACACTGTCTACTTTTTCTCCTCATTTCAATTCCTATGGTGTGCCTAAGGGCAAGTATAGAAATCTGGAAACATGAGATTTGTTTTTTCTCCTATTCCATTTTGTTATCTGGTCTCAAAGACTTCCACTGTTTTATACCCTCTGTAAATTTTAAAAATTCCTGGTATATCCAAATTATATATATAAAGAATTGGTACTAAGCATGGCTGTTTGTTTTATACTGAATTACAGTTCTCAACTTTTATTTGATTTTAATTCCAAGTCATTAGTGCAGACACTCTGGCGCCCAAACAGCATAGCTAGCCAGAGGGTAATAGTAAGAGGCATCTGTATTGCTGCCAATAAGTTACTTAAAGATGGTTCTGTATAAAATGTCAATTATATTTACTAATGCTGATTAATGATAATAAAGTTAAGGTTTGTATTCTTTCATAACAATCTGCAACTGTGTAAAAGTTGGATGTCATTAAAAGTTGTAATAGAATTTCCATCACTAGATTTAACAGCACTAATGCACAAATTTTCTTTAAATAAGATAACGTGAGTGTACAAAACATTTAATGGGAAACATAAAGACAACATGGTGAACAGCAGATTTCACTTTCCCACTATAGTTCATGGCTGTAGTAATTATAGCATAAAATTATGAAAATAAAATATCAATCAAACATCTGAGATGGTAGCACTCACATTTCACACTTGTGGTGTTGTGTTTGTGGTGCACTTTTTGTCTCTTCACTGGAAACCATGCTAAGATGTTTTAATTTTTTTTTTAACTTCCCCCTCCTGAAAGTGGCATTAAATATTCAGAACCAATATTGCTATGTGGAATCAACAAATTGAAGTGTTTCACTTTTTGATTTTGTTCCAATTGTCAACAAGCATCTCCAGCTGCTCTGGTAAGAATCAATAAATAGTTGAATTGAGTGGATAATCTGGGTTCTATTTTGCATTCTTGCTGAATTTTGTGTCATTCTCTGTTGTTCAGATGAAGCCCCAGGTCTAATAAATGTGACGTGCATATACCTAAAATCATTAGACTAAGACCAACTTGGACAAGTGGTATCCAAAGTCTACAAAAATATCAGTGAGTCTCCTTGACCTAACAGGTAGTGACAAACAATAGAGGGAAGAAAAGAGTGGCTACACCTTCTTGAGAGGTAGTAAAAAAATTATGGAGGAGTAGCTACAAAGAGGGAAAGATGATTCTCTGTAGTCTCAGATGATACAGGAAGGGGTAATGGCCACAAATTGCAGGCTGAACATTTCACCTTGGGCATCAGGAAAATAATTCACCAAGGTGGTGACACAGTACAGGAATTTGTTGTCTAATAGAGATGTGTACTCTAATCTCTGGAGTTTTCAGGGCTCAGGCAGGCAAAGCCATGGCCAAACTCAACTGGTGTTGATGCTAGTCCCACTCAGAGCTGGAGCTTGGACGAGCTGCCCTCCAGCAGTCTATTCCAACAAACATTGCCGTTGATTCACCCTGCTCAGTTCCTGTCCAAAGGTACTGTGTTGCTCATACCAGGGACAGGAAATGAGTAGTGGGTAAAGGGAAGGGCAAGGACTCAACTGTTCACCTGGGGTGAGATCTCAAGTTGAAAACGGTGCATGAGGTAAATTTCCAAAGCACAGAGGGTGCTTCTGTACTTTTACAAAAACCCAAATCTCACATTCAGAGGTCTCAACCTAAGTGCAAGAACAGAGATTCTTTATGCTATAAGCAAATATTTTAAAAGTTAATAACATCCTGGCTTATAAATATTTCTCATTAATTAGTCATACCTTCTAACCTCCAAAATAAGAAAAATCCTTTCCTATCTCAGCATTTTAGCTATAGGTTTGGGGAACTGTTTGCTTTTTTTAGTTTATATTGAAGGAGATATGTATGTGTCTCTCGTGATCACTGAAATCCAGATCCTGTTGGTTTAACTATTCAGATCATATGTAAACTGAACTTGCTTTGCAGTTATTTTCTTACCTTTATTTTCATTTTACTTAAACTGTACTTGCTACAGCCTCTGCTGCTGGCTGTGTTCATGTTTATTGCCTGCAATTAGGAGGCAAGTTTCATAAAAACTTACATTGCCTCATTCAGAAGAAGACAAATCTCTTAAAAACAAAAATAAAAAAAAAAAACCCACCTGAAAAGCCCTGGTTACTCTGTAAAGATGAGAACTGGCTGCATGGCACAATTAAATTTGCTCTGCTGTACCTTGGAAATAGGAAACATGAGGCTGCTTTTTAATTGAAGTGCACAGCATAGCATGCTAATTCGCTGATGCTGTGCCAGCAAGGAGCTTGAAGTATTTTAAATAAATGATGCCCCAAAACAGAATTTGATTATATCAGTGTTCATATGGCTTTCTACTATCACCCTACAATAATATGCTGGTTAAGTATAATTCATTGAGTCCTGAAGGCAGTATTAGTTCTCTCTCTTCTCTTTTATATCAGTTACTGCAAGAAATTAATGCAAAGTACAGCAGGGTAATGTTACATTTTGCTATAGCAGCAGTGGGAACATTGCCACCCAAAATCCAGTATAAACCAGTATAATCAAAGTAAGGTGTTTGTGGTGGAGTCTCAGGATTTTTATGTCATCTTGTTCTCTTCTGTTGGCTACTTTTATCTGTGTTGGCTGGGATCTTCAGAAGGTAAATCTTAGCTGATCCCACTGTCTTTGTGTCTGCCAGTGCTCTCTGTTGCTTTGGGGCATGTTTCAACCAAATGACCTGTTTCAGTCATGTTTCTCAGAGTTGAAACTGTTTCAAAGATACTGAATTTCTGTAAGTTTCATAAAAGTAGGCAGTGGAGTAGGGGAGAGAAATTGTCGACCACCCAAACTGATTGGATATGAACAGGAGCTTATATTGTGTTTTTGTGGCAAGGTTTTGGTAACAGGGGGGCTACAAGGGTGGCTTCTGCGAGAAGGTGCCAGAAGCTTCCCCTGTGTCTGATAGAACCAATGCCATCTGTCTCCAGGATGGACCCACCAGTGGCCAAGGCCAAGTAACAGTGATAGCAGCTCTGTGATAATATATTTTAAAATGAAAAGCCCATCAAACTGCAGAAGAGCTGCCAAAAAGAGGAGTAAGAGTATGTGAGAGAAACAATCTGCAGACACCCAGGTCAATCAAGTAGGAGGGGGAGAAGGTCCTCCAGGCACTGGAGCAAAGATTCCCCTGCAGCATGTGGTAAAGACTGGTGAAGGCAGGCTGTCCCTCTGCAGCCCATCCAGGTTAACAGTTGACCAGATATCCATCTGTCTGCAGCCTGTGGATAACCCCATGCCAGAGCAGGGGAAAACCCAAAGGAGCCTGTGACCTTGTGGGAAAGCCATGCTAGATCAGGCTTCTGGCAAGACCAGTGGACCCCTGGAGAGAGGAGCCCATGCTGGAGCAGGGTTGCTGGCAGGACTTGTGACCCCATGGGGAACCCATGCTGAAGGGATCTGTTCCTGAAGGGCTGCACCCCATGGAAGGGACTCATGCTGGAGAAGTTTGTGAAGAACCATAGCCTTGGAGAAGCTCATTCAGGACTGTCTCCTATGGGAGGTACCTCATGCTGGAGCATGGGAAGAGTGTGAGGAGTCCTCCCGCTGAGGAGAAAGGAGTAGCACAAGCAACTGTGATGAACTAACTGCAGCTCCCATTGCCTGTCCCCTGCACTGCCTGGGGGAAGGAGGTGGAGAAAATTGGGAGTGAAGTTGAGTCTGGGAAGAAGGGAGGGATGGGGGGAAGATGTTTTAAGATTTATTTCTAAATATCTTCCTCTTATGTCATTGATAAAAATTAAATTAATTTCCCACAAGTTGAATCTGTTTTGCCCTCAACAGTAATTGTTGAATGATCTCTCCCTGTCCCTATCTCAACCCAGAAGCATTCTCTCCCCTGACCAATTGAGGAGGGGGAGTGATAGAACAGCTTTGATGGACACCTGGTGTCTGGCCAGGGTCAACCCACCACAAAGCCCCAATAGTCCAGCTGAGGCAAAAGCTCAGGCAGATGCAGAACATTCAATCACAAGGTGCAGACTGCTCAGGAGCAAGGATTCCTTAGCTCAGGCAGAGATGGTGTTATTCTGCATGTGCAGAGACGTACTGCATTGGGTGCTGTTTTGCTAGGAGGATATTGGGGATGTGCAGGGAGAAAGGATGTGTTTTGTGGGCTTATGTTCCTGGCTCCCACACTGATCCAGGCTATTTGTTATGATAGTTCAGTTTTATTTTCTTAACCTCTTTGGATTATTTTTTCACCTTGCCTGATTTCACATGTGTCTCTTCTGTTTCTCTTTCCACTCCCCCCTCCTTTAAAATCTTGCTTATAAAGTAAACCTTTTGCTGAGTTACTTTCAAAGTAACAATTGACTCATGAGCTCTTTTACTGTAAATCTGAAGAGAAAAAGCTTTCTGACTACATGGTTGCTCTCGAGTTGGAAACGCCACTCACCTTTCTCCAGTACCTGAGGATTTGTTTCCTTTTCTGTTGCCCTCACAGAATTCAGGTGACAAAATCTCATCATATAAATGGATTTCTTTATGTCTTTAGTTCTGTATGTCCTTTATGTGCTTATGTATTCTATTTTTTTGTAACATGCAAAAGGATACAATACATAATAATGAGGTACAACAGTTAATTGCTGTTTTGTCTTAAGAATTCTGTTTTTCATACACTCAAGAAGAAATGAATTAAGATGCAAAGTTTAATAAATACATCACCAGAACACTATTCTGTAATTTTATATTGTGCCTTGACAACGTTTAATCCACTGTTACTGCTTTGAAGGATTTTTAATTGAATTACTCAGAAGACAAAATGGTATATAAAAAGGGATTATAAATAGGACAGTAATGTTAACAGCCCTACCAACTTTCTGAAACTTTTTAATAACGTATGCCTGTTAATAAGATTTTAAATACTGTTTATATGTGTTGACTCTTTATATGTGGAACCCATTCTCTAAAAAATGGATTTTCATAGAAAATGTAAAAGTTTCCTTGAAATTCATGAAGCTGTAAAGCAAGTTGGGGATAACCTTATTTTCAGTCTCACTATGATGGAAGCTTTTCAGCTAGAATTCACATTATGGATGACAGATGGCACAAAGAAGATCAGTTTAGCCAAATTATTAGTGATCTGCTCCTGTTTAAAAAGGAAACAAAAAGATTTGGGCGGTTTTAATGACACCTAACTATGATGGAGCAAGTGCTTCCCAGAAAGAGAACCATGATTTTTTTTAAAACCAAAAGGCAGCCTGTATTATTCTTGCCATTGTATTTTAGTGCACTGAGATGCTTTCAGAAAAGGGAAATGTAGAAAACTCAGGCAAGCATATTTCTGTGGTCTACTTGGCTAAATGTTTGGGTTAAATGTCCAGATCCTGTGGGCTGCTTTGCCTTTGGATACGTGGTCGCAGCGTAAGCTATTGCAGTTGTTCATAGCCATGGTGTATGGTAAACAGGATTTATTGGAAAGGAAATGATCGGCATCAAATATCTGTTGTGCAGGTAAAATAAAGTATTTTAAGACTGTGCATCTTGGTGCACAATAAAACTTAACTACGCAGTACACATTAATAGCTTTTTCTTTCTATGGTTTCAGTTTTATGCCACCATTTGATAAAGATAATTAACTAGACTCTTCACTGCCTGCACGAGAACTTTTAGGACTAGGCTCATATTTTTTTGATTTTGACTTACTTCCTATTAAAGCTAGGCAGTGTGCTGGGAGGCTTACTTTTTACAGTAGACTAAATCTGGATGCAGGTTCATATGATCGTCATTTTAAAACCAAGCGGGAAATCCTTCTCAGAGCATAGGTTTTAAATTTCTAAGTTTGCTGGTTTCAAAGCTTTATGGCTTCCTCAAATATGTGGTATTTTCTGCGTCCTTATTATAGGAGAGAACTGAGAGCTTGTCTATGTGACCACAAGAAAAAGCTATTTGTAGCTGCAGCACTTATATATTTGAGTTCTATGCTTCCCTTTAAAATATTTCATGTATGATGTAAACCTAATCAAACCTTTATGCCTTCTAGCAGGTAACCTCTGCATGAACTAAAGAGCTGGAATATTGTTTAATCATGCTGCGTACCACTTTTTTACAATGATATGAGAAACGTTATTTTGATTGGCTAGAAACAACCAAGATAAAATATTTTGTTCTGTCAGGGGTGAAAAAGGCATTTTTTATTAGTCAACCCTTTACATGTACCTATTCTGTTGATAAATAAATCTTTCCAGTTAGTATCTCCAAGAAGTTTATAAATGTAATTGTGCAGTTTCACATTTTTCACTTGTAATGTTTAGGCCCAGTTGATAACAGAACAAATGATTTGCTAATTTGAACTGGCAATCTGTGCTTCGCCCTGTCAGGCCAACTGTTATTAACCTTTATCCCAACAACCAAAGAAAATAATGGTTGTGTCTGACTCCTTTAATGTTGCATTAAAATCAATAGCTGTAAATAATGATTGCGACAGTTTGAACTGACCTATGTCAATGAAATATAGTGAGAGTTTTTCCTATCATATAACAATTTTTTTAAAAAGTCTTATTGTAAATTTTAAAAGTATAAAGTTTTCTAACAGTGGCGTTTCTTCTGGTTGCTTAGGTTAACATTTTAAATTATTTTTTAAAAAATTCAAAAGAACCTCCAAATTTGGAATAAAGCAAAATGTTATGGGTTTACTGCCTATTTAGAGACAGGACTCAAAATAAATTCAATTTTTTTTCTTGTAGTGCTGGGGAGAAAACAAAAAGCTTTTATGTGATCTGAAAAAGGAAGTAATTGCAGAGCTGACTAAAGACAGCCACAAACCTTTCAAGTCTCAGTAGTACTTGATCTTGACATTCCTCTTATCGTTGTTCTAACTCCCAACACAAATCTGGGGTTTGTACTTTTGTGTACTGGTCAATCAAAAATTTCCAGCTCATTTTTGACCTTATCTTCACGTTGGCTATCTTTTCAGTCATTAGGTGCTACTTTGTCAAGGAATGGGTGTAGGAGTGCAGTGCTGCTAATAAGGCATCCAAAGTGGATCTCCCCACAGCAATTTGATAAATGTATTCTTGAGTTTGGATAAAGCTTTGGAGTGTTGTGGAGTTTTTGGTTGGTTTTGTTTTGTTTTGTTTTATTTTAATGCACTGTTAAATATCACTCATTTGTGGAGCTCCAGTACAATAAAGAAATGCCGAAGCAATTTTTTTCACCCATTTTTTCATTTGGAATAGAGAGAAGTGATCCATGGCTATTTGTCTTATGTTTTTTAACCTTTGAAAGATGTTTAGTTGTAGAGTTGGAGAAGGGAGGGAGATGGAGTTCTGCTAAAATTGAAACTTAATAAGAATTTCTTTTTTCTTAAAAGACTCTTTTATTTGGTTTTATATTCGGGGTTCTTTTTATTTTGGTCTATTTGGTTAAACACTTGTTAAATTTTAAGTTCTATTTTTCCATGTGCAACAGTATTTTTTGCCAAGTTTTTCCAAGTAGCCTAACTGTGAGAAGTAGGAGCGACAGTAGTGTCATACTCTCATGCTGGCTTTTCTCACTACCTGCTGTTATCTCTCCCAATGTAAACTGGGGCCCAGAGCTTTGACTTCTCTGCTCAGCCATGCCCAAAGTCTGGGCCTAATCTAGAGTGACTTGATTGTATCCCATGACACATTGGTATCACTGGAAAAAAAGGAGAATCTTTCAATTACACTCCCCCAAGTGGAACTTGAAGAGACTGATCTTAAAAGCAGCTGATCAATTCACGACACCATGCTTGCATCTTTACTTTAAAGTAATAAAATCCTAGCATCTGAGAACAGAGCTTGATGGCAGTGGTTTTTTACTTCTTAAAATTTCCCACAGAAAATAAAATTTAAAAAAAAGTTGAATCAAGTCCCAGACTCTTGCTTAGATTTTTACTAAGCATAAACATCTATAAATTAGGAGTCATTACTCCCTATAAATAAATATAAGAAATAAATTAAAATATATGTAGTCTTTACATAGTATTCAAATGATAATGTTTTTGCGTGAGTGAAATACTGTAAGGAAAAGAAAGAATGTAGTCTGTAAAATCTAATGTGAATTTCCCAGGCTATAGTTCTACATCTTAATCTGCCATATTTTGTAAGCAAAAATGTGCTTGTTTCACTAGTAGTACATGCTTAGTTATATAAACCGTATGATATCTCTTCAGTTTAAAAATATTACTATTTTTCTTCAAATTATAAAGAGAACACTTATTCTGTAGAAATAACATAAATTTCTTAATTTACCCAGTAGACTACTTTTAAAAGTTTTGTTAAAAGAAAGGAACGTTTTAGAGTATGTGAGTAGAAAATATGTTATATCCCTGAATTAAACCAGTGAGCAATAGTCACAGTATATATTGTTGCTATGGTAGTATTATAGTGTAGTTAAATGGTAACTATGTGGACCTTGGTTGATTCTTCTCATATTAATCTCTGATCTTTTAGAAATTTTTCCACAAAATAAACCCCTAAAACTCCACATCTTTTTGAAACCTCTTGTTTCAAAGGGCAAGTTAATTAGTAAAAGCTGAGGGCCTAACCGGGAATGAAGCATTTTGATCCTCTCAGAACAAAATATGAAATTACCCATTTATGGATGGTTTTGAATTTTTATCCTGAATAGGATTTTCCTGTACCATTTTTTGAAGATGTCTAATGAGATTTTGAAGTTGTTGTTTGGGTTTTTTTTGATAAACTGGTGGAAAAGGCTTCTGATACCTTTGGTACACTTTGGGTCTCAGGCCAAAAGACAGTACAGTATTGAGTGAAAAAGAGTACTGAAATTCACAGACTGTCGTTATCTCTAAAACTTTATTTTGTGGCATTGGTTTCACATCACATCAGATCATAGATTCTAGCCAGAAGGATATAAGCTCTCATCCAGCAGCTACATTTTTGTGGGGTTGACCAGGCTGACCCAAAGCCTCTGAAGTCATTTAGGCATTTTTTTGAAATTTTTCCTAATATATATAGATAGCTTCACATACAACTGTGAAAACTGTTATTCCTGCCTTAGGTTAAACTGCCTCATTTCTTTCTTTTTGACAGCTGCGGTCAATAGATGTTGACCAAAAGCTGTCAAATTCCTGAGAAATGAGGAAGCGGTTTTTTAACTCCAGATGAGAAGTAGAGAGTTATTCATCTTCTATCCTGGGAGATTCTTCCCTTAATTTGACAGGCTTTAAACAAATTGTTAGCTTTAATTAAGTTTGAAATGGGACAAATGCACAACCTTAAACTGCCCCTTACTAGCATGTGAGAAGACAGTAAAATTAACCATGAGATTCAGAAATGGTGTTTCTCTTGCTATTGTGATGGACTGCAATTCTGTACTTAAGGTACCACGGAAATTTTTGGTAGGTTTAGAGATAGACAGTTTTATAAGGGCAATGTTGGAAGTCTCGTAGGAGGAGGGAGAAAAAATAGCTGTGGAGAAGATCAATAGTAATATGGATAAAAAAAGATGAATGCTAAAGATACTAATATGCAATACTTTAAGCTGAATAGCTGAATTTCCCATACTTTTACTTTTTCTTCACATTTGAATGAATAGCAAAACAGTAGCTCTTCACAGACAGAAATTTTGATTTTTTTTTTTAATTCTGATTTCCTAATGGATTTCTGGATACATGTTTGATCTGGAAAAGAAATACGTGGTAGGCACATGTAAAAAACATTGAAGCTAACACTTTATCAGGCTCACAAGTCATCAGAATGTCTATGGATCTCTGTAAAAGAAGTAGATCCAGTTGAGCCAGTGGAGTGGATTGAATAGGTAAGGAATGTGTAGAAATTATCATTACTCACTTTCTAAAGCCGCTCCAGATATATTCTGCCTCTGCCTGCCTGCACTGTAGGTCATGACAGGTAGTGCGACTGTAATGTTCACAAGGAAAGGATAGTGTGGCCCAGAAGAAAGTCAACCTGTTGCATGGTGGTTATTGGCAGACAGTGAAAGATTCTTTTCTCCTTTCTTCTTTTTCAGATGAGGGTGCATTTGAGTCCTCATGGACTCTCAGACAGCAATTTGGCTGATTGTAGGCCTAACTCTTCCCTTGTAGACTATTGTTGAATGAAACAGCAAAGAGAATAGTACATGGATTAAATTTAAAAGCTGAATCTTGCAAATTCTCACCTATAAAGTTTTTCTTAGGCTACATCATGCTTGAAAGCATTCTCTCCTTTCCCATAGCTATCCATACTGTTTTGGAAAATACATCTACTGTGCAGTATGAGGAAGTCAACTGTAGAACATTTTCTCATATTAAAAATTCCTCCAATAATAATAGATGTAAGAGGGCTACAAGCCAGTACAGAAATAAAATCTGCCATCAGAAGAACACACTGATGAGGGACTTCTGGTGCCATTTGCCCACTAACCATACATAAGAAATCTCATGTCAGCTTCATGATTGTTAAATTAATACAAAGACAAAATAAGTCCTCTGTAACTTAATATTTAAAATTGCAAACATTGACACAATGCACGATTCAGCCATGAAAATCATTGGCAAGAGATATTTATGAGAATAGTTTTGTGGACATCAAAGACTTGAGGCTGATGAGTTTTACACTTGCATACACTTGCTGGGCCCAGAGAGTGGTGGTGAATGGAGTTAATTCCAGCTGGTGGCCAGTCATGAGTGGATTACCCCAGGGATCGGTATTGGGGCCATTTCTCTTCAACATCTTTGTCAATGATCTGCATGAGGGGATTGAAGGAACCCTCAGTAAGTTTGCAGTCAGTACCAAACTAGATGGGAGTGTTGACCTGCTTAAGAGTAGAAAGGCTTTGCAGAGAGACCTGGACAGGCTGGACCAATGAACTGAGGCCAATGGGAAGGGTTTCAATAAGGACAAGTTCTGGGTCCTGCACTTGGATCACAACAACCCCATGAAGTGCTACAGGCTTGGGGAAGAGTGGCTGGGGAGCTGCCTGGCAGAAATGACCTGGGGATGTTGGTCAACAGCTGGTTGAACATAAGCCAGTAGTGTGACCAGGTGGCCAAGAAGGCCAATAGTTTCAGGATCAGAGTGGTGAGTAGGACTTGGGAGGTGATCATCCTCCTCTACTTGGCACTGGTGGTCCCCTTACAACAAAAAAAAACATTGAGGTGCTGGAGCAAGTCCAGAGAAGGGCAACAAAGCTGGTGAGGGGTCTGGAGAATAAGCCTTATAAGGAGAGGCTGAGGGAGCTGGGGTTGTTCAGCCTAGAGAAAAGGAGGCTGAGGGGAGACCTTAGCAGTCTACAACTACCTGAAAGGAGGGTGTAGAGAGGTGGACGTTGGTCTCTTCTCCCAAGTCACAGGTGATAGGACAAGAGGAAATGGTACCATCCCTAGAGGTATTCAAAAGACAAGTTGACATAGAGTTTAGTGACATGGTTTGGTGATTGTTGAGTTGTTTTTTATCAGAGTTAGATTGATGGTTGGACTAGATGATCTCAAAGGTCCTTTCCAACCTAGACAAGTCTATGATTCTATGATTAAATAGTGTTTTAATTTCTGAAACTTTGTTATTTAGGTAATTGTAGTCAGTGACAGATGAAACTTAAGGACTTTACATGTAAACTCCTAATGCATCTTGCATCTTTCTCTGTGGCTTCCAGAACTTCCCATCATTACAGTCAGATAATAGACTTGTGCAAATCATCAACATGGCCTGTAATGATAATAATAGTAGTTCTATGTAAGAAAGACTTCATATGTCAGGATTCTGTCCGAGAAGAATTATGTTTTTATACTTTCCACAACCACAAAGGTCCTTACCCTGTCCTTAATAATTAGGGATGGACTGAATGTTGCATGATACGGTCCATTTTCTCTAGCACTAATTAGACAAGCTAATGTGCTCTACTGAGTGGCAATCTTCCTTCTGAAGTTCTTGGGGGAAATTCTGTAACAGGTTTGTTTTCATGACATCTTTCAGACTGACAGTTGCGTTCTTTATATATGCACACATACAGACGTACATACACTCACACATACGTGCTTCCCAGGAACTGTTTGCGTATCTAAGAAAAGCACGTTCATTACCGTAAAGTACTTGTATTTCTATCTTTTGCATTATTCAAATACTCTGAAAACTTGATTCAATTCAAGTATGAAAAAATTCTTTTGTTAACATGGAAAGTATCTCACAGTTTAAAGTATTCTGAAGAATCAAGTGCAATTTTCTGCCAGAAAACCTTTTCAGATCCTTATGCAAATGACTTGGTAAAAACTGGGCACCAAGACAAGATGAGTTTGAGGAGGTGCAGCTCAGTCTACCTAACTCTTCCCTCTCCATTTATTAAACAGATATAATAGTACTTCCCTACCTCAGAGAGGTGTTCTGGACACAGTATGAAGATTGTGCAGAAACAGGATAGCATAAAAATAAGGACCCTGCAAGAACACTGAAAATAGGTCATAGTAAAAATTTCCAAAACTTAAAAAAACCCCTACAGTCAGACATTTCTGTGATAATCTGTTCATGGTGTTATTTCTTTCCATGAAACACAAGGAGAGGTGACCTACTCCAAGCACAGCATTTTCACACTCCTTTTTAAACATGCAGGATGTATCTGCCTTGGGGGTGATAGGACGTGGGATTCATCTCATTACCAATGCCAAATGCAATCAGCAGACAACTTGCTGCTTTAATTTCTGAGGACTTATTCTTATAGTTATGGTTGTAGTTAAGCTTATCATGTGATCATTTAGAAAAAAAGGTGAATAGTTGTTTTTCCTCTAGTATATCTACCCATTGGCAATGAGTGGTTAGGATTAAAAGCTCCATCTAGCCCAAGGCTATAATGAATATTCAGGAAAAGTGATTCTGTACTGCTGCTTAGGGAAGTAAAAAGACAAACCCTGTAACATTTGAATCTCCTGTGCCTTTGGAATAAACAAGCAATATTTGATTAAGAACAGGAAGAGAGAAGGCACACTGATGTACTTCTCATACCAAAAGAGACTTTATATGGTATTAAATTACCAACAGATTCCTATAGATACAGTACATGAATCAATATTATTTTTTAGCTGATAATAATCTCACCAAGCTTCTATTTAGGTGGTGTTTGTGTGAAAAAAAATAATAAAATGCAGCAGATAAATGAAGTGTGCTGCCAATGGATGTTGCAGTCCACTGAAGCATTTGTTCGTACTTCTGGATTGACACACAGAGCAAAATAATGCTACACATTCTGTAACAGTCTGACTGTATCATCATTAAAGAGACACCCGACAAACCCAGTTATGTGTAATAGACAAAGGTAATTTGTAGCGACATGGTAGACTTTAAATCAAAAGCATTAAAATCCTGTACTACGTTACGCAGAATAATACTTTAGTTAGTTCATATTGTTGATTTTGCAAATGTAAATGTCCAGCTGTTTTTACAGCTAATAACATTTTACATATCAAGCCATTTAAAAAATATTTCTCAACTATGCAAGCTTCATCAACCACTTCATCAGTGGTAAAAGCTGAGGACACTTTCATGAAATTGAATTGGGGTAAAAAAAGATACTTATATCGTATTAGCAGTGACGGTTATTTTTTGTAATGTGATTGACAGGTCTTAAGATTCATTCTCGTACAAGTTATATGCTCATGCTTGAATGCTTTATAAATCAAATCTCTATTAAGAATCAGTAAATGCAATTTGTAAATTGGAGTCAGTCATTCAGAAATCCAAGTGGATAGGAGGCCCTGAATCAGCAAAATGAGTTAGACCAATATGAAGCCTGTATGTATCCTCTGTAAAACTAGTTTTTTGATATCAGGCTGCTTACCATGTTAAATTTGCACCAGAGTTAAACTTTGCTGAAAAAGATAAATTAATAGTCTCAGAAGTCTTAAATTTTGAATGGCATTTTAAATTGGAATAATTTCTTTAGTCAATGATTGTACTTATAAGTGAATCCTCTATTTGTGTTCACTTAAATCTTTCTCCAAAGTTGTGTTCTTGTGTGACTTCTGCAAATTGTTCTCAGTCCAAAGGCAAACTTCTGTGCAGAGGTTGTACACCACCCAGTGAACTTCCTCTGGATTATATAAATGTGGTTCGTTCATTTCATATGAAAATTGTGACATGAATATCTTCTGGTTTCAACCATCTGATGACTCACAATGCGTTTTTACGAGTCCTCAGTGCAAATACAGTAGAAAATTAGGAATTTTATAAATGAATGAATAACTTGTTCTTGATGACCTACAGAAGAAATTGTGATGTTACAAATAAAATTAGGTGGGGATAATATTCCTCTTTGAGAATATCTTAGTTGTCTGTAGAACGTAAAAACTTTACACATCGCTCTGGCAGCAGGGAAGCTCAGGCGTGCAGTGACTGCGGCTGCTGGACATTTGTGATGTCACTCCAGTTAGGGGGAAGAGAGGACAGGCTCAGATGGCTCACTGATGTTGGCCACTGTGCCAGGAGGGGGTCGAAGTGGAGGACAAGGGTGGGAGGTTGGGTCAACTGTAGGACTCACACTGAAAAGGGAAGCAGCGAGATCTGGCACGTGCATATGTTTTGGGGGTGGCAAAAGTGTAAGCGGTAATTTCTTTTTAGATATCCAGTGTTACCTTTGTATGATATTAATTAATAAGCAAATGAATTAGATAAAAGATTGGGGGGAAAGGGAAAAATCAGCTTTAGAAATACCTTTTTCATTCAAATTTGTCAAACTTAACAGAAATTCTAGTTTCTTGTGTCAGACTTGACACCTTTCCAATTCCTACAGTGACTGTCTCACAATGCAGCAAAGCACCCTTTTCATTTTTTCCACATTTCCTCACTAAACTTTCTTATTCTTTCCTTGAAATATTAAATGAAGTAAAATCAAAGATTTCTCCTCCTTCTGTTGAGTTTTCAAACCATTTTCCAAGTGAGTTACCTGTGGTTTTATGGGTATCAAAAATGGGCAGGTTTCCAGGACCAATACAAGTGAATCTTTCAAAAGGGTTTTGTCTAATCGGGGCTGTGCCATCAGATAGTCAAACTGCTTATGACTCACGAAACCGAAGACCCTTCCATTGCATTTGTTGTGGTAATCTTGGAGTGGGATAAGCAGAACTGATGGAAAATGAAAGTCTACTTACTTTTGGGGGAGAAAAAAAAAGTATTTCTTAAGAAACTAGTTAAATTGTCCTAGGTAGGATAGGAATGAGGTTTATATGAATGAAAGAGATCTCCCAATAAGATACTCAATGTGGATTAAAATAATTGTAGTTTTTAAAGTGTTAATGTGTGTTGGAGTAAGAATTTTTATGGCAGCACTATAAGCACAACAGAGTCAGCATTATGTGGTGGCATCATACTGAACATTATCACAAAGATTTCTAAGAAGAATTAACATTAAAGATATAGAATTCATGTCTTTAGAGGGTTTCTCATTTCTGTGTTCGGCCTCAAGGAAATTCAAAACAGAAATGAAAGTCAAAGACGCCACTACTTTCATACTGCCAGTGCAGCGTTCATACATATTTCATGGAAGCTGCATGGGCGGGGAGATCACCATTTTTATTGGAATGGTGCAGCTAAGTCTCAGGGTTTTACTATTCATGTCAAGCACTGTGTACTTTCCAGGAACACAGCCTGTGGGGTTTATTTTGTTTGTTTGGTTTTTGTTTGGGTTTTTTTGTTTGCATTTAACTACTGATGTAAAAAGAAAAAAGAACAAGGGGATATTTCCTGTGTGTTCACTAGACTGACAGCCTTGGTGTCCACTGCACTGTTGTAAATTAAACTTCATTTAGGCTCGTCCCATTTTCAGATGCTACACAGCAATGCAGCTTTCTGAGTTTTTTTGGTATCCGAATGGGAGAAAGTTATTCATATATGGCAAACTTAGTTATCTCAGAGAGTGATAAAGATTTGGTAAATATAAATAATTTTTGTGGTACCAATTAGCCTACCCTTAAGTTTATACTCATACTAAATCTTTTAATAGCACCATTCAAATTTTAACCAGATCATGCACTGTGTTCTACATGCATTAGTATTGCAAATTTTAAGGTATTTGTTGAAGAGCATTATCAATAGCCAAAAGAAAAAATTGCAAAAAACTATACCCTGAGAGTTATATTGAATAATCACCATTATTTGTGCCAGACACAGAATGTTAGTTCCACTGAGCTGTTTTCAATGGAAAGGATGGTTGATTGCTGTCTACATGAGACATATTCCATAAGGGAAGTAAATGCTTAAAAATGAAAAACCAACACTTGAAGATTTCAATTTCTGGCTTTAACAGAGAAGATTTTGATCTTTCATTTACGACTATGCCCATCCCAGGTTATTCTCTGAAGTCAGAGGAGAGTTCAGAAATGCTGAATTGCATTCTGATAGCCCCGCAACCTCGATTCATCCTTGTCGTTCTCATCAAGGCCTGATCAGCAAATGATTTTATAGGCTACTGGTTATTTTCAACATACCTTACATAGAGTGAGTCATTAAACCTGAAAAGTATGTTTTTTAAATAAGTGGGCAAAGAAAGTCTCTGTCATCTGAAATTATATTTTCCCCTCTCTGGGAAGGTAACATTTTGTGATATCTTTGTCTTTTGGGGGGAAAAAAAAACAGCAGCAAATTTTCATTTTTTCAGCAACTAACCTTTGTGTAATGGATTTGCAGTTATTCAATGTGTCTGAAATAAGTTAACTAATGAGATGAAGTACAGTCCTGATGTGTAATTCCACAAAATCGCAGTATAGCCACTTATAGCAAAGTTTTCTATTTCCTTGATATACCTTTTGTTCATATTACTTTTAATTATGTTCTATATTTATCTGACCTATTTGAACAGGATCCAGAGCTGGTACGGAACATCTGTCGCTGGGTTAGACAAGCTGTTCAGATTCCATTCTTTGCCAAGCTGACCCCAAATGTCACTGATATTGTGAATATTGCGATGGCTGCGCAGGAAGGTAACAGACTCCAGTGCACAAGCTGTGCAGACTTATTAATTTGCTGGATGGGGGAAGATAGGGGAGTTGCTGGAATAATAACAAATAACAACCAAAACGAATATGAAAATAGATTATTCGTTGTATTTAGAATAAACAGCGATCAGAGGCTTCCTAGTTTTTGGCCGTGCTTCTAGCATATAGCAACACGTGAAGAAAACTACATTAGACTGTTAACAATAAATCGTATATGTTTGTGTATGTATTTGTCTGCATGGTCTGTTTCTATCATATTTATATGTTTACCATTCCATGTAAATTCCCCTATTCCTACATTTAGTTGTGAAAGCGGCATGTGCATCCTGAGGAAACAGAAATACACCTCTTGAAGATATATATATTTATTTTTTTCCTTAGAGTGTAAAGAAAAAAATGGCAGGAAATTAGTTTGCAAGTAGGTGTATTAATTCATCACTTAGAACCGTAGTCATCGTTTCTCTGTCGCATTGTTCGTTTTGTTTTGCTCCTCAGTACGAGAAATGAGAATATGGGCTGGGTTCATCAGTGCAGAGTTGGTGTCACCAGCATGGAGGAGGTGACCCTGTACCTGCACCTCCAGGTGCTGAACAACCACTGTAGCAGGTTCTGTCCCACACAGCTGAAGGGCAGAGATCTGCCTGTCAGCCCCCATGTTTCCCACGTGTGCTGTCTTATAGTCCTTACAGCTCTTTCAACTGATGCAGCCAGCCTCGAAGCTACTGCTAAATCTATCAGCCCAGGATTGTCTTAAGGACTGTTCTGTGCATCCCCATACAGTTTCTTGCTTTCTGTCTTCAACTGTTTATTTGAATTTCTAGTTATTTCACAGTTTCACAGTTTTCTGTTGCATTTTTTTCCTCTCTTGTTCTTATACACATGATTTAACAAAAAGTGACTGACCTTTTATTTCACAGGTGGCGCAGATGGTGTTACAGCCACCAATACTGTGTCAGGACTGATGGGACTGAAAGCAGACAGCACACCTTGGCCAGCAGTTGGTAGAGGACTGAGGACCACATATGGTGGCATGTCAGGTAGGTGTTGCCCTTTCTGATGCATGGTACTTCCTTGGAGGCTTTCAGAACATCGGGAGGTCCTTGTAGTGGGCTAGAATATCATGTCTGCAGTCGCACTGAGTCCTTAAAGCTCACTGCTGGTCAATGTTTCTAATAGTCATGACAGATGGAACAGATTAAGTGTGAAGGCTCTTGGGTTGCCCTTTCCTTAATGGTAAAGCGCTGCATCAGAATACTGTGATAGGGTCACTGGAGAGGGAAGGAAATCTCTTCTCTTGTGACCCTCGCTTTTCCTTAAATTTTTCATTCTGTCACAATTGTCAGGCCCCATGTTAGACAGAGGCTAATGAAAGGGCATCGCAGGGGGAAATATCAACAATCCAAATGCAGTATATATTTCATAGCTCGAACTCCAGCCTTCCTCCCTCCTTCCCACCAAGTGGACCTCTTCCAAGGAGGTTATTTCCTCCTCTTCCCGCTGTGGTAAAAATGATAGACTCTATTAGGCAAATATATGCATATTTTTGTAGCCTATTCCTTGAGATATAGAAGAATATCTTTTGTAGGCCATATTTCCAAGTCCTGCTTCACAGTTTAATTTTAAAACCAGCAGCAAAACTTTTACACTCCAGTTCAGTGCCTGTGCTCACTAATGTATTAATCTATTGACCCTGTGCACTCTGTTGCTGTGACAACATGAACTTGGCCCTACAAAGACAATACTGTGAGCTTCTTGACTTTACTTGCATGGAGATTAGTCTCCTTGGTGGTAGATGTAGCAGTAAATATACATAACAGAAGTAATAGCATCGTCCTGATTGAGTCAAACACTATTTTATCAGACCCGCCTCCTACCTCACCCCAAAAACGTAATCAGAGTAGACCAGACAGGCAAAAAATTCTTTATTTTATGTGACTGTTTTTATCCTTAGAGAACCATAAGAAATGTAGCAAAAGATACCTTTTAAACAAACTTTAATTCAGACAAGTGTATTCAGCAGAAAATTGCCTCATTGCCTTAGATAACTACATGGAATTTGGAATTTTTTACAGAACACTGAAAAGCAAGGAAAAGATAACAATCAGAAAAAATTGTTATGCCTATTGCATAATGATTATTTCTCAGTGACAGTCCAATAAGATGTTTTATTTTAATATTATGCAAAATGGGAGGAAGAGGGGAACAAGAAGAGAACAGCTACAGCCCATTTCAATTTCTCTAGCCTGCCATGTTGACAGGAAAAGAATAAAGGAGGTCACAGTGGGTGCTGTGCATTAAAAATTAATAAAAGAACTATTGCAGTAGTATTTTATATAAGTAACACCATTCACATTTTCTCATTTAAGTTGCAATTTCTGAATATTCCTTCCTACCGTAAGTCTGTCTAATAAAATCTATAAAATGACTGCATTGTAAAACGTATGTCTCTTATGTCACAAATTTAAGACACGTATGTAGCGTAAATTACAGGGGCACCTGGATGCTCAGCTATAGGGGAGGACATACCACCATTTTTGTAGTTTATGATTCTGTTATAAATGGGACCTAAGGAAAAGTTCTTTGTTTATTTTATTTTTATGTGTGTGTGTAAGTTTTTTTTTTTTTCCTGAAGTTTTAATGTATCAGAGGAGATAGAAGGATGCACCATTACCTATGACACAAATCTGGTTATTTAAAAAAATATGAAAACAACTGGAAGTCCTGTGGATTTATTATGAGAGCATAATAAAGAAAGAGCATATTGTTGCAGACAAATATATAAAGATTTCATGCTGATAATTGATATCAGTAGGTCTCAATCTCACAATTCATTGCATAAAAGAAAGCCACAGAGCCAACGGGCTCTGCAACACGTTGCAATACTTTCTGCTCAGTGATCAGGTTATAGCAGTATACGAATTTACAAAAGCAGGAAAGCAATTTTAAATCAAGAGCATCAGTATGCTTACAAGAAGACAAAAAATGGGAGAGCCTGTCATTTTGTCAGAGCAAGGGGCAGGGTGGCTATACTTCTGAGGTCCATTCCTGGCTGTGCCAGGACTCAGCCGCATGGCCTGCAGACAGAGACTTGACCTTTCTGTGCTTTATTTTTCCTGTCTGTGAAATGGCAGTAACACCACTTACATGCCTATAGGCTTGTTGGGAAGTGCTCTGTGGTCCTGGCATGAAAGTCGCTTCATAGTGTAAAGCATTGGGTTTCTATTTTGATTTGCTTAAACTTACTGTTTTGGTATAGAGTCAATAAGTTTTTGTTGTTTTTTCAAATAATTCCTCTCAAGAGAGAATTAATGTTTTAAGTGGAAGTTGGTGCTGGTTTATGGTGTTCTCTAGCACACAAACTTAGAGCAGGTACAGGGCACAGCCAAAAGCTGCATCTCGCTTTCTGGACTTTTTCCAGTTGGTCAGATTTTAGTTCTTTTCTGGATGAGAAATGGCTCTGGCATGGTACAGAGGAACAGTAAGTGGTGGCAGGCATCCCTGCCCAGCTGGGCACAGTACCAGTGGCAACGGGTGGCTTTGTGGATGGGGTGGGAGCTGCCCCCAGCCCTCAATCAGGTCTGCTGGGGCTGTCTGAAAGGTATCTGGGCCCAAAGCTAGTGGCCCACAGCATCACCCAGTCTGTGAGGAATTTCTGGAGTGCTCAATTAAGCTGTATTTTAAATCAATCTGGGTTTGCTTATATTTTCTTCCTTTCTCTTTACATATAAGTCGTAGGAAACTCCCTATCTTCAGTAGCGTTGCCCGCTCATATAGTGGTTGCTCTGTCTGGAAGGGTGTTTTTGCTTTGGTGAGTCAAAAGCACAAGCTGCTGTGCTTAGGGTCCACCATTACCCGTGAGGACACATTCTGCCCTCCATGTCACACAGAGAAATGTGCTCTGTCCTCTGTGCTCTGCATTTCCATTCCCTCCCCTGGGAGCTGGAGGAGCCGCAGGCCTCAGCTGAGGGCTGCAGCATGCAAGAGGAGGTGGCCAGCAGAAGGCTGGAGGAAAGCCACCACAGCGCAAAATGCGAAAGTCAGCGCTTTGCACCCCAAAATAAGGCTGCAGACCAGCCCCGGGCTCTGCTTGCTGCAGGGTTTTGCTGAAAGCTCAGGGCTGGCTCCTGCCCGCCAGCCAGCAGGACCTGAGGGGAGGAAGGTGCTTCATGCTGCCCGGTGGGAGCCGAGGGTGACTGGCAGCCTGGCCAGGGAAGGTCTGTGGCCCGGTGGCAGAGACCAGACCACCTTGCAAGGAAGTTCTTCTCTGAAAGGACAGGTGTTCTTCTGTGTTTTATAAATTCACCATGTCTGAGCATTTTTTAATATGGTGCAGGTTGCCTTTTCCACATGAGTGCAAACTTACTCCACTGAGTTTGATGAAGGTTTCCATCAAGGAGCAAATAATCAAATATGTTAATGCCCTGTCCAAGCAGCAACCTGATATTTTGACTTACAGTCTTCCCTGTCCTCCAGAGTTCAGAAATGCCCTTCATGGCTATGTACTGAAGAAAGCTTTTCTGTCTATGGCTTCCCCTTGGCCTCATCCTCTTGTCTGCCCCGTGCAGAAGCAGCTATGTGCAGGAGGATTTTCATTTGTTCTTCCAGAAAAGACAGGCGTTGGGAAGGGAATTTCTTAATTCTTCTCAAATTACTACATGATAGGTAGTTTCCTATGGTTTGTCTCAAATACATAAAAATATTTTTTTAAAAAAGGTTTCTAAACATCATTGCTAGATTCTGGAATGTTTTGAGAACAGACATGTCTCCTTTTTTTAAAATATTTTTTACAAAATCTTTCAAAGAAGGAAAGACTTAATGAGATTACTTTAAAAACCCCATTTAGCTTTGAGTTGTCACAGTCAGTGTTTTCTTCCCAGCCAGTGCTCGGGCAGTGACCTTCCTGTTTTGATCTAATTTGATCAGCTGAAAATTGCTAAGCTATAAGAAGCATTGCTGTTTCCTCCTTCCTACCCTCCTGTTTGTTGGGTGGTTTTGACAGGGAAGGATCCCAGTATCCCAGGTGGGTGTATGACCACTAGACTGTAGGATTAGTCTCTCTCTTCCCCACTTCCCTGCAAATATTGAATTATTAATACAAAGCGAAACAGCTCTCATAGGATGCATGCTCATACTAGCACAGCCTGCTGACCTGTACACAGGAGAGCCAGGTTTAAATCCCAGGTGTAAGCCTGGGTCTCAGCTGGGTCCCCTGGATTCCAGGTTTACCCTCTGACTGTTATGTCTTGTAAAATCTGTCTGGTTTTATTTCTTCTGATTTTTCTTCACCTTCTACCTCTATCCTGGTGCCAAAACTGTTTGCCAGAAAAAAATCACTTTCATTTTGACAAATCGTTGTTTTCTAATAAAATTAATTTCTCACTGGCAGCATGGAGCCTTAGCTGAGTCCAAGGGCTGTGATAGCCCTGTGGATTTCTGTGGCCCCGTTACGTGACAGGACATTATGCTTTGAGGATCCCAGTCTTCATCCATTTTTTATAAGTTTCCAGGAACTGCCCATTACTCAAATTGTGGAAGCGTCCTAATGAAACCTCCAAAATATGTTTAAGGAAATAAGCCCTTACAATGAGAGGAAGACACTAAGATATAGCTTCCCAAACTGTGTAATAATCATGTGTTCGCAGGATGAGACACATAGTTTGATTACTATTAGGGGCTTTTATGAGCCAGCAGCATTTCAGGTCTGAAAATATAGAATAGACGGGATTTTACCCTGAGTTCTTCCTATAAGCGTGCAATGCAAAGTATTTGTTTCTTAAAAAGAAGCTAGTGCTGTTTTTTTATCCTCACAAGAAGTAATGACCTCTGGCTCTGAAAGAGATGTTTTAGTCTGTAAAGTATAAATTATTTTGGAAATGTATATTTTATAGGTACTAGAAATAAGATGGCAGGTTTCCCAGAGAAATGTTAATATACTGTCAGCAGCTACATACTTCTCTGAGATTTGTTTCCTTTAAATGTATTTTAAATTTTTTTTTAAAAATCAAGTTTTTTCATGAGCTTTCATACTGTGCTTCCATATTCCAGATGTGTTTTATGAAACACATCACATTGCAGCACAATAGGATATCCATTCCAGGCAAAATAGAGCAGAGCTTCTGTTTGAATTTCCGTGTTTTTTTGTTCTTTGTCATCTGTTTGTTTCTTTGTTTTTGTCTGGAAGCCAGATCCTTAGGGGATAAATTTATAAAACCATACACTGGACTTAACAAAAAACTTAGTTTAAAAGGAAATCTCTCCACGGTGCACTCACTATGTAACCTTTTAATGCTTTGTTGCAAAAATATTGCAGTATTTTACAGCAGTAGTTCAAACACTTCATGTCTATGTTCAGTTATTGCTTTGTCCAATTATTACATTCTGTAGCATTTTGGCCTTATTTGCATGAATATATTGTACAGCATGTTTGCATACATATATTTGTGTTTTTTTTCCAGAATGAGAGATTCTGAAAGTTGTGTGTTATAACTTCATAGCTGACCACAAGGGATGTCAGAAGGGGTATACCTACACAGGAGATTCAGTCACTGAATGTGGGAACATATAATTGTTGGAAGCCAGCAGAGGCAGTTAATTTTAGTTACTTTTGAAATAAGTTAGTGGAGCTGTCTCTTTTTACAAAAAAACACTGTCAGACAGCAATTGTGACTTTTTAGGGAACGCTTTGCAGGTGTTATTTCATTAAATTAAAATGTATACATTATATGAATAATTGACATTGTTAATAGGGGCATACATTCTAATCTGAAATGTATGAATTATATTGAAAGAGGAAAAGTTGAAGTTATAATAATAAGGGCTGCCTTTTAATTTTAATTTTATGACACATCATTAAAAGAAAAGTGAAAAAAAAGCCAAGAGCATTCACTTTCCTAATCACAGTTCTCTCAGTGACTGTTCAGTGTGGATTTTGGTCAATAGAAACGAATGAAAAGCTGCCCATCACTGGAAACAAAACAAAATGTATGTATGCATAGGCAGTTCTGTTTAGTATAAATATTTACCGAGTATTAAAGACTATTTACATTAACCTATATTTATAAAACAGTGTGGATAGGAATAAAAAACAAATATATGCTGTAGTACAATTTTAATTTTGTTTTATTATTTCTGTTAAACGTAGCTCAGCCATTAAAAGCCCTTATTTGCATATATTATGTCAGGTTTCACAAAGAGTCCTCTGTTTTCCGTGGTGTCCTTGCAGCAGTCTGATTTCTCTTAGTGTTCTGCCGTCACTGGTCTGTGCAGGAGAGATCAGAGCCCTAATAATAGATTTTTGACAGGGAGCTCGCCTGCTACCTGCCCTACACAAATCCTCACTGTTCATGTTTGCTTCATGGCAACAAAGCAGACAGAAGGAAAATGCCAAGTGCTGAGTTTGAGGTACAGCCCTGCCATAGCTTGACATTTCAGCAGAATAGCAGTTTATGAGATGCATAATTTTTCATCTGGGACTCAGCTGCCATTTTCATAGAAGCTTGCAGCTCATCGACTGACTGGAAGTAGGGCAAAGGTTTACAGCATAGATCAAGGTCTACATCCTTCCCATAGCTATTTAAAAATAAGTATTATTTTCCAGATAAGGTCAGAGAACATAGCATAGTTTTCCACTTAAATATATATTTTTTAGCCACTTGCTTACCCACAAAGAAAACGCTTTATACTTTTAGCGCAGGTGCTGTTTGTAGTTGATTAAAAATGATCATAATTGATTTCATTCACCGAAAGATTAAATGAGTCCTAGAAAAAGAATGAAGCATGAGTCTTTACACACAGCATTTGAACAAAGCTGTGTTTTTTCTTCTCCTCTTACTTTGAAAAAGCTCATTTAGAGCTCAAAATGAATGAAAAGTCTTTGCTCTTCATGTGTAATTGGTTTGTGTTTTATTATTGTTATAGATTGAATTTAAATTTTCACATTCATGCACATGTACTTGGGAAACAAATGCAGTGTAGGTACATGTAAGTGAGTGTTTAATTTAGAATTATACATCTCTGTGAGCTTCAGTAACAGTTCACCATGTCACAGCCTTATATAGAACAATGGTACAGTACATTGGATTAATTAAAGAAGCCTTGCAGAGAACTGAATTCTCAGTATGTCAAGATTTCAATTTTATGTTAAATATTTTCTAAAGGCCAGACCCTTAAATCTCAGGGGCTGTACCAAGCAGTGAGCTGTGAATTTAACCATAGGCTAACTGCTAATGATAAGGAAAAGAGTCCAAGTTGAGGCAGCTGTAATACAGTCATTGGATTAGGCTATCAATCACTCGGTTCCCTGAGGAACAGGCAAAGACGACAAAACAGTGAAAAGGGAAATTAGGAAGGGAGGGCATGACTAGAATGAGATTCTTCACCAAATGTATCTGTTAGTTGCCTGAATCCCCCAAGCATCAGACAGAAATGTCCAGCATTGCTCTCAGACTAAAAGCCAAGTATTTGTTCCAAACTCCTAGAAAACCATCAAATCATCATTAACTGTTACTGGTCTGTACAGGGTTTTAAAAATGCAATTGTCTATATTCTCCTCTTTTAATAGCCTGTAATTACATTAATCTCTAAACTATTGTTGTTAAATACTCTGGATTTACTGTTTACATTACAGCTCATAGAGAATATGTCCAGTTGAAATAATTCATTTCCCAGGTGAGTGGGGCTTTTTAATAAATAGATAACCATTAAGCTATCAAGCCTTACTGATTGCTACCAAAGGTGAATGTCAGAAGGTGATTTAAATAAAATCATAAATTCTACTCAGACATAATATGATAAAAATAAAAGGGGATGGCTGTGGTCTAGCTATCCCAAGCACAGGTGAAAGGACTTGCAGTTTTAATGTGGGTGCAGGTAGATAAAATGGGAAGTCAGTTCATATAATGCTATGGATTAACATGATGAAGTAAAGAGTACGCTTATAGTTAGCAATTTAGACATATATTTTGATTAACAAAGAATGGAAATTAATAGAGAAAGTAAAAGAGAAGTCAAAGCATGTTACAGCAGTCTGATGGAGCAGGGTCTTGTATTTAAGCTTGGTTGCAGTAATGGGTGGAGAGTGCGAACTATGACCTGATAAAGAGCTGTAAGTCAGTCAGGAACAGAAAATTTCTGCTTCCAGTAGTATCAGAAAGACTGAACCCATTGATGTTGTCTATGCCAGCGCACGTTGATTGTCTTTCTGTGTCTGCCAGGTCTAAGGGAGATATCTCTTTCTTTTTTGATCACCTCTTCCAGTCTTCCAAACACACACAAAATAAATATCTCAGAATGTTTCTGTGTCATATCTTTTGGAGATTGTCATGTTGAAAACTGATATATTTCTATCATAACTTACTATAAATCATTTTAGAAGTCATTTAAATATAACCACTTTAAATGTCTTATGAATTATTTATTTGAAAAATACTTGGCATTTAAGTACTTTTCAGTTCATTCTAACACAGGAATTAAAATACTATCAAGAATTTCAAATAGACATTAATTAAAATAATAAGAAGCCAGAAAAGCCCTGATGAAGCCTACTGCTAGATTTGTTTTCCATTAAGTTTCAGCAGCTCTCTCAATCTGATCTTGCTCACCTTTCTCCCTGGATAATCACAGAGAAGTCAAAATATCTTTTGACTTCCAAGTGCAGCTTGAGCAAGGACTAGAGGCTGTGGTGACCCACAGTGTAACTCTCCAGACTTTCACACAATTGAAAGGCTGCTACTCGCTACAAAAGCATGTCTAAACTGTGAGAACTGTGTGCCTTAGGATATCCCAGCTCAGTGACAGGGTAAAAGGATCACTCTGGCTTTTCAGCTGGTCTCCAGCAGTTGAGTTAGGCCTGGCTTTCTGCTCTTGATGTCCTGGATAATACAGAAGTATGTTTTGTACAGAAGCAGTAATTCTAAGTGTCTAAGCACATGGTCACGCGCTGGAGCTCAAGGAAGGTAATTTTAGGTGGTAGTGAAAGTTGGGCTGGAGATCTGCAAAGCTTTGGTGCAGTGTTACATGTGTGATGGATTCGAACTCAAATACAGGTTATGAAAGTTTAGGGAGCTTCAATATAGGAGGCAGAGGAAAGACCTGACAAAGGAAACAGAGTTAAAATTCATGTGAATTCATGTCAGTGTTAAAAGCTCCCTGCTGTTGATTGTGCAGGGCCCATAGTTACATTTTCTGCTGACTTGTTATTCTGTACCCGAATCAACAGCAGGGTTTGTGATACAGGTGGTACTTGAGAGTGATCAATGAGGCAACCATCTTCTGTGGAANATCTGGCAGAGTTTGTAAACAATTCTGATTAACAATTGTATCAGCAGAGGTTAAAACCCCTGAGTACTGACCTGGTGTGTCTTAAGCTTGTTCATTTTTTTTCCGTATCTTTCTTTGCATATTGATTTTCTGTAGTCACCAAGTGGCATATACTGGTTGTAGTGCCCATCTGTATTCAGTGGAGGGCATACTCTCATCTTACCTGAAGACTAAACATGCTTTTACATTTCTGAAAAACAAAAGAAAAAACAATACATTTAACATCAAAATATGAGCTAAAAAATAAATAGAAAAATTACTTTTTATTTAACATTTTGTAGCATGGAACTTCCTCCTGTTCTTCCTCCTTTTGGTGCTTGCAGGGATAGGCCAACTGACTGCTGTCCTCTGCTATTAGTCTGGGGTTACTACCATTGCTGACAGTACACCCCAACTCCTGTATTGCATGCTAGCTCCTCCACCTGATTCAGTAACTTTGGTAGCCTCAGTGGCTTGGGCATCTCTGTGAAGATGTTGAGGTTCCCACCATTCTCGCTACTTACAAAACACTGGATTGATGTTGTTATAGAAATGGGTCAGGAAGTGGCTTGAAGAGAAGGCTTTACAGTTACAGGAAATTGTGCTTGCTGAGGTTAATCCAGTTGCAGGATATTTTGACAATCAGATAAAATATGGGTGTTTAGGAAAAAAAAAAAAAAAAATCCCTGATACAACTTTAAATCCAGGGCATACCTTTATATCCAGCAGCGCCAAAAGGTCATTCTTACACAGTTGTTGCTGCTGTCCTGCCGCCCTGTCGGAGGAACCTTTGAGAATCCTACCACTGGTTAGCTACGATTTATGATGAGCTCACCACAGTGAATACATCTTTATTCACCTAAATCCTCCTAATATTCTGTGCTTTTTAGTATCCTACTTGAATGATGAATAAATCCTAATGCCAACTTCACACATGAAGTACAGAACACAAAATATAGCACATTTGTTTAACTGGGTAGATCCTGGGTGTGTATTTCACTGGGCATCACATCATGCCTGATGAGTTATTGCCAGAAACATTTATAAAAGTATTTCACAACCATCAGAACATTTTTTTACCTTTCAAAAGAAAGCAGCTAATATATAGTAGTCAGCTGAGGGAACTGTGTTTTAACACATCTTTTCATGCAAGCACACCATTGTATAGAATGAGCTATACAGATATCCTACTGACACACACAGGATATACAAATGGATCCTACGAAATCTTTTAGGAAGGCTGCCATAGTAATTTGGTTTTCCAATTTATGTTCAATTTGCAGTTTCTGTGTTGCCAGGTAATTGCAAATGTCTTCCCTATTACCATGGACTGTATAACCAACCATCTTTACTAAGTCCTATTTAAATCCCAAAAGACTCTCATAGCCAGAGAATGAACCACCATTATTTGGGTTAAGTGAGAGATGCATGAGGACTGTTGAGAGCAGAGTCCCACTGTTTCGGAATGAGAAATCCATCGTGCAGCTGTGGCAGCTATATAGAGAGGGTGCTTTTAATTACATGAGACCTATCCATTAAATGTATGGTACTATACCTGACTCAGCTGTGAGGTGAGGCTGATGTTCTGAAGAACTTTGTTGCAGGCAGTTCAAAATGAGGAAAAAGCTATGGGGGTTTCTTTGCAAGCAGGTATGCTGGTGAAGTCATGGTGGACTGTGTTACAGTTTGTCTGGCCACTTCATGGCCCTCTTGAGTGACTTGTTTGTTTTCAAAAGTATGTATGATTACCCCAGCCCACAATTTGGCTGGTCTGAACTTATCTTACTCCCTATCCATTATTGCTGTGCTTACACTGTTAATGCCACGTCAGCTGCCTGCCTATTGAATACCCCAACTTTGGCAGTATTTTCACTGATTTTTGGATATATGCCCACTCAAGAGCTGCTTAGATTTTCATAGGGGGTACTCAGAGAAATCTTCCCATTCTAGGCCCTGATAAATTCTGTGCATCAGGAGCACTTGCAGAGAAGGTATTACCAGGCAAGGATTTTAAGAATCAGTTGCTTTTTCTTCTAAATTGAGCAGCTTCTTCAGAACTTATCGAAGGCAGGTTCTGAAGAATTCAGACCTCTAAGGAGTATCTGGTAGCAACTTATTTTCCCTAAAAAATATTTTGAAAAAGGCTGCTACATGGCACAATCTGGTTTATTGAAATAAGGAAGAGATTGTTTGCATCTTTGTTGTTCATAAAACTACATTAGAGAATCAGTCCTTGGCAGGTATCCAGAGAGGCAGGGAAGTCACCCCAAATCTTGCTCCAACTTGTTAAGGAGCATTTTAGGAAGGAGCTCCCTTCTGCCTGGGACTGGCACAGATTTCTTTCCAATGTATTTATTTTTATTTTCTTCCAGGCTCACTATTTCACAGCTTTGAGAACATCTCCAGCTTACCAATAAAGTCAGATACTGTAGGGTAGTTAAAGGGTCTTCAAAAATAAAAGCAAATTGTCACACTTAAAATCTCTTTTCCAAACTTAAGCTTCTTCCAGGGCTGTCTCCAATGTCCTTTGCCATTTCTCTCTATTTCACATAAATAAGATTCACTGAACCAGAAGTTCAGCTGGGCAGAATAGGCAGACGATAGTGGTGCTCTCTTCTGCTTACGCTACCAGCATTGCCTGCCTGAGGTGCCGTTCCTACCAGGACACCTGTGTATCTGAGAGCCCACCCAGGCTGTCCTCAAAGAAGCCAAGGACTTGCTAAGATACAGCTGGTGATGCACACTTGCTGTCAGGGTTCTCACGGGCAGTTCTGAGCGTATGTGCTAACCAAGCACAACCAAGGGACATCCCACTGAACCTCAGGCCCTTCACTAGGAGACTGTTAAGCTTCTACCTCGTCAATGTAAGGAGGTAGGTTTCTTCTTTGCTCCATGGACTGCATCAGAAATTTGAGGTTAGTATATTCCCAATTTAGGTACCACTGTCGATCGCCTGAGATAATGTGTGCCTGCATTTTGGGATGAAATTCTGGTGATTAGGCAAGCAAGGGATTAATTTTTTTCTAGTGCAGGTGTAGAATTCTTTGTTCAAAAATGCAGATGCATCTGATTTTATCCCAGGCCGTTTTTTAATATGATATCACATGAGAAAGTGATATTTGTATGCTTGACATTAAAATATCTTCCAATCAGTTAATGTAAAGCATCTGGTGTTTTTCTGTGTTTTAATAAGCCCTAATACCTGCATTGCAATCCCTTAATGCTGTTTCCCATATTCTTGTTACAGTAGGTATATGGCAGCCGTTTTCTGGTTTAAAAAGCTCAAAACAAATTTCAGCAATTTAATCTCAATGTTAGAAAAAGGATCACAGCAGCTGCTATAGTATTTTATATTTAAACTAGTTTTTGTAAAGACTCATGACATGCTCCCTGGGAGCTAAATATTGACAAGCATGCTCTGGCAAGCAAGATCAAGCTTGGTGAGTTAACACAGCTCAAGTCTTTGCATTGACACTGTAACCCAAGTCTGAAAACTATTATCCTACTCCATTTATTTTGGCTTTATAGGTGATACTGTCCACTTGAATTAGGGATTTCTACTGTTATTTTTAATACTGTAGCTGTGGATTCATGTTTGATTTAGGACCGCAATACATGCAAGGTTGCTTGTATATCTGTTTTGGATGATATCTTCAGTAACGTATTGTTTATAGAATCTCAAATGACAGCATAAAACCTTCATGGCTTCAAACCTTCAAAATAGAAGTAAACATTGAGTGTAAAATAATTTTAAAATCACATTTATTTTTTGTGCTGTAGAACATACCATGTCCTGAATCTGTGAGTCTATGAAAACTGTTGATCAAAAGTGGATCTTGGACATACATGCATTATGCGATATAATTTAGGAGATAAATTTTTATTTTTGTTCTGTAAGTAAAAAGAAAAATCCACTTTTTTTTTTTTTTTCCCTAACTCTAAGTGTGCCATGTTTATAATGCCAGTAGTTTACTTTTTGAATTTCTGAATAAAGAACTTAAGCCTACTTGGGCTTCTAGTAAATTTGGCATATATGCTAAACTGATTACCAGATGCATTGTGCAACATATGGCATTGTACAGTCTTTGTGTGCTTCATAGTATTTTCTTAAATTACCAGCATTTGTTTTGATTCCAAAAATGCACTTGTCTCGGCTCTCTAGTGCTTTGGACTTAAATGCTGGCTTTTCAGTGCTGAACAGATGTGTTAGAGTTTCACATAGAACATTTACGCTTTTGTGAGTCTTCCTCTTTGAGCTTTCCATACACAGTATTATATCAGTGATAGCTCATGCAAATGGTATCTCTTCGTTTTCATATGTACATTGATTACTCAAAATAACCTTCAGAATTTCTAATAATTCTGCATGACCAAGAAGAACAAGGAAGCAACACACTTTTGGCCAAAGATACTGCCCCAGAGCGAATAATTTCTTTCAGATACATTTTATTTTTGATTAGAGAAAAACAAGAAGGAATGATGACATAATTGCTCTGTGGGTGACAGCAACAGTCAACAACGGTCCTGTGTACTTCTTTGAACAGCTATATTCCCATGCTCGAGGCCGTGGTTCGAATGGGCATAAAAATTAATCTGTGAAAATGCATGGAATAAGGTGCACAGGACATTAATGTGTAACTTCTAAGAGGAGACTGCTTGTGTTAATTTACAAGCAGGTATCCTTTAAATTACCAATATCCTTTAAATCTAAAAAGGTATCCTTTATATTACCAATAGTTTTAGAAAAAAGGCAATATGACATCCTGGGCCAAGGAACAACGGGTTTGTGGCCAGGAGGGCTGACTGCTGCCTTTTTTGCTCTGGTGGAATTGCTCTCTTCACACACAAATTTCCAGGCCTGCCCTTGCACCCTTTCTCTTCTGTGAGATAAATATATTATACCTTCGCATAATATTTGGATACCCTCTCCTAGAAAGCACTGCAGAAGTGCCAGATATTGCTGGTATGTGTTTAGCAGCAACAGTGTGTGTTCTGATCGGTATTTTAAATCAACAAAGACTTTGTGGGCCGCTGGCTTTCTGTTAATTGGCCTTTACTTTGATCACTGAAGACCAGTGAATGCAGTTTAGGAGTTGTGTTGCTATCATTTTTCTTCAGTGGAAGCCAAGGGGATGAGTAAGTACATAAATTAAGTCCCTTACTCACCCTCTGAGCTGCCCTCATTGGATAACAATTAAAATGATCTGACAGAGCAATGCACTAAATTCCCTCGCATCCCCTTATGTTGCTCTGAATACATCAAACAAATGAGTATTTAGGCCTATTAATGGTGTTATTTTTTATTAATGCAGAAAGCAGAATTATGATACAGGTGTACAATTTCATCTTGAAATCAGCATTGAGTTGTGTGGCTGGTCACAAGCAGGACTGATATAACCTTGTTTTAATTACCAACCTTCAATAATACATGCAGAGCTAGTAAAGGCCTCTGCAAATAAGGCTTCCTTTGTGGCACAAATAGTTTACACGGCATGGACATGTTATTATTTTGCTTTCATTAAGGTATTAACTCTTCAGTTTGCTGTACACTCTCAGCTAAAGAAATGGCATGAAACTTCCTATAATTGTGAAGGTTGTTAAAAAGAAGGAAAAGAAGAAAAAGCCTTTCTTTAAAATTGACTTCTGTGTGCAGCCAAGGTCTCAGTTAAAGCCAAGGCATCTATTCTTTGTTGGAGTGGGGGGGTCCTTTTCTTTTATGGAAAATAAGTATTGTCATGTAAATTTCATTATGAAAATAACAAAGGGTTAGGAACTAAATATTTAGAAATGTATGTACCTAGTTATAAAACTGTAATTATATAAGAAAGTATTCTTGCATGTCTGTCTTACAGTGTTTTAATTTCTACAGTAGTTATTAACTGAATATTTCCATTATTACTATTCTGTGAACAACTGCCATTCTTGAAACTGATTGATGTTTAGGAATAAAGCACTTTTATTACATGTTGCCAGCTTCTGAGGACCAATCTTATAACCTACAGTGCCTTCAAAGGAGTGATGATACCTCCTCCTTCTGGAACTAATCGCATCTGAGGAAAGTGAGAGGGTGAAAACATTTTTATTTATTTATTTTTTCTGGAGAACTTTCATTGCATTGTACACTATTCTGCTACAAAATGATGATAGTGTTTTATCTGCCAAAGGTGACACTGGGGGAAGATAACTTTACAGGAAGAGAGATGTTTGAATATAGGCAACTAGCACTGTGCAGTGGCTTAGCTCAAGGCAGTGAATTTATTTGTGGGTTGATGAAACTGTGGTCTCAATTTTTCATTGTCTGGGTGCAAAACAGACTTCTGACAGCCTGTCCTGGTTGCAACGTCCTCGCTAACATTTCATTAGTTTAATTTGTGGGTTTGTGCTCTGTCCAGACCAGCATATAGATCTGCAATTTCAGGGAAGAAAAAGTACAAGAAAAAAGAGAACCCCCTGCCAAGTGTTTATCTTCTTAAGGCCACACTGTCTTGCTAGGGCCTAGGCAATCTCTAATCATGCTTTGAGAGTTTTTCAAAGGAGGAAAGCTGTAAGAAAACATTGCAAGCAAGTTAGCACTAAATATTGGTCAGAGAGGACTCATAGTTTGTGCAGGTTTTGTGCATGTTTTGTGCATTATTTAAATTTCTTCATCCTCATCCTGCCTCTGTCCCTTACAGACTGATCTATAAAGGCATGGTGCCCTCCAGTTCCAGCGGGAGCTGCCAGAGAATGGGGAGCTGCCTTACTTTCCTCTCAAAGTAAGGTAGAGAAAGAAATTGGTGCTAGTTTAACACTGGCATATAACATAATGTCTGAACTCAGCTTGTAGGAGCAAGTTCAGATGTTGGCCGTAGTCTAAACACACCAACATGAAGCTCTCAATGACTGTATTTGTACTTTAGAGACCACCTAAAGTTGGAAAGCTGCTGCTCCAAAGACCCTTCAGGTTCTCTGTTAGAATAAATAAGGCAACTCTTGGGAGCTGAAGTATCCCCCCAAGAAACTCTCTTTATCAGGATAGAGCAGGAACCCAGCTGTTCTTTCTTAACTCATAATTTGATCACCAGATTGTAAGTGGTCCTGCAAAAATCACATCCCTTGCAGTTTGAGTGAAGAGCTCCAGTTTTTGCTCTTCACATGAGTCTCTGTCTGCCCAAATTCCTTTGTGTCAAACTCCCAAAATTGCAAAGTGAAATTGTCAAAAGCCCCCATACTTTGCTTCTTTTCCCAACCTTACCCCAGTAGAAGCAGCTTGCTTTCCAAATATCTCAACAGACTCTGGTATGGCCCTTCTTCTTTCCAAATGATGATACAGCCCACCAGATACAAACACATGCAGTTCTCCATGAACAGTGAAGGTAGGTAGTTTCCATTTATTGCTGGGAGAAAAAAAAGCGTCAAACAACTTCCTACTCATCCTATGGCAAGCAGATGAGTAGGGCTCTGTGCTTCAACTACCTTAAGTATAAATATCAGTTCTCCTGCTCTTGGTTGTGCGAGTCTTGAGAAACGGGAAGTGTTGAAATAAATGGCTATGATACACATAGTGTTGAAATAAACATTTATTTTAACACATTGTATGTGATGAGCCATTTATTTTAACACTTTTCACTTGAAGTGTTGAAATAACAGGTTTTATCAGGGGACGTGTCATCCACTGTTTTATGTATATGTGAATATGGAAATATATCTACTGAGTGTGCGTTTATATATATACTCACACAGATTATATGAGTATGTAATAATAATACAGTAGATGTGTGTGTCGACACACACGCTATTGCACAGGCAAATACAGTGTTTTCTGCTTAAATTGAGTCATTTGTTTCACGAAAATTTTGTGTTCATGCCATCATAGTTTTAATGTATTTTGTTTCTAGAAATAGTTCTAAATATATCCATACATAAAATAGTATATTACTAGATAGTAGCGACTGGATGAGATAGATAAAATACAGACATAGACAAAATAAAATAGATAAACCTCAAAATAGGATAAGAATGATCCTGAGTTATATAAAAGGAGAAGGAGATACTTCATCTGAGCTTTCTAGATTTCTAGATCTGCTTTCTTTAGTTTGCTGTACTTTCACAAGCTCTCCTTCTCTTTTTGTAATGGACTTCTTAGGCAAGTGGTTATTAAACAGTACAAGGTATCCTTCAGGTTTTGTAAACAAACCAAAAAGTTGTTGTACTGCATTTTTCAGTTATGTTTTTTATTTTTAAATACACTGTAAGAGCCTCAGGGTCACTGTAATACCCTGCGGAGCAGCCAGTCACCACTCTTCCAGTGTGACCTTAGATATACTAAATTGCTTTAGTTTGGTGAGAATTATGTATGGGCTAAAGTCCAGGCACAGGCATGTGGACACACATGAATGCTTTCTCGCACCAGGGTGATGTTGACCATGGCAGTTGTTGTTAAGGAGGTTAAAACCAGCTCAAACAAAGGTAGTGCATCCTGAGGCTGACAGAGGAAAGGCTGCCTTTGAACAAATCTGTAAGCTTCTAGGTAAATAGCCACAAACACTTCTACTAGACTTTGAGTTAAACACATCTGTCTCTGCATCGAAATAAATGGGCAGCAAGACCTACTGTGTGTTAAAGTGAAGGACTCGCATCTTTCGGGGGGAATGATTGCTCGGCAGAATTTGGCAAGAACTCGTTTATCCCTCTGTGATGGCTGCGACAGTCTTGGCTGGTGACTGTGGGCAATATTTCTTCGATGGGCTGTCTCTCGGCTTTAACGCTGGTCTAATTCATGCGTCTTTTCCCTATGTTGTTTTGGGAGCATACCTCAGTTATTAGCACTGCTTTTGTTGTTTACCATTATTGTTGTATTGATATTTGTTTTATTTTCTTAGCACTACCACTGTCCTGCTAAAAGGCAAATTTTGTCCTGGGCCAGTGGAGGAGTGCAGTGCAAAAGGTGCCAGACCTCCTTCAGCAGCATGCTGTGCTCAGCTCCCTCGCACCGAACCCAGAACTCAGACCCTAAGTCATGACAGGGAGCAATAGGGAAGCAGTCAGGAAAACGAAAGGGTGTTCCAAGCCAACCACCGTGTGAGACAGCTTCCAGCTTCAAGTCAAACCAAAGTGGAAAGCATGAATGAAACTAAATAATGAGCACCTGATAAATTGCAGTAGAAGACGCTTTGCTAGGTCTCACGCAGATCACCAGAAGTATCGATTTTTAGTGGATCTGTAGTTTTCAGTGGAAGAAATGATCTGTTAGAAAATGTTTAACCAGCTCTTGCGGCAATCACGAAATAATTTTTATCTGTCCTCTTGATTTTTCCTACTGAAGCTCAATATGAATGAAAATTCCCCTGGGTCTTGGTGGATAAATAATATTTACAGGTAAAAAAAATTTACTTTTCTGCTCTTCTCTTTCTCTGATTCTAACCTTTTTCTATGAGATAAGTCTCTGATGACTGCTAAACATTTATTGAATGAGAACTCTGCTGATTTTATGAACTTTCAGCTGAAAGAGCATAAATGATCATTAGCAGAAATTAAAAAATGGTAAAAATATATCCTAAAAAGGACACTGATTTTTCTCTGTACTTATGAAAGTTCCACCATTTTTTTTTTCTATTTCACAACTGTGGTTTTTTTGGAAGGAAGCATGAAGCAAAATACCTAATTTTTTCCAGACATAGATTGGACTCAAACCAGCAGGTATTCCAAAGAGAATCAAATGAGAAGTAAGGTTGGAAATAAAAAAGAAGAGGGAAATAATTATCAGAGAAAATATGAACACACCACCCATTTATCAGGTTGTAAATGTCACAGATAGTCATGACACATGAACAAAAACAAGTATACTGCAGTCAGTTGATGTGGTTTTGAGAGACAGCAATAGCAGAGTGAGACAGAAATTGTTTCAAACCTGCAGAATCATTAACTTTATTCTAAAGTCTTGGGGTAAAGTCCTGACCTCACTGTAGCCAGCAGAACCTTTGGCATTGATTTGGTAGTGTTGGTGCATCGCCCTTCATGAATTGTCAATTAAATGAAACTTTAGGTAGCCATTGCTTTGAAGATGTAGGCTAACTGTTGTGGGTACACTCCATAAAGTAAATATTCCCATGAATGCTCCATTTGGTAAATGAATAATTGAAAATTTGGTTTGAAATTGCTGGTACCTGAGTAAATAGAACCTTATTATAAGTGATTTTGGCAAACTGCTATTAATGTGTGAGTAGTAATGTACCGAAGGACTGACAAGGCTGTGAAATAGATCGAGATCAGTGAAAAGAGTCTTCTCTGGATTCTGAGCTGAGTGAGGAGTGTTGGGTTGTGCACCATTAAAGCTGTGGCAAGGTGCGTCCTGTACTTACTCTTTGGACACTTCCTTTTGGCGCGCTGACTATTGTGTGTCCCATTTGGGGACCTCATAACAGCTGTGGATAGTCTTTCTCTCTAAACATGTCTATTCATTGGGTTTTCTTCTGCATATAAATGGATTCTCTGGCCATTTTGAAGGATGTGCCTGCTACACTGTTTCATTAAACTGCCGCGTTATCGGGTAATTGTTTAAACATAATGCCATAGCACTATCAAAAGGAAAGGTGAACTAATGGCATTTGCAAATGTCAGGGATTATCTTAACACTTTTATTATAGTTTATAAAAAGTAGGTTCAGGGCATTCCATGGCAATTATTTCCACAGAAATTGGTTATTTAAATAAATTGCTAATTATCTGGATATGACAGTATTGAAAACCCGGCTAATGAGTTATTTGATAAGTGTAGCTTATGGTGGCCACCTACAGGTGGCAGAGAGAAAAAACATATAGAATAATTGCAACCAGAAGGAGTGCAATGCAAATGAATTGTATATAACCTGCACATTACCCTGGACTGTTTGCAAATGCAGATTATATAAAGTACTTTGATCACCAGTACTAGGTAGAATGCACATTATGCAAAAAAAAAAAAAAAAGTCTTAACAAAGAATTATCTTTTCTTTTCTTTTCTTTCTTTTTCCTGTATGCCAAACTTTCTTGTATGGTTAATTCCTGCAACATTGGATTGATCATCTACAATGCCTGAACTTTCCCAGACCAATTCTCTTATGTAATGCTTTTTCACCCAAGTCTGGTATTTGCTGTCATTGTCTTATTTTGTCAGTAGCTTTATTAATGTTAACAGTCAAAGAGGTAACAATGTCAGCTGTCTTCCCAGAATGTATTTACAGAGAGAGGGAGGGTGATGTTGCTTAGATTTTTGGGTTTTTATTTCTTTTAGCAGCACAGACTTTATCAGTAATTTATTAATCAAAAATAATGTATCAGCTAATTTTTCTTTGTAGTATTTAGGCTCTGTGGTTTAAATCTGATATTAAATTTATAAAGAACTGCAGTGTATTATAATATAATGCAAATGAAAAATTAATGTTACTTTACAATGCATGGAATGGGGAGAATTATGACCCAAATTCATTTTTATTCTATCTAGTAACCATAGATACAAAAATTTTCTTTTAAGTTGTCTACTAACCAAAGGTATGAGGGTTTGCTTTCCTTTTAAATCTTTCTTTTGTTGATAGAGAGTTTGATTAAGACCATTCAGACCGTTTCAAGATTCAGGCTCAGTATTATCAGTCTGAATTGATTCACTTCCATTCTGTTGGCTGTTTTTTAATGGACCTGGATCACCTTTGCCTAAAGGCCCATTTAGAGCTGCTGCAAATATGTGTTAAAGACTTCAAACTAACATGTCGGTGCATTATATTGTTAGTGAGAATGTAGCCCAGTATTCAAGACTTCTGAAACCATTTTATTTCCCCATTGGGGGATCACTAGGATCAAGAATTGTTTCTGCTAGGAACTTCCAAACTTAAGTTTGGCTCTCAGGCCTCAGTCAAGTGAAGGTTTGTGGTGCTTGACAGAATTAAGTACTCTGGGAACTCCAATAACTTACAAAGTTGTAATAAGACATGTGTCTTCTGGCACTGGCATAGGGTTTTTTATTTCTTATGGAAAAATAAACAATCAAACAAATAAGTACCTATAATACCTTTCATCAGTTTGTCATCAGTCTGCTGTCCTCAGAGGCCAAGGGCAGCTGTGCCTACATGTACTGATCAGGGGGAAGCATTTGATTGACATATGTTCTGCTTCTCCTCCTTGTTGTATTTTGCCTATTGGATTTCTTGACTGCAGTCCATAATAGTCAAAAAAAATCTGACTTTTTATATAAAAGACAAAAAAACCAAACCCCACTGTTTTAAAGCAAGAAAGAGGTCAGGGACTTTTGCATCATATAATTATTTTATTAAGTCTTTATATAATAGCAAGTATTTGTTCCATAATTAATAAGAGACTTGAAAGAGTAGTTTTCAACTTAGAATGTCATCTCTGCCTGGTACTTTTCTGTCTGTCCTTCATTTTCAAACCCCACTCCCCTGGTTGGTGTCTGGGAAAGTGGACTTTGTTTACTAAGTCTCATTAATTTACAGCAAGGTAAATGATAGCCACATCTAGCATCTGGTACCAGCTGTATTGCTACTATCAAGAAAGTACCATATCATCAGTTTCCCCAGCTGCAGGTGCTTAACTAGTGGAATTACAGGTCCCAACATATCAAAGTATGTGGTAGTTGGTTATTTTTTAGCATGTGAGCTGTCTTTCAAATGCACACTACAATTGGACCTCAGCTTCTTAAATACCATTGGATTTATCAGACAACATTCTGCAAATTCCCACTACTATAAGTAGTGGGAAAAAGTTGGCATTAAATCTCCTTTATTTCATCCTTTTAAAAACTCCTTCTCCACAAATCTCTGTAATGGAATTTACTACCTTCCTGTGGTACTCTTATGAAAATGCAAGAAAATATGGACCCTAGGTCAAATTCCATCCTCATTTGCTTTGTTCTTATTACTCACTTTTTTCTTTTTTTTTTTTTTTTTTAAATACATTGGCTTCGCTACTGTTGGAATTCTTTCTCTTTTTTTTTTGCTTTAATCTGGAAGGTTGTTTCACTGTTTCATTAGGCAGTAGGATCTCTGTCATAAGTAAATCACATTGTATTCCAGACCAGCAGCTTTTATTACAGAAGTGAAAGCTTCTGAACTGTTGATCGAGAAACGCATGGGAGAATGGTTGCATCTTCTGATGTGCTTGTTCTCTATTCTGTAGACTAAAGAAAAAAATGCTGGGATGAATAGTGACACCGCAGTCAACCCTCTGATTGTCATTAGAGCCATTTATTTACCCTCATCAGAAGCACTCCTGAAATGTTTTTAAATTCATTTGGGTGAATTATAGATGAATGGAATACTTTTGCAATTGTACCAATTTATCGCTAATTTACTAATCACCAAATGTAAGTAATAACTCATATTATGAATATCAAGTGCAGCTAGTACTAAAAAGTACCTATCTTCCATAATAAATTCTAAGTCTCATTGCCATCTCTGCCTGGCTTCATCAAATCATATGCTTGATTTCTTTGGGCTGAAAGAAGGCCTTTCTGATTACCTATTGTGCTGAAACCTTAAATAAACTGTCATTTGCTCCTTTTCCTCTACTGACCATTGTACAGAGACAGTCATTTCAAGTGAGAAGGTGGCTAATTTAATCAGGCTGAAGAAAGGAACAATTATATTCTGGAAATATTTTCTTGTGGAACTCTTTGCTACAAGATATCATTAAGGTCAAGAGTCCATAAGGCTTAGAAACTGATTGAATGCAAACTCTCAGAGTTACATTGAGGTTAAAAGAATATAAAGCTTCATGCCTCAAGGCGGACGTCAGTTTTCAACTCATGCAGACTGGGAAGAAATTTTCCTCTAGTCACATGATTTCAGAGATACCAGTGTCTGTATTCTTTCACCTTTCTAAAAAATAACTGCCTCATCACAATGAGATTCTGGAGCAGCTGTGTCATTGTCTGAAAGCAATGTAACATGTCTGATGCTTACCTGCAGCCTCAATTTCACTGGATATTTGAAGAATTTAATGAACTAGTGTTTTTATGAGAATATTTTCAGTGGTTTTGGACATGTAGTGTATCTTGGCATGTATGACCTCTGAAAGGCTTTATAAATAAGTCCATGAGAGTAAACGGCATGGTTCCACTGTTTTTTGTCTCAAGTCTTTCTCTAAGACTGGACCATCAAATCTGTCATATTTGCTCTTTGTACACTAGCAGTCACAGAATCATGGAATGGTAGGAGTTGGAACGGGCCTCTGGAGATCATCTAGTCCAACCCCCTGCCAAAGCAAGTTCACCCAGAGCAGGTTGGACAGCAACACATCCAGGCAGGTTTTGAACATCTTCAGAGAAGGAGAGTCCACCACCTCCCTGAGCAGTCTGTTCCAGTGCTCTAGAACTCTCAAAGTAAGGAACTTTTTCCTTACTTTCCTTACTTTTTCTATCATGTTGTGATGGAATTTCCTGTGTTCCAATTTGTGCCTATTGCCCCTTTTCCTGTTGCTGGGCACCACTGAAGTCTGGTACCACCCTCTTGATAACCATCCTCTTTCAGATGTCCTTCTTTTTCTGTTCCTTTCAAATGTATTACAATCGATCTGGCTCAAATGATGGCAAATAGTCATTAGTGTCCAGTGGACAGTTCTTGTTCAGGTCTAGCTCCTTTCTATGATCTGTTCTGGTGTGATCTTAGATTCTTTAAGGTGGTTTTGGTTAGATTTCTAATTTTTATGAGCAAGGCTCTAGTTTCACTAAACCACACTGGTAGTGTGTTATATTGTCTATTTATGCAAATGAAAGTTCATATGCTGAAAATGTTGTATCTCTACATTGTCTCTGTTAAACTAGCAAGAAGTATCTGTGCAAAGTCTGTGAGTGGTCCTGATCCCTAACACGGCCATGGAAGAACATTTGGTGTGTCTTGATGGCAGGTGGAAGAGTCTGTCTGATCAGACAGTGGGTCTTCTGGTTTTGCTCAGGTGCAGAGATCAGCTATTGAAGAAGGAGGAGGTGTTGTATTAAATATATAATGAGAAGGTGTCTATCCTGAAGTAGCAGAAGTTGTCATTGCCCAGGAAGATAGTTTTGTGCTAAGTCCAGAGCGGGTGTCAACAGATGCTGCTTAGCTGAGCTTTTGGGTGTGAATGTGTTTAATACTAATGGGCCAAGGTCTCCTGTGAATTCGGTGTTTTCTGTCAGGGTTACAGTGAGGGGCAGTGGTGTGTTGCAAAAGGCAGTGTGAGCTGAAGACAGTATTTTTAATGGTTAAGACAAAGGAAATTTCAGTTTTCTGTAATGAAAAATTACCTTGAAAAAACAGCTCCTTGAAAAAGTGACAGTACAGCTCTCCTATTTAAAGCAGAATCCTGAGACGATTGTAGGTACTTCATGGACACAAGTAAAACTCTGCCTGAGAGAAAGGAGTCATGGGGACACTAGAGGAAGAGTAGATACTGGGCTCAGTGAGCTGCTTGAAAAAGGAACTTAGCCTTTACTAAAGACTTTATTAGTTTAAAAATTGAGCCAGTAGACTGTAGTACTTCTGTCTCAGAGAGGATGGATAAATAATGGTAACGTGGCTTGTTTGGGTTGAAGAAGAAATTCTGCCTGAAGGATACGAGGATGTTGGTCAGGCCGCAAAGCAGAGTTGTGGGATGCAGTGGCTACTGTTTCCGCATGGGCTCTTTTTTCCACACTTCCTAACTGCAGTTTCTTCTTGCTCTTCCTTTCTTCGTTGCATTGGTTTTCTTTCTTTTCTTCCCTTTCATTTATTTGCTCTTGCAGAAGATAATAACTTTAAGGGTTATAAAAACACCCATGGAGGGTGTACAGAATTATTTCATGTCACAGTATTTCCCCAAATTACCCAATACAGTACCAAAAGAAAAGTATTAGTTGACAGCTGGGCAGTTCCTCTGGAAGCGACGTATCCCTCCCTTACACTACTGTATTGCTGTCTAATGCTAACATAAAATAATCCTAAAGGTTCTCTAAAGTATGTAGAAATTTTAAGAATATTGGAGTTATCTAGAGAAAACTGAACTGGCCTAAAAAATAACTGAAAGTGGCAGCTGTCTATGCTATCCATCATTTAATAAGCAGCATCTTTATGTGTATTCTAAATATTTGCATACCATCAATAGGATGTAGCCAAAGCAGATGCATTGCAGACATGGTATACTGAGACGTTAATCATAATTCCTGTAAATGTAGCAGGGAGTTGTCTGACTCAACCTCTATATACCATTTGAAAATGCAAGTTACAGCCTTGGAGATACAACCATAAATGAATCTACTTTATTCTTTTGAGCTTCTGACTATCCTTCTAATAGTTAGAGGGGGCTTACTTAAAGGATTATCCACATCGACAAACATCCAAAGGGGAAACATATTAAATAATATACAAAATGTCAAGCGCAGTGAAATGGTGCTTTTAAACAATTTTTACTCAGACATAAATAAATGAGATGTTCCCTCTTACTGGGACAATATCTCTGTTCAAAAAATCAACCCAATTCTGTATGTAGAAACGTAGATCTCTTTTTCTACAGAGTACTATATGGTAAAGTATAGCTTTCTGTCTCAGACGTTGTTAGTCTTTGTTTTGAGTATCAGCTAAAGTGTTTGAGTCAGCTTTGCAATGTTTATCCAAATGTTTCTGTGATTGTCTTTATTTCAGCCAAATTCATAATGCTTCACAAGTATTGATACAGCTTGAAACCTACTTGGTGTCAATTGATAAATTAATATAACCTCTGCATCTCAGAATTAGTTGTTAGTTCCTGATGGTCCTACTGTGAGGGATGTGCAAATTACATGAGGGTGTGTTCTGATGTTGCTTACAAAATGTTCTGATTTTCTGTAGGAAATGCTATTAGGCCCATCGCCCTCCGCGCAGTGTCTGCCATAGCCCGTGCTCTCCCAGGATTTCCCATCTTAGCAACTGGCGGCATCGATTCTGCTGAAAGTGGGCTCCAGTTTCTGCACAGTGGGGCTTCTGTTTTACAGGTACCTTTTCTTTCTTTAAAACATTAAAATTAAAATAACTATAATTAAAAACATAATGATTCTGCCTTCCAAACATTAGAATAGTGGGGGTTTTATACCACTGAAAGGAATTTTGATGTTTTTAGCTTCATGCTACTTGATGTTAATTTCAGATGGGGGAGGAGAAGGAGTAGCTGAAAGATGACTTTGGGTGTCACAATACTAATCTAGGAAAAGGCTAGCCATGAGCACGTTATCGGGTTGTTTTTTTTTTCTCTAATCTATAAAATTTAAACATCTCTTCCTTGTCAGACAAACAAGATTGACACAGAGTTAAGCCTGAGCTATCTGATGTCCTTTATTCTCAGTTTTTGTCTTCTGCAAAGAGCCTTTCCAAGGGGAGAGGGATTTTCCAAGAACACCACTTTGGTCCTACTGGGAGGCAGTTTAAAGTAACTTGTTTACTGAGGCATGTGTGTCCCATAAGCATGTTTATTGAAACAGGAGGTCCAGAGCTGTACCTCCTGCTTATAGCGCTGGCATTGCAGCCCATTGCAAGAGGAGTGAGGTGTCGGACTGCATGTAGTAGTTTACAATGTCTGACAGATTGTTTTGAGGTCCTGCCCAGACTGGCATAGTTAGTTAGTCCCTGTCATGGAAGGAAGCCTTGGAGTCCTATTATTATGGGCACCAGGAAATTGGCTAGAAATCAGCCTCCTGCCTGCTCTACTAGGCATGTCAGTGCACCATTGCAACATATACATTGAAATGGCTGATAAGGAGCAGGTGGTAGTTATGTTATTCTATATATAATGGTTATTCCATTATATATTCTTACATTCTGGTAGATACTCAGCCCCTTTATCTGTAGTTCCCATCACAGATAACAGCAGCTGTGGATCCTGTGGATATCAGCTTTGTGTCACTCCATGGGATGACTGGAGTGGTTTCATTCCCACAATTCACTTTGACATTAAAATTAGGTTCAATGTGACCATCCTTTCGCCCAGCTATGCTGACTGCTGAGATTAGTCATTTGTTTGCCGTTTCAGAAAAAAAAATAAAATAGACCAACGCAATAGTTTGGGTTTCTTGGGTATTTTAATGCACATCAAAGTTAGCATCCCTGGGAGCTGAAGCAGAAGGCTACTGCTCTTTTATAAACTTACTATGTTCTTTGGATTTTTTAATACCGTTTCCTATTTTTTTTAGATTGTATTAAAATGCTTCAAACTCTTTTCCTGATGAATAGACAAGAGGTCTACCTTTCTTACACAATGGGCTGAGAGCTTTTGCCATGTACTAAGTAAAGGTACAAATTAGAGAGCAGCATTTGTCTAAAAGAAATAGCATAGGCAAGGAATTTTTTTGAGTGCTATAGATGCATTTCATTTGTTATTGCTAATAGACCTGCAGCTTTGATGGCTATGTCTCTAATGTTACGTGATCTGAACTACAGCGTGGAATGATTTTCTGTTCTATATCTGCTGTATCAGTTTCTGGATGACTAAAAATGAAGTTTTTAAATATCATTTATGCACTTTTCCTTTATATAGTCTGTGTAGCTGGTTATTTTTTATTATTTCTTTTCTTTTGTGTTGTTTTGCCCCAATGGTAATGGGAAATTCTGAAATATAATTTGATGCAGACATCCCAGTTAGTGCTCAAGAAAAATAATATTTGATTTACAAAACATTAATTATTGTTTTCTTTTTAGTAATAATCAACTTCCAGAAATTACTTGGATCTATACTGGCCTTCTGCCCTTTACAGAACAATTTCTCTTTCCAAGAGATTTTTATCAGAGATGGTGAAAAAAATAATTTTTTGTCCTTAGACTTCACCAGTTTAACTTAAATCATTGCTAGAACTGATTTTAAAGTCCTCTGGATCAAGCATAATGTCAGTTTGAGTGGCTTATTTCTGTTTCACTAAGTAGGGAAGTCATTTAAACTAATCTGAGATAAATGGATTCTAAAGCTGCTGTGTAGGTAAGGATCTGAACTAGTTCAATTACATTTATTTAAAAATAATCCTTTAGTAAACTTCATGTAAGATTGTTAGTGCAGGCCATAAGTCTTTCCCTCATCTTGGGAAAGGCAAATGGAAGGCAGAGAGAAACAAGTAATCTCTATGGGCAGTCTTACAAGAAATACACTTGACTGGGACTAGACTGAAAGTTTTATTTGCTGCTCAGGCAAGATACATTGTGATAGACAGAAGAAGACAGTCTCACCTTCATAGGTCATCTTTGGAGCCTAGTTAGGATTATGAAAAACATTGCTGTTGTTTTCCTTAACAAGGGCATAAGAATAGCCAGCTAATATACTTTTCCCAGAATCCCAGTCTCTCTCTCACATGCCCTTGGTACCAAATACCCAAGTTGTTCCTTCTTCAAGAGTCCAAATCTCTATTGCTTATCATAACAGCTTTGACAGTTCACTGCTGCTTTCTCAGTACCAAAATACAGAGCAAGTACAGAATTTGGAGATAGCATCAAATAAAGCAATATAGTGAATAATTCAGTATATTAAGATTCACTATATAGCAAGTCCTTGAGTTAAGTAAGTAGAAGCTGGAACTGTTCTGGGGGAATTATATATGCATCCCATAGCCTTGTCTTAAGCATCTGCTTTGGAGATGGTGCTGAGTTGACACTTGGACTGACACAATACTGCACATTTTTATGATATTAATTCATGTTTCTACAAGGACACCCTATGACTGATCCAGAAGCAGAAAGCAAGCAGCCCAGACTCTGGAAATGCTGGAGCAAGCTCTGTGTTCAGCTGTGCCAAGTGAGCAACTGTCTCAAAACCTGGGTGTGGTACTGCCACTGTATATAGAGAATAGTGTGTGGATGTTTCATCATTAGCAATATTTCAAAAGAAGGGTAGGGAATGTCAGTTTATCCAACATTAAATGTGGTCTGATACCTCTAAGCAGCGCAGCTTGTATTGACCCATTCACAGAGCCCAGCTAGAGAGCCTGGGAGAACAGCCCTTGTGTGGCATTGGGCTTCCCTTCGTTTGCTGAGACAAGGGTCCTGTGAGTTTGCCATGAGAGAGTGATGTTCATGGGCTAAGATAATACAAAGGCTTTGTGTGAGTTGATTTAATTGCCAAGTGGCATATCTCTTAGAGGAGAGGTTTATGAATAATAAATGTAACTCCATTAAAAGCAAGATCAGGTTTTCCTCTGCAGCTATTTCCCCCACAATCCAGTTCTCCACTATTTTTTTCCAATTGCTTTTATTTTTAAAATGTGGGGATTTATTTTCCATTTACGAAATCATCATACACAGGACTGCAAGTCAAAAGTCAGGTGGTAAGCCATATTTTGATATATGCTATAACCACCTCAAGTGGTATTAAGCAGGTTTGGGGAATGGTTTGGGAAGAGAGTTTCGGTATTCAAAGTGTGTTCTATCCCCTTCTATAGAAGATGGAAGGCGACATCCTAGTGTCATTACTGGCAAAAAGTTCATGTGTAAGAAAGTTTTGCAGCAGGAATGGAAAACAAGTGGACCACTGAGGTCAGTAGTAGCTGGGATGAAAATTTTATACAGCTAATTAACAGAACATTCTTCCACTTTATGGACTTCAGAAAAAGACCCCTCTTGTTTTTTATTTTTTTATTTAAAATGCTGAAATGTTTCAGCCATTCTTAAGCTGATTCCATAGCACTGTACTTTTTTGTAACATAACCAAATCCATGAATCCTTTTCAGTAAAGGCATGAAATTAAAAAAATAACAATTTTATTGATGGAGATTATCCTGCATTCATTGCATACCAAAACAGCTAGAAATCTCTAGCTGCATCTGTCTTGAGCTTCCATTTCTAACAGCTTCCAGTGAAGCTGAAGTATTTTTTTTTTAAGTAAGCTTTTTTTAAAACCCCAATTTATCAAAATAAGATGTATATCGGATTTTTTTTCCAACTTTTGCATCATGTATGTGATTTAGCATGTCACATTGATGGTTTGTTAGATTTTTGCAAGGCTTTGAAAGAGCCACACATTTTTCAAAGTCATCTCACTGTAGGAAATTAAAAATGGAGACAATTATAGAAAATTCCAGTGGAAAGAGAAAATGCATTATGGAAAAAGCAATAAAAGCGTAAAAATATTAAAGGAAAAATCACTTCACAGTAGCCTGTATGATTCAATTGTAGATCAATATTGTGTAGTTAATGCATTAGCAGCAGAGCATTAATTTGCAATTACCGCAGGTGATCTGATCCTCTGTGTTCTGTCCATTGACATAAATGACCTTTTGTTGAAAGAGATTCTGTAGTCATTATTTCTAGCAGATGTAACAAAAAAAAAGGTAGAACAAAGGGGTACTTTCTGAAGTATGCTTGTTTCACGGTAGAGTCTCTTAACATTATATTCTGGTATGGAATACTTTTGTTATTCTTGAATATTAGCTATTAATGTGTAAAGAATATGGGTTTCTTTTCAAACAAATTTCTTTTCTTACAAAGTGTGGAGGTAACACATGTCCCCCATTACTCCATCATGGATCTCTGTAAGGCTCCCTACATGGCAGCAATTTAAAATCTACCCATATAATGCTGTTCCCCATCAAGGCAGTCTGCAGCTTTGCCCTGAGCCCTTTTTCACACCCACCTTCTTCACTCATCTCTGCCTCCCACTTGCCCTGAATGGGATGGAGAACCTTGCAGTCCTGTTCCTACGGACTTTGCTCTTGTCCCTGCTGTGTCATATTCAGCCCACACGCCTGCTGCCTCCAGACATTGCACCATCACTCTTCTCATTTCTCAGGCAAGGGAATAAGGTGGGAATATACCTCACCTCACAGGCAGAGCCACCGTGATGCTAAATCTGCCCATGCCCTTCTCTCCTGCCCTGCACTAGTTGTGTATGAGACCTTGGGGATGTGAGGAAGAATAAAACAATCTGGCAGTATGACAGCTCATGGTAGGAAAGCAATAGGGATGTTTTTGGCCTCTGCAAGAGAAAATCTCCCTCCAACACAGAACACAGTTGTTTTTATGAGACTACATGTGTTTTTTGTACTGTTTTCAAGGAGCATTCTTGTTGGTACATCTTTGGACCCAGAGTCTCAAGGGAGTCAGGACAGTTTGATTATTATTTTTTCTTCAGCAGGCTTTTTGCGGAAGCATTTAGTTGAGGGATTTTTATAACAGCAGGATGGCCCTTTGTGTGTGAATAAACAAGCTTTTCCATCGCAAAATATTGCGACTTGAACTATGAGAGAGCATTGTAATTGTATTTGTGCAAATGTGAAACCCTGTGAGGAACCCATCTACATGGTATAAAATGCCCTGCATATCAGAAAAGGAAACAAAAAAAAAAAAGCAAGGCTCTGAAAATACAATCACTGAAATGACAGGGGAAAAAAATACCGTTTTATAAACTTGTCACATCTTAATGTTTATATGCTACCATTTTCTCCACCCCAATTAAAAAAACCCAAAAAACAAAAACCCATGAAGTAAACGTATGCTGTAATAATTTATCATCTTTTTACCCATTTTATTATTTCTTTTAATTTTCATTAAGGTCCCTGATGCAATTTCTCTGTGTTTTCTTATGGCTACATAACTACAAAGTAGAGAGCTGGAATTAGTGTTCTTTTAAGCCTGTCTCAGTGTCTGTTCAGGTCAGTGAAGACACTGATTCTTGAGTTAAGTGAGGACTAGATGAGATAAAAAAATTCTCATCCACAAATGATCTTTAATGCCATTTTATGGTACGGAGAGTGAAAAACTAAAAGAGATTGAACTCATGTGAGTGACAGTGCAGGGTGGTGGTGGAGCAGGCCCTGTTTTACAATTCTGGGTTAAGGTTATACTAATTACACTCAGAAAAAAAATATTTTGTCTTGCAATGAATAGCAGTGATTTTGAATGCAGAGAAAGGGCTCGGTTTCCTTGTATCTCATCTCAGCTCTGTGTAGGGAGAACGAAGTCAGGTTGATAGCTGCAACTCTTACACGACCACAGGGTGCCATCAGTGTGGCCAAGCAAGGCTGGGCTTGGATTCACCAGGAGCCCACCCTTCCTCTGCCCCCTGCTTGTCCACACTCCAGTGCATGAAGGGAACAGAGGCTGAAGGCTTTGCGCTGTGCCAGTCAGAGAGCATTCCACAGGCCAATAAGCCCAAGAACAGGCACACTTTGGCACTAGCTGGACACCATGAAGTTTCTAATGCAGGCTGTGGCTCGGTGTAGAAGAACAAAACCTTTCTGTACAAAGTTGTCCATGATACAGAGAAGTTAAAATATTGGAGCTAATTCTTGTCTCACCAATTAGATTGATGATTGAAGAACAGATTGCTGGACACAGTGGCAGGCCACCAAAATGATATGAGATTCAAGAGGTGGCTCTTTACATCCACCAACAATTTTAAGGAAAAAAAAAAGTACCACTTAAGGCAAAAGTACTTTTCAGATCTAAGTCCTTTGATTGAGTTAAACGTAGTCTTGTGTAGAAATAGCAGATTTTATCAGTATTCCCAAAGAAACTCAATACGTCCTTCTGAATATTCTCAATCACATTTGAGCTTGTAGCTTTTTTCACTAAAATTTGCTGGAAGACAGGAACTATTTTGCTATAATAAGTTTTGAGAAAACAAAAAAGTCAGGCAGAGGACAGAGCGTACTTGCATTCCTTCACTGTAAGTGCAAGCATGCTATGAGCTCACCTTTATTAGACCTCTGAGAATCCACATGGGACAGCACCGTTAGGACTGTGTCAGCCACAGGAAAGGCTTTAATTGGCAGTCACACCTTATTAGATGTCAGAGAACCCAACCAGGAGACACAGAACTGCTGGAAGCCAGGTATCATTAGCTCCACTGCTCACAGAGCTGCATGCTTAAAAAAGTCTTCAATGGACACAGCATTGAATGGAGTGGCCCTTCTCTGCAGAGATGAAATTTACAGTACGTGCAGAAACAAAAGAGGGAACAAAGTGCTGTTTGAACATGTCGACATAAAATCAAAAGAAAAATGAATGTGAAAGAGAGAGAAGAGTTGGGGCAGAGATACTCAAGTGATCGCTTCTGATAAACATTTCATTTTTTTCTGCTTTTTTCTTAGCTCAGTGCTAATTACAGAAGCTCAACCTGTTCTCAACTGTCTGTCTTTCTTTGCTAATGAAAAAAAAAGTCATTAGAGAACTTCCACACTTGCTCCATTACAGATACTTGGGATGGAAATTGCTAACTGATAGAATTTTCTGTGAAAATTCCTTTTAATAGAAATCAGAATTTGTGAAACAAAAACTGTCAAGAAAGTTTTTTGGTTATAGCAGGGAAAAAATATCAGGTTAAAACAGCTTTTCATTATTGATTTTTACTTTTATTATCTTGCCACTTTTAATGAAATGTTGCCCTATTGAAATCAGTACATTATTAAGTTATGGAATAAACTCTAAGCTAATAATGCCTTTTATTTTCTGCAGTTTTGCGGTAGTTTTAAATTTTATTTGGAGCCGCTTAGGGGATTTATCTGTTAGCTTTCCTTTATTCCTGCTCATTTCACCAGCTAGTAAATGAGGTCTGCATAGATAGGATTGTTATTTCATAAATTTGTAAGAATGAATTCAAGCTCATTCCATAACAACTGCTATTTGTCATTCTTATAATGGATTGTCATGCAAAGAAGGTTTAACTATCACTGAAAGGTAATAATTAGTTAATAACAATTAGGTCTCAATTGAGCATCAGCTCAAACGCTGTCCTGTACCAGTCATTCGCAGCCCCTGCAGAGGGTTTGTTCTCTGCTCTCATACCTGGGGACACTGAGCCTGCTTTCTTTCCCCTTTTAGCCCAGGTGTCTACCCTGCTTCCCTGGGAAAGGACGACATAGGTGACATAGGGACTTTAAAGGCTGAGGAGCAACATGCTGCTGTTATTTCCAAACCCCAGTACTGCTGCACCTATTTTTACTGTGGATTCACACTACTGTTGTGGGTTTGTACTGCCACTATCTTATATGAACAAGCACGGAGCTGTCCTCCCTGTGGGTAAATCTACATGGTGTGAATGGCATCAAGTGACTTCTGTTTAAAAGTTTAAAAGTAAAAGCAACATGGAGATGGCTCTTCAAAAGAGGCTCAGTTAAGTGTTGAAGAAATTATGGGCAAGTTGTTTTACTCATCTTAGGTTACTTTCAGACATAAAGCTAGCTCTGTTGTAGGCAGAGTTCCTCTTGTGTACCAGTGTGGAGGTGACTGGAAATTTAATCTGAAAGTGTACCGAGCTCCTTGTTGGATATTGAAAATGTAAATAGAAGGAAAAACAAGCACAGCAGAAAATGCTGAGTTTCTTTTTTATTACTGTCATCTTCAATAATTACTTAAGGAATTTCCTGTATTTTGTTTTAAATTATATATATTGTAACTGCAGGGGACTTGTTTTCCAAAAAGGGAAAACGTAAACCACTGAGGGTTGCAAAGCTTTGCCGTCAGAGAAGTTTTTTTCTTGGAAACGTTATTGGTCATACCAAGAAAATACACATGTAAGAAATGTTCCTTTTTATATTGTAGTGCCTCTGCTATCTTTCAGTCAGAGGCTGTAGCTGGCAGTAAAAAGAAAAAAAAAGGAGAGCATGGGGTGGAGGAGGCTGTGCTCACGGCAGCACGGTCCTGGAACCAATGTCAGCACAAGCAGGTGCTGCTGTGCAGCTCAGCTCAGGCTCGGTGTGGGCATAGCTGGAGTTTGGTTACCAATCTGCTGTTTTTTCCACTGGTAGAAAAATCTTTTTTTTCTGCCCAAGAAGAAGGGAGCATCTGGGAATATGAGCCCTCCTGCCTTCCTGAAGATTTTTTCCTGCTACAACACAAGCCCCTGACATAGCTTGATCTGCCTGGCAAGAGGGCCTTTTATCCATGCAATTTGAATGAAACAAAAAAACAGACAAACCATTTTCTGAAGCTGGCAGGATGTTTAAGAAAGGGCTTAACTTTCTTCAGTATCTGAGTTATGTCACTGTTTTTCTTGCTGATATTTATTATTTGGACAGAGATAGGTAAAACAATCCCTAAGGAAATATGGAAGTGGGTTTTTATCTCAGACACAAAGGACTCAGAGGGTCAGAACTATTTTATTCTCATGAATCTCACTCTTCAATGGACACAGCAGCTGCTGCACAAATTCATACAGGCAAGCTGATAAAGGATGAAAGTAATTTTAGCTGAAATAAAATGTGAGACTACTAGAGGGAAAGACTCACAAGGATGAGGGGTTAATCATTGCAGAACTGAACTGAGGTTCCAAATTGGAAAAATAGCTTTTTTGTTTGATTTTGAGAGGTCTGCAGCTTTCAAAATTCTAGTCACAGGAGGATGTACCCCAGTAGATAGTTCTCATTAGAGTTTGTTGAAAACTTCTTTGAGGAAACTGTTTTTCATTGACAAATTTCATTTAATCAAAACAGACCTGGGTTCAAGTCCATGCTGTATCTGATTCAGTGTCCTAGGATGAAGAATGCTGAAGCTTTACCCTGGATGTTATGTATTAATGAACCTGAGTATTGCCAGTGATTGGCAAATAGTTATTCTGTCACAGGGAAGATTAAGGATAGAAAAGTTTTCCCATTTAAACTGATAATCAAAATTCTAAAAATGTGTGAAATTAACACATTCAAGAAAAAATATTTGGGTGAATCAAATCATTGCTTCAGTCATTTTGCAACATATTTTAGTTTTGACCTTTTCATTCCAATTAACTTGGATTGCAAAACAGACATTTTCAAGTTAAATGGAGCCATTGCATTCCATGTTGTCAAACAGCACATATTGGTAATTCTAAAACTCTTTTCCACACGTTTCTCAGAACACAGTTCTTTTCTGCAAAGCATGCTTTCCTAGAACCGTGCTAAATTCTGACAAATATGCCTTTCCAAAAATGGAATAACAGACCAGCTCCAGTGCAGAGAGGATGGTGTTCCTGTTGGTAGCTCTCGGAAGAAAAAATCTTAAAAACACTGTGAACTTCTGACTAAATGTTTTATGTTACTTGATGACTTTTAACATCAAAACACTTGATCTGAGTGATTTAACTTGTATCTGCTTTAGAAATATCTTTGGTGGAGCTGGAGATGTAAATCTACATCTACCTGGCACAGCTGCTGATGCTGTACCAGCAGCTGCAGAACCACTGGGAGAACTGAAGGATTTTATTTTCCACAACAGTACTTATAAGAGGGAGGAGAGACCTTTGGGTGTTAATAAATGAAATATGAAGTGATATTCAACATATATTTAAAGATAGTTGTAGAGCTTCTATATATGATTGGACTGTTTACACAGGGGAGTCAGCTCATCTGCTTTCAAAGATATCTTTCATTTTGTAGATCTACAGTACAATGATACAATTTGCTATAGATAGCTGATTATGAGACTGTTTCCCACACTCCTCAATGCTCAAGGCATGTGGAATCACATTTGTTTTCTTAGGAAAGATGATCACGATCAGCACTTTTATCAGTGTGTGTGCCCACCTACTGCATAAAGGTCCACTTTGTAGTTCCAAGAACTGACAGCATGCTTTAGTGAGATAAGGAAATATAACCATTCCTCTAGGAGTGGTTGACAGGGAGGAAAAAACCCCAACAATTACCTCAGGGAGCCTTCTGAAAATTCTTGATTTCTTCTGCATTTCCTCTCTCAAAGACACAGGATACAAAACTGCATCGTTCAGGATCCCTTGATAAGTACCATTTTCCCATTCACAAAGACCAATTTAGCTATTTAGATCAAAGATACATTAATTGACAGAGAAGAACTTCGGGGGAGGAAGAATGCATTTGAGCAGGGTAGGAATTAATGCGTCGGATAACATTCCTAAAGGATCCCTTATAGTGCTCTTATCCCCTGCCGTGCCCTCGTCTGATAAGTGGCTAATAGATTCTATACTTCTTTCTCCATCTTCATTGTTGGCCACTCACAGTTACCCAAGGTTGCTGGAGTGCATTACAAAAAAGGTCATTCTCTCCCCAAAATCAGGTACTTTGGGTACTCTCTGCCAGCAGTAGTAACCATCCCCTTGGAGCTGTGGAGGCTTTTCTTGACAGCCTGTCCCAGGAGGCTGCTGTGACTTCAACACAAGCTGCGTGGCTCTTCTTGCTGCCCATCTACTGCATCCTTATTTCCTTAACTGTGGTCCCTGCCTCAATGCTCCCTAAATGTCAGCTCAGCTCTGCTCAACACCACATCAGCATTAATGTTGTCCTGTTGTAGAGGATCCAAGCTGTACAGGAGACAGAGCTCTTATCCCGCAAATTTGGCTGGAGACCTTCTCCTTTTAACTCATTTATAGCTCTGTTATTTACTGACATTAGCCTATACTTCTGATTAGAATGATGCTTTACCTCAAGCTTGTCTGATGAACTCATCTGAGGTACAACAAAATTACTGAAATATTTCATTACTGACACCCACATAATGTCAAGCCATCCAGGCATTTTTAATATAGATTTTCTAAGCCCTAATGTGAATGGTTACCTACTCTGCAGAGCCTGAAGTTGTTAGTATCTTTGAATCTTTCTTCTGCATGTTGCCCCTCAAGTGTCACTGCTAAGCCCTCAGCTTATTGGGACGTCAAATCTAGGACTCAGTAAAAAAAAGATTATGTGGGGGTTTTCTCACTATTCAGACAATTCATACCTGTAATATTTCACAGAAACACAGAATTGTCAGAGTGGGAAGGGACCTCTAGAGATCATCTAATCCACCTCCCCTGCTAAAGCAGGATTGCCTAGAGCACATCAGTCAGGACTGCATCCAGGCCAGTATTGAAGATCTCCAGAGAAGGGGACTCCACAACCTCCCTGGGCAGCCTGTTCCAGTGCTCTGGCACCCTCACCATAAAGAAGTTTTTCCTCATATGTGAAGGGAAGTTCCTATGTTCCAGCTTGTGCCCATTGCCCCTTGTCCTGTCACTGGGAATCACTGAAAAGAGTCCAGCTCCATCCTCCTTCAGATACTTGTAAACATTAATAAGGTCTCCCCTCAGCCTTCTCCAGGCTAAAGAGTCCCAGCTCTCTCAGCCTTTCCTCATAAGGGAGATGGTCCTATCCCTTAATTATCTTTGTTGCCCTATGCTAGACTCTCTCCAGTAGTTCCCTGTCTCTCTTGAACTGGGGAGCCCAGAACTGCATGCAGTATTCCAGTTGTGGCCTCACCTGTGCAGAGCAGAGGCAAAGAATGACCTCTCTCGACCAACTGTCCATACTCCAGGACATTTGAGTCTTTCCAACTCCTTTCTGAGAGCCATACCAGACTTTGTAACAAATAGGAGTTCTTCAGTTCTTGTGTATTAGCTCAATTCTAATGTTTTAAAAAGGCTATCAGCTATCATCCAAATCAGTTTTGCATTTTGATCCAGTATCTGAAGCCTTGTTAAGTAACATCCCATCTGCTAACCTATATCTCTAGAGTCATTTAAGCAGCTAATGTGAATGAATCAAATCATTCCATCTGTACTGTATCAATATTTGGGAAGCTTTTTCTTACTTACAAATTTATTCTTTAAAAGGAAGA
>VXBJ01001423.1:284511-430885 GCA_013400055.1 Nycticryphes semicollaris | reverse complement strand
TTTTTTTTTTTTTCCCAGAGAGTGCACCACATTGTCTGATAATCCACTTCCCATAATGTTCTTAATCCTACAACCCTCTAGCAAAAGTAATAATTGCTGATAGAAAGGATAATTTGTTCTATGCATTTAATGTACTGGTAAGTCAGTGCTGACTGAGACATGATGAGGAGGAACCATTGTTATAGAGGCAGCCTTTCCATAGACATTGGTATCCTGAAGACTGTAAGCACAGAAGCCCCTCTCAGAGATCTTGTCTGCTTACTCTCACATTGCAGCTCTGCTACGTTATTATGAGTGCTGTGTCAGACAACCAATGATGCTTTTTACTTTGCAGACCTGGGCATGTCTAACTCATTGTGCAGGGGCTAGAAAATACACATTTTCATTTCCATAGGCAAGAGCTGTATGCAGCATATAGATTGCATGGCCCAGAAAGATCTCCCTTTAATTGAGTCAATTTTAGCTAGTTGCTTTTGAGAATAAATTATAAATTATAAATTATATGTATGCAATACTCAGATTATAATCATGCTCTTGCCCACTACAATGAAATTAATTTTCATAAAGATGTCAATTAATATAGATATACATATGGGCACAAATAGAATCCTTCCTGAAGTACCTTGCATTCATTTACAACTTCAGTCTTTTTCCACCAGAATCTTAATCAATAGACACTAATCAAAAAAGCAGTTGCCTCAACTACACATTGAAAAACAGCTTAGAGTCATTCATAAATGTTTCTCTAACGGGAAGGTGGATTTATGTCTTCAATACTTATCAGGAAGAATTTTTAATAGAAAAAGAAAGCTTCTATAAGAAGATGATAAAGAATACTAAGATTGAAAATATATTATAATATAAAATCAAAACAGTAAATCTTTTGCTTACCATTTGGGCATATCAGTAAAAATATTTCAAAGTCAACAAAATTAATGGAAAAGCAAAATTTTTAATCCATTGTAAAACCTCTCACTGGTATCTCAGAGGAATAATAGTTGTTTATCCCCTTGCTATGGTAAGAATATTAGAAACTGTGAAGTCAAAGGCCAATTTCCTAATCGGATGGCATTTTGAGAGATATTTTATTTAGAGATCCTATGCAGTTTAGAACCAAAGCAGAAATAAGTCTCCGTCTTCTGGGGAAGCAAGATGGCATTCTGCTAAATGCTAGAATTTTATCATTTGAGGCGGGGGGAGAGAAGCAAAAAGAAAGCAGCCAACGAGACCTAAGAATATAAAAGCATTTGAGATCTCAGAAGGAGTTTAAATCAATGCACTGCCACAGTTACAGCACAGATGAAAGAGCCTGCTGTCTCAATTGCCAGGAAACTACTTAGAAACTCTTACTTTGATTTTTTTTTTTTTTTGCTAGTCCGTTACATTACCACTAAATGCAATATATGGGGACATCACTGCTTTGATGTTGTACAGCTACAACAAATGGCAACTAATATGGTAGAACAGTCAAGCAATGTGATTTGCGTTTGTACATATAAATATATACCCATCAATCTTCTTCCCTCTAGACTGTATCACTGCCACCCATCTGCTTCCTTACTGTTAGTTCTGTTTTCATAAAAATGACAATTATTTTACACCCATATTCTGAAAAGAGAAACATATTTTGGAGGGTTGTAAAAATTAAAATTTTCTCCAAGCTATTGTCTCCTACCACAAATTGATTGTTGGCAAAGCGTTTTAATAGTACTTTGAGATGATTTGGAAGAGGAGCATGACTGCTGCCAGACATTGCAACATTCTTGTTCTCACAGATGTAGTCACACCAAGAATACTTACACATCTTACAAAGCAACACATTATTAAACAGCCTGGATTCTCTGACCTGCTGCAGCCTTTTGCAGTGAACTAGCAGTATATGAGATCATAGATACGCTACCTCTTGTTTGTTGAAAGTAGTGTAGGGAAAAACTGATATACACATGTCTAGATCTGCATCTCCTCTGCCAATTCTGCTGAAATCCCTGCTATTGATGGAATAGAAAGAATGCAGGTGGGAACGGGGGTCCATTTTTGGCACCAGCATCCCCCACTATTACCTGCTTAGCTGGGATTTCACCATACAATAATAATGAGTTTATGTAAAAACTGAAGGTTGGGGGTAAGAGAGAGTGGACAGAGTAATGCCTGGAGTACCTTGTTTCGTCTTTCCTGTGTTACAGAAAATATTTTCTTCTCTGCAGCAGTCTCCAATGGGAAAATGCTAGGACCACTCTGGATAGGAATTGCTTCAGTGGGTGATGTGGCTGGAAGTGCCTCAGTCGCTTTGTCTGGGTTCTGCACAGATGGCACAGGCCTTGCACACAGGATATGCCAAAGTTTGCACAGGAACCACACCCTTTTTTATAGAAAGCAAAACAAAAATAAAATAGAATGCCTAGGTATTTTTCCTGTTGCTTCTAGATATATAGACTATGGACAAAACCTAAAAGGTCTTACATAGAGCTCTCAGTAAACGGTACAGGGCATTTGTCTCAGTGAAGACTTCAGAAATTGGCCCCTTTGTTGTGTAAAGATTCTGCTAAAAGCAAAGACATTTACAATGTTTTATAACTGATGTGGTAGTACCTGTCACCAGTAATCAACTTTTTCTTCAAAATACGCAAATTAAAAGTTTCAGATTGATGTCAGTGATTAATAACAATAAAGTAACCCATAAAATTCTTTTTATGCAATAATAATCTCCTGACAATGTACTCCAGGTCCTCAATTAAGATTTGTAATGGCTCTAGATCCTTTGACAAAGTTAGGCTCAGTATTTATGTTTATTTAGTAATAGAGCAGACAGGTCATTTCTTATGCAAGACATCAGCAGAGACCTTTGCATGCCTCTCCCATCATTGCATTTTGCAGAATAGTTTTACATAGAGCCTTAGCCTGTGATTCATTTCACATTCCCGTTCCCCAATGAGATCATTTGGTCTATGTTTGATTTACCAGCAGCAAAGCAGGCATGGTATCTTTTAGTATCTCAGGCATGTCGGTGTGGATTAGAATTGTAACCTACAGTTGCAATTTATACAGTGAAGAGTTTTAGATTTCAGAATAGTGAGCACAGGATGTAATTGATCATACACAGCATCTTGGCCTGCTTGTCTCTTTTGGGATGTAATGGCCAGTCATTGGAGTCTGGATCTGGGGGAGAGGGGGGAAGGTCGGATGTTAAAAATGAAATCGTAGCAGTTCTACTGCCAATTCAGAGCCAGGCAACACAGTCAAACCAAGCTTGCACAAAATTTCCTCCCTTATATATTTGTGCATTATGAATAATATACATTGCCTTTCTAACCAGGAAAAATGTAGCACCTTTCTCTTCTAGCCCAAGCTGTGGTCCAAAGGTAAAGATGAACACAAGGAAGACGGCAGGACAGCACTTGTCAGCAGGACAGCTGACAGCTTCATTGTGGTCTGGATCTCACTCTGTACCCTAGGTTTTTCACAGGGCCTGTCTTTCCCAGAGAAGAAAAAGCTACTTTCTATCTAAATGTTTCAGATGAAACTGGACTGCTTTTCACATCCAGAAAATCAGATACCAGCAGATGAACAAGCTCCACGTTTAGCTTGCAAGGGAGGGAGGCATGCCTGTTCCCACTGCAAGCAGCAGGAGCAAAGTGGGGGCATTAATGATGTGTGGAGACGGGCTGGTTCAGTTCTTCTGCAATTTTTCCGGATGCGTGAGTTTGAGTCTCACCTGGTCTGTTGCCCTGCCACTTCTCTTTTGCTGAGAAGAGGGCACAGTGTCATTTAAACTGGTGATTCAGAGGCAGCCAGGTATGATGCTAAAAACCTCTCTCTGTGGTGTAGAAATTGTCATGGCTGATGGGTCAGGGTGACCTTTTATCTTGACTTTGTTCACAACCTTTTAAAATGCAGCAAAGGCTTGTACATTGATTCATGGAAGGTACTGTAAGTCTAAAACACAAATCTCACCATTTGATACGTGCAACAACAAATCTTGAAGTTCAAAATGTTTTGAAATTCACCAAAAACATGGCAAAACTATTTCTGTTGGTTTTGCATGTGTTAATGCTTGCATCTCTCATGTTCTAGGAAAGGCCCATAAAGATAAACACCGGCTTTTATCACAATGAAATCAGTGAAAGACATGTCATTGGTTGTCTGTACCATTGGGCACCATAGTCATAAGGCTTCTACAGAAGAGGAGAATCTTCTCAAACTACTTGATAGTTCTATTTCTAAGTCTCTCCATTTCAGATAACATTTTTCTTTAGTGCAGAGATTTACATTTTTCTTAAAAAGTTGTATTTTGCCTTTGGTTTTGGAACCTACTTGCCTTTCCAGGGAAGGCAAAAAGTGCACTGTACTTACAGGGGTCAAATGTTAGCTCTTAGTGTGATATCATCTTCTGCACATTTTTATATTATTGCAGTTCATAACACTGCACCATAAAATGGAAAACGGTAAAAGCCTCTTTATTTATAAGGTTATTACAGGTATCCTCTAGTGTATCTCATGTTTATACATCCTGTCAAAATATTTCAGGATTTTGACAACAGTGCTTGAATTTGTTTCAAGTGACATGACATGGCTTTTAACTGTATTTTTTTTTCAGTTTTAGTATTTTTAAGAATAGCTAATAAATGTGTTACCCATGCATTTAAAAAATAGAGAATCCCTCAGTGAACAAAAAGGTTTAAATAAGCATCAGTTGAGTTTTGCAGTTAAATAACCTGTACAGGAAATTATTATAATGTTCTCTATAATTGCTCTGGGGAAAAAAAAAAAAAAGTCTTGAAGTCTACGGAAGGCGTTACAGACCTAATTAATGCCCACACTGTTTCTCCAGAGAAACAGATTTTGTGTAATGTAGATACACTTCATAGGGAAGGTTCTTGTGATTATTTTATAGTTAACCCTTATTTTTTCCTTGTCCAACTGTAGTGTATGGTATTTTACAGTGTGATGTGTACCTGACTTCAAAATTGCAAGTTGTATTATCATTTCTGAAATGTGAAAACAAATTCTATATTTCCTGTATTTTTTAAGTGTTGATGTCAATTATGATCCAAGGTGTGTTTTCGTATCCAAGGAGTGGATATGTCTGCACAAACCCATGTTCTTAAATAGGTAGCTTTTTCATTGTTGTGTTCATTATGTGTGTATATAAGTATAGGTATTATCAAGAGCATTCTTTTCATCAGATTTTCGAATCAAAGCTGAAACAGAGGCTGAAAACACTGACACATCTGGCATTTAAGAGCATTTCAGGGACTAACAATTAATGGTACTCAATCAACCCTGCACCTCGTCACTGATGGACTATTAGAGTTTGACTAATCAAAAGGTGTTCAGAAAAGAGTAAGGGATTTTTTTATTCACTTGTCAGTTTGTTTGGGGATCTCTGTGGTTTTAAATCTGAGTTGATATCCACAAAGTGGTCCAGAAGAATCTGTGTAAATGGCTAGAGTCTTCTCTGCTGTCAGTAGTTTTATGTTTACCTGTTAAGCTCTTCAGGTTAGGGATCATTGCTTTATGTGTTTATAAATCTATATTGCTACCTAAGTTTCTAAAATACCTAAAATAAAGTGGCCTGGCTTCCCAGTACCACTGAATGGCAAATGGTGATTAGCAGAAGGGGCCCATTCTGTTCTGTGCCTGACAATGCTCACCCATACTAGCAGGTCCTCTTAATGGATGCTGTTTGTTGACACACTTTTGTTGGAGCTACATTCTTTTCAGGGTTATCCAGTGAAGGAACAAGAGGCAATGAACACAAACTGGAACACAGGAAATTCCATTCAAAAATAAGAATAAGCTACAAGGGAGAATGAATGTTGGACCAGGTTCCCCAGAGACAAGGTGTAGTCCCTGTCTTTTGAGATAGTAAAACCCTGACTGGATGCAGTCTTGGGTAGCCTTTTCTAGTTGACCCTTCTCTGAGCTGGGAGATTGAACAAGACAGTATCTAGAAATGCCTTGCAACCTCAGTAGGACTGTGGTTCTGTGATTTGCTTGACTGAGACCTAACTGAATATGTCTGTGCTTCCTGAACAGAGCAGGGTGGTAAATACCACTGGCTGTCAGCACACAAGGATCTGAGCAGAGCTGATGGTTTGCCAGCATGCTTGGCGTGCTCAGCATCACTGCTCTGGAAGGCACACTTGGGGCTGAGTTTGCAGGCTTACTTCTGAACAGCCTTCACGTCTGGTCTAAGGGCTGCCATTAGGAAACCTAAGCATAACTAGTGTTATTGAGTCCTTTTTTTTCCTGAATTGCAGTGATGGTATCATGACATAGCCAATTAATATCCTGAATTCTTGTAGTTCTTTCCCAGTGAACTTGCAGTAATGGTTGTCTGATAATCAGTAAGTCTAAAGAGATTGTTAATTCCTTAAGCTCCTCTGCCAGGATGTTGCTAATAACTGACATTTCTTAGGTGTGCAGTGCAATCCAGAATCAAGATTTCACTGTTATTGATGACTACTGCACTGGACTGCAAGCTCTTCTTTACTTGAAAAGCATAGAGGAACTCGAAGACTGGAATGGACAGAGTCCTGCAACCATGCGCCATCAGAAAGGAAAACCAGTACCTAGAATTGCTGATCTGATGGGAAAGGTATGTTGTTTCATTGCTGTTCATGTATATTGATACTATGTCTTGGCTTTGAATGTAATTCCATAATCACTATATGCAATTTCTGCTACCTACTTGGTTAACCATGGCAGCTGTAACAATTCTTTTTCCTTCTCACTATTAACAAATATTTGAAGGCAGCTTAAAATGACAAAGTTGAAATAATTTGATATGGGATAACATTTTTACTGTAAATACTATCTCTCAACTTGATTCATAACATCGTGTCTTTACAAAAACATGTAGGATGTTAAAATTACAAGTACGTTGGAACAAGTTCTGGAACTTCTTGTTTTAATGAAACTCAGCTTGATTCAGAAGTTCCTGAGTATTCCAGCCAGGGTGCAACATTCAGGAAACATGAAAACCCCCTAGTACTGGATGTGACCAGCTGAGACAACTTGTCACAAACCAGCTTTTAGTTGGAACACTAGGAGTGGCCCTTCAGTCATCATACCTGAGCATCTCCTGGTCTTTCATGTGTGCTGACTCCCAAAACCTCTGCAAGGCATGGAAGTTCCAGGTGAGGAAGAACATCACAAAATAATTTAATAGATTCCAGAAAATCATTTAAACTTAGGGTCTCTCTGAAGTCCTAACCTCTGGACTGTCTTTCCTTTCTGCTCTACTAGTCGCCTGCTACAAAAGCACCCTTGGAAATTTTTGCCAGGTGCAATAGGTTTGCAGCCACCCGTTCACCCCTCCATCAGGGCACTGGCTGATCCATGCTGAGAAGCAGGGAGGTGTAACTGGCTTCCTACTGATGCCCCGCTGCCTACTGCTCTAAGCAAAATACCTGCACAGCAGGGAGGCTGAGCTTTTGTTTCTGGTTACTAGAGGGGATCACTTTGAAGACTGATTTCAGTTATACATCATGCCTATTGATTATCCTTCCAAAAATCTGATATAACACTGTTGAAAATGTTGTAAAAAGTAAAGAATTACAAAAGAATAGGATTTGGAGTGCTGAATGCCTCCAAATCTCTGCTTATCGTTGCTGATGACTGGAGCTGGATTTAGCAGGAGATTAGAGACTCGTATATTGTTGTTGTTCTCTGTGGAGCTCGGAAAATTATAACATTACCTTCTAGGAGAAAAGACAATCCTATTTCTAAAGCTCTGGATAATATGCTGCTTAAAAATAAAACGAGATATAAGCAGTTTCATTTTCATCTACTTATGCTAAGCAGTTAAACCAGGCTCAAAGGGTTATATCTAAACTTGCTTCCTTTAACACCTGTGGAAACATACACAGCATTTCCAACTCATGTAACAGAAATTTGTTGTAATTCTTCTTTAAAGTTGCATTCAGCGTTCGTTGTATTACATTTGTATTTTACTAAATAGACAACCATTGTCAAAGATGCTTCTCATGTCCTTTTGAATGAGAAAAAAAAATAATTCTTAGTCTTTTCCGCTTGTCAGTACATCAATAATTAACTTTAAAAAGGTAGCATGAAAAGGTGCTTTAAGGAAGCATTTAATAATTCAAAGGAATCTTAACTTGAAACAGGTCACATGAAAAAGAATGAAAAACAAAGCCCTATGCAATCCTGTCTGGCTGGCTCTCTTTAGACATGTAAAATGAACAAGGCACACAGAATATAAGTGATTGTGTATTTGATTGCCCATAGCACTGAGTTATATCATTGGATCATTGCTACTAAATAATAACATAAAGTTAACCAGGCTGCATCATTGATAAGGTAGTGATATATTTTAGGCATAAACTCAGGATGGCTGTTAGTCCAGGAAAGAACATTCAAGGGAAAAGAAAGAAAAATAATACAGCACGGGTAAAAGGAAATACCATGATAAATGATCCTACTAGGGGCAATCAAATACAAAGGCTTGATATCATTAATATTTATAATATCATAATTAGCAAGACTGTGCCTAAGCAGTGTTATTAGTGTAACTAATTATGTTATCATAAACTAAGTTTGCAGTATTATAGGAATCAGTATTCTTACCTTCATAAATTATTATCAATATTGAATTTCATGTCCTTGTGCCTAGTAAATTTAGTTAAGTACTGTAGTTTCATTTAGATTCAAACACAAATATCTAGCTTGCTTGGCAGCAAGTCATAACACACACTTCTGTTTCTCTTTCTAAAATAGAGTCACTAAAAAGCGTGTCATTACTCTCTATTTGGAAAAGAAAAGAGCCTGTAGATGTGATGTATATGTTCTCATCAGTAAAAGTAATGTGTAGGAATACATATGTTACATGGAGTAAAATGTGAAAGCCAAAATCCTGCATTATGATGTTAAAAACTTCTAAGAAGCCGTCCAACTTTGAGAAGCCCTGTGCCCTATGAGAAGCTAAACAGCAAATACTGATAAACTTTTGCATTCAAAAAAAACCCCTGAAGATGCTAATTTTGATATGTTGCATTTTTGGTGCAGTAAATGTAAAAATATAAAGGAATCACTACCCATTTTGTTACAAAGTTCCTATTAATTTTCATAGAGAATCACAGGGGTAAGACACTCAGGCAACTGACAATTTAATGAAAAGGAATTGAGGGACAAGAATTATTTTCGATGACATCAAGAACCACTTGCCTACTGATTGTATACAAATTCATTGACCATCTCCCAGTTTTTAATATATTACAGTTAGGACCAGGCCTATTCCCAGCTAAGTTTGTTCATAATAGCATCTATTTTCATTCACAGTGCAATACTGAATGTTAATGCCCGTATTTTTATATATCAGTGCACTATTCTATTGATAATTCATTTTCTTGTCTGGTTTCAGCATCAAGCAGATGCTGAGTACAGTGTTGCCACAGTAGAGTTTTGTCATGAAATAATGTAGTTTTTGATGACCAGAGTAAACTGAAAGATAAATACTTTCTTCTAAATGGTACACCTGACATCTAATGAAGCTTTCTTGACATCTAATGAAGCTTTCTTGCTATGCAATCACCAGATAAATGACAAACTGAACAGTTATCACTGTGAGTTGTTACATTTATCACAATAATTTCCTTCCTAAATAGAAAGAATACTAAAAATACAGTGCTAAATAGTGTAATATAATAAGCAGTTTAATAGCAAACATAGCAACTTTGGGCTGAAAAAGAAAATCATGTTGATTAGTACCTGTTCATGCTTCTGCATTAATGAAAGTAATACTTTCATGTGATAATTTATAGCCTTTAACATATGAGAAGCATCATAGCACTGGAAAATATTTTGGAAATTTGAGTGCTGTTTTTATGTTTTTCACTGGTGCACAATGTATTTTTTCATATATAGACCCTAAATTTATCATCTTTGAGACAGCTAGTAGATATTTCCTGGTCATCTTTTCAATAGTACTGCCTTTTTCCCTTTTGCTAACACAGCAGTTGCTGCTGGAGTCAATTCTTGCCATTGTCCAAGATGTGACCTGTGGTACTACACAGCCCATAATAGTAATGAGATTCCCGCTTAGAAATGCTAACCTCAGTTGTGGGTTCCAGTCACCGGGTGATGCTGTTTTCCATAGCTCCACCAATTTTATTCAGTCTTTCCTGCGTTTGTAACCTTATCCATAACTGCTCCAACGATGGTCCTAGCATAGATGCTGCATCAGACTCACAAAGGTGGACAAAGCCAGTCTCCTGGACTTCCTTCTTCAGCGCTTTTCTGCTGGCTTATTTAGTTGTTGATTTTTATTTTTTTTTTCTATGGGAGGACCTGACATTTGAAGCCTTGACACAGATGACTGTCATTAATATCACCTCTGAATCACCTTTCCATTAAATGCACGGAATAAAACTTGTCAGCTTGTCTCAGCTATAATCTCAGCTTGCAAATCTCGACACTGAGATGAGAGAATGGCAAGGTAATGATGACACCACACTGCTTCTCAGTGACTCCCTTGAGGAAGAACTTTTGTAAAAGCACACTTACCTCAGCATGAATTTAGGACTGAGATCAAGTGCGTGATGCAATCAGGAAGACAGTTAAGATGTAGAGCATGCTCTTACAACCCAAAGTTATTAGGGTGGCTGCATAAGAGGGGGGAGAGCACACGTCGTATCTTATAATCCAAAATTAACAGAATTATGTTTTACAATAACGTTCCTGAGTTTCTCAGGAGCAATGATGATAACTGTTCTCACTAGGTATCTGGATAAGGTACAATATTCCCCAGAGATGCAATTTGATCTGTGTGTAGTCACTGTCTCACCTTGTCTATTGCAGGACTTTTATTAGTTGCTCACTGATCTTACTCCAGAGAGCTGCACTGATTGTGTCCCCGAAATGCACTGGTGTCAGCTGGTGGTCAGAGAAGTGGTATAGTGTTTTTCTGTATAAACTTACACCTAATGTCAGCCATAAAAATCATACTTCACTCAGTTGCCTTTATACATACCAGGTAACTAAACATTAAAAATATAGCAGTGTATTCCATTAGTAGGTATGGGTTTATAAGAAGAAGTAAACATGTATGCATGCTTCGTACCTTGCTTTAAGCAGCAGAAGTTTTGCAAAGCCTGGCCTTTGTTTGATCCTGTCACAAGGTTAAAAAATTAAAAAGAAGAAAAAGTAATAATTAAAGAATCTTGATTCCAGAGGTAGACAAAACTCAAAACGAACTGGCTTTCATAATGGATCCTCCTTAACTGGTAAGGTTGTGCTGTATTGAAAAATCTTAAAAACACGTCTGATAAAAACACATTTGTGAGGGACGGTTGACTGCAGCAGACAGTTGAGAGATAATGATCCTCAACATGCAGTGTATGAACTTCAATGAAAATTCTCATCACCTTAAATTTAGTAAGCTGCTGATTTTGTTCTCTGAATGCTTGGAATTTCCATTTAGACTAAAATACACACTTCCTTCAAGTATCCATGGGTACTAATAACTGAGTCTTCTGAACAGTACAAACCTGCTAAATTCTAACTTGATTGCAGCAAAACCTAAACAGGCTTTTGTATGTCAGAGAAAAAAAACCCTGCTATACTATCAAGGTTTCATACAAAATATTACGTTAGTTCTTCTATTAAATAAAATGAGAAGTCCCAGCCATCCAAAACACTATTGCAATGCATGCAGCAAGTTTTGGCTTTCTTCAGATTCTTCAAGACCTCTGCCTTGACTAAGCAGAGGTTTTCACCTTTCATTTTTTGAGGTGCTCCTTGTTCGACAAGGCAAATTTGTGCTTTATGGTAAAGAAATGTCCCTTGTTTCCAGCACTGCATAAAGAAGTGTCATGGTTTAGCCCTGGCAGGCAACAAAGAACCACACAGCCATTTGCTCATTCCCCTCACCCCCAGCATCAGGACGAGAGGAGAATTGGCAGAAAAAAGGCAAAACTTGTGGGTTGAGATAAAGGCAGTTTAACAGAACAGCAAAGGAAAAAAGGAAAACAAAAATAATACTGCTAAAGGACAAACATGATTCATGTACAGCCGCTCGCTGTCAGGAACCCGAAGCCCAGCCTGATCCCAAGCTCCTGATACCTGTCCCCCGGCTGGCTCCCCCAGCTCTGTACTAAAGGAGACATCACATGGTATGGAATACCATTTTTGCTAAGTTTGGGTCAGCTGTCCAGGCTGTGTCCTGCCCCAGCTACTTGTGAAAATTAACCCTATTGCTGCCAGAACCAGGACAAGAAGACAAAACATATCTGGCTAAATCCAGAAATATGGATCATATTGTCATATGGTGGTATAGAAATTGCAATAAAAAATTAACATTGATGAAGAAATCCTTCTTCCCATATCAGCATCACTAGTTCTGAAGAGAAGTTGGAGGGGGGGGTGCAGGGCCGGGAAATGAATATTAGGCTTTTTGATCCTTTTTTTGCCATTAGCCAAGGCTTGCATCTGAAGTGTAAGTCAGTATTGACCAAGAAAGCTCTCGGTTTAGGATATTGTGGAAACTGTACATCAGCACACTCAGGGATTGTTGCCACATATGCTTGCTGGCTTGACCGAAAATAAGGCTCTGCCAAAACATATCTGAACCAGCATACTCGGGCAGATGAGGAAGTCAGTCCTTTCCTCCTGCTTTCTCCTCTCCCCTGACATGATGAAAAGTCTCCACAGGTGTGGCTCCAGGTGGGAGCTTGATGGTCCCTCTGTGGAGCATCATCAGTAGCGTGTTGGGGAGCGCCAGCAGAGCACCCCACTGCGTGAGTCACACTTAGCATGTTTGTTGCCATTGGTGAACCTCCCAGCATTTGCAAGCTGAAAGCAATTATGAGCACTTTCTGGCCTGACCAATACGTAGAAAAAAAGGACCTCTCTAACATATTTTTTTTTTTACTAACTGGTCTATTTGGGAAGTTTATGTTGTGATTATCTACAGTGCAGTTTCTCACAGAGTCTGGAGGTTGTTACATTAAATGTATCTTCCCTAACAGTGAAGCCATTTGCAGTAGAAATGGATAAAACAAAAGGAACTAGGATTATTAAGGTGGATTTAAAGTAGTTTAATCTTTGTGGGTTTTATATGTACTGTATGCTAAATTTGCTTCAAGCACTGAGTTTAAAGTTTCACATTCACAGCCAGTAAATGTGGCTATTAAGAAACAAGTATTCACGTTAACTCCTTGGCTGTGGCGGTTTTAGTACATTCACTGCTGGCAATGGACATCAAGCCAGGAAAATCCAACTCCTGATGCAAAAGGATTTTAAAAAAAATCCAGGCATTGCCAAAAATACATAATTCTTTTTTTGTACTCTGCAGTTTGTTTTACTTAGGGAAACGTCCTGGTCATACCCTGCAGCATGCATTCATTACAGTGATCTTTGACTGGCAGATGCAGAGTAATAAGATGCATATTTTAGTGCTTATTATAATACCCTGTCCAAAAACAACTTGACAAATTTGTGATTTCGACAGTATCTCATTTTGCTGGCTGCAGTGCTCTGTGATTGCCTGGTCCACGTGGCTTGCAGATTATGCATACCACCAATACTGCTCATTAAAATGGCCACAGTTCACCAGTTTCGGTAGCTTGGAACGAACTTGGAATGAATTATTATACAACAAAGAGGCTGCTGTCATGCAGAACAAAAGACAAGCAAAAGAGAGCTTTGGCTTAATGAGGCTAAGTGAGTGTCTCCCCTGCATCACCAGCTACTTGACGGCCTTTGAGCATGGATTTTTTTCTCCACAGGCCAAAACCTTTGGTCTATTATTTTGTGTTTATGCACCTTGAGGCTAATATACATTTTAATATGCTGCACATGGAGAAAAAAATCAGCCATTAGATTAGAACATGTGCACTCCCTGTTAAGTTAATGACAGCCGAACATAGAGATAAATTTAGGTTTTCATATTTAATTATAGCACAGCGCAGTACGTTTAGCAAGGATAAATTGCACTATTATTATGCTTCATTTTTTTGACATCTTTTCATATTAACCATGCGCACTTACCCCCACTTCCTCCCCAGTGTCACACATAATGTCTCTGTGCATCATCCTTCTCTAACACCATTAATTTTTTATTCTCTACAGTTGTATATGTATTGTTGTATTTGTTACTTAGGGTTAGCTTGCTAGTTGGATAAAACCACTCAAAACAGCCCTTGTGTTAGGTGATCTACATAAGCAATAGGGACAGGAAAGACATAAATGAACTGGCCTGCATGGCCAGGCGTAGCTTCTCACATCTGCTCCCAGAGCAGGGGTTCCCAGCCCTTCTCCCCTGGATGCCTTCAGCACAGTGCACATTGTCTGTGACTGCAGAGCACTAGTGCCTTTTTCAAGCAGCAGAATTAGAAAAGCCAGAGAAATAATGCATGGAAGGTTGAGTGAGTTCTACAGACATCTGTAGTTAGATGATATTAATGTGGACAGTGGTGGTGTTTATATAAAATGTCTCTATTCTGAAGAATTTCACATTGTTTTATTCTATAGGAACTGAACCAGAGCTAATGTTGCTTAGGTGGTTTGTGCTGTTTGTTGGGGCTTTGTATATGCATTACCTCTGTTTGTCAGAGCTGTTGCTCCAAGAATAGCATCAGGAATTAGGCCAGACTTCAGCCTTACAGAAGACAATATGAAATTAAATGTAGAGGCAAGCTGGCATGCAGTTCAGCCTTTGCTTGTCCTCATCAAGTTTTAATGGCAATATTTGACAATTTCTGTGCTGCCATGAACTTAATGGTGATGTTGGGCTGTTTGTTACTACCTAAGAGACCTTTTAGATTTGCTTTCAGCTCTGGGCTGAGCTATTGAAGTAACTGTGGTTTGTGAAAAATATGTTTGCATACTTCACAAAATTAAGGAAATACTGCTATTTTCCCAAGTGGATTAGAGCAGGTAATAACTCATAGGAAGAAGATATTCCTCCTCCCGCTGTGTATATAAGCAAGTAGGAGATATTATGCTACAGGCGTATTCCTAGATTATTCCTTATTGGATAGTTGTTTTGTGACAGAAGACACTGTGGCTTGATGGCCAGAGGGTCATGACAGGAATAATAATCACCATATGAAAGGGTGTCTGGATCTTGGTGATAAAGCATTCCTCATTGCAATCAGTCAGCACTTGCTGGTGCAAGAATTTTCTTCAATGGCAGAGATCAGCTTTTTCATATTCATTGACAGCAAATCGGTCTCTCTCTCTACCTCTTGCACTCCCCCCCCCTACCCCCCTTCTTTCTCCAACCTTCAGTTCTGCACCAGCTTTTACTGCCAAAGAGATTTTTCTTTGTCAGGTGAAACTCACAGAGTTTGGGGATATTTAGGACACTGCAGTATTCATTGGATTGCTATTAGTTGCAGAGTCATATGCTTTGTATCCTTACCGAGTAAAGCCCTGGTCAGTAGTGATTGATAGTTAATTGTCTACAGTTCAAGCTCTAGAAAATGTGTCAGCAATTCTCCCTGATTTTGTAAGTGTAGATTTTGATGCAAATTGCATCTGTGAAAGCAAGGTTGTGCCTTTCAAAATGTAAGCTATAATTACTAGTCTGAGAACCTGATGATATGAAATTCTTCCTCTAGAATCTACCCCTAGTGAGAGAAGTCATCTATTAACAACATTGTGTATTTCTAAGCAGTACTTCTAACCATCTTTTTATTCATTAAGCACTGGTAAAATGTGTGATATTATACAAGATGTAGTGTTACGGAGTTACAGGCTATATCCTACAGACATCCAGATGGCTTGGAAACACCTATGCAATCAGAAATGTCTTCTGCATCTACAGGTAGCTATTATTAGGAAAACTTACTTTTATTTATGTGCTCCCATTTTGTTTGTGGTACTAGACACAGACGTACTTACTGATGGGCATATAAAAACTTGGGCTTTTAGCTTCTGAAGAAATCATTGTTGCTTTAAGCTTCTCATGTAAGAAAGCTGTTACTTGGACAACAAGGTGCTCTGTAGGTTGCGGTGCTCCATGGAAGGAAAGTCCACACCAGAGTATTTGTGACAGACAACAGACTAAGTATTCATTTTCAGCCTGATTTTCAAGAACTGTGTTGTTCTTGTGCTAGTTTTGAGAGGAATTTTGACTGCAACATCTCTTAATTCTCTTAGGAACAGATTTGGCCCTTAAGCACAGCCCAAAGCATAGTGACATGCACAGATGTACAAGAAATCTAGAAGGAGTGATTTATGGGGAGAGGCTAAAGAAGCTATAACTCTTAAGTGTCCATATGTCCTGTCTAAATGATGTGTGTAAAAATAAGAGGTGGAGAACTCAGTGATGTACAAATATTCGAAGTTTGCAATCAATTGAGATGGGGATTTTATGATGTAAAGTGAGAACTCAACCAAGACTGATGAGTTGAATTAGGAAAAAAGGAAGTATTCATGAGAAGCAGGAGAAAAATTATCCTGCTGGGAAAGAAAGCCTTTTAAAAGAAATTATGGAGGTTTTGTTCTGGATTGCTGAGATTAAAGTTAGGGAGGACTTTTAAAACTTGAAGTCTAAGTACTGCTGGGAGAAATGTCCAGTTGCCAGGGGTGTGTGCTAGACATGTAGACTATTCCTATTTTGCAAAGGCTGACCTATGGACCCTTCCAGCATTTTAGCTGTACACTAGGGGCTATCCTTGAAGCCACAGCATCTTAACATATTATTCAGATAATAAGTCAATATAAGCCACTGGTGCTAACAATATCTAATAAAATGCAACTGAAATGTCTTTTTTGCTTAAAGATTAAGATCATACGTAAGGAACTTAGGTATGAATATGTCCTTTCCCGCCTATTTTATTTTCATTGCTATAAAAAACCCTTGAAGGTTTTCCAGGAATCTTGTGTGGTTTTGATCCAGCCACATGGATGCCTCGGCAGTCAGTGCAGTACTTACAGAGTTTTTATGGACAAATGGATTAAAAATGTTTCTGTTTCATTGCCCATTAGTCATACATTGGCACAGGGCAACTGTCCCCAGTAACTGCACAGAGCTTTTGGGCACACAATTTCTACATGTAGGAGTTGAGAAAAGAGATTTCTGCACTTTGCTGACCTATTCATGCTGTACAGAATTCATTAAGGCCCAGGAACTGTGTTTGGGTTGTTCCAGGGAACAATTACAGCCAGCCTGTAATCTGCGGCTCCACAGCACATTGGGGCTCTGTAATAGTTTGAAGGGGCCTGGCAAGAATTTTATTGATTTCTTGGGATCTCATTCAGGCTGATTGCACTTGGGTACTCAGATGGTTGATGCTTAAGAACACCAACCCTAGCTGTTATTAAGAACGTGGGTCTAATTCTCACATAGGTAGGACCTTGTTTGCCCTTCATTCAATTCAGCACACAGGTTTTAATGAAATAGTACCCTTTTATTTTTTATGCCACAGCTCTGTTTTTGATTGCCACGTTTGGAACTATCCAGTGTAAGTCAGTCACTATATAGCCCATATATTGGTCAGGATATGTCATATCATATATCTGTTCTTTCATTAATCAGTTTGGCTCTTTCCTTTTTGACTGCTTGGAATAATTAATGTAGTTTTTTATATTACTATGTTGTATTTCTTCCAAGTTGCTGATTTATTTATACATAAAAGCTATAAAATACCTTGTTGTTTTATACAGTATGTCTGGATTCATGAGAAACCCAGAAGTATATCACTGAAATAGTAAATATTTTTTAGATCATTCAAGACAAGACCTCGCAGTTGAGTTTAAAGTGGTTGAATTCTAGAACCTATCAACTATAATTTCATTTATTTATATTACCTATCATTACATACAGCATAGAGCATTATATCCTAGATGCTAATCATTACTTACTATTTTCTGAACATTGGCGCTCACGCTTAAAATATTCAATATATACCAAAAGGCATCTTTCCCAATTCCAGACCAAAAGTCTAATTGAGACTCTCCAGCAGTTTTTCACTGCCTTTGCTGAGCCGAGCCTTCTTTCAAATGCTGAGCGCTCCTGACATTTTGAAATGTGCGTTTCAAAAATTTCCCTGTGTAAATTGAAAATTGGAAGGCTCATTGTAAACCCACAAAGCTCTGTAGGCACAAATAAATCTACGTTTTCTCTTTTGCAAAAAGCATATCACTAAGCTGTAAACAACTCACATGCCATTTACATTAGCATAAATGATATTCTGAAACCTCTAAACTTACTTGTTAAAGTGGGAGCAATAAGAAATCTTTTGGTGACTGTGACATGAGTGTGCCTTTCCTAATCAACATTTATAAGAGAGCACCCAGAAAGAGTGAGCATGGTCTCTGGGAGCTGCCGTTCTGGGTGGTACAGAGCGGGACTAATAAATGCCTCACGCTCCAGAACTCCCCTCTCTCTCTTCACAACAGTCATAATCATTCCTTTGATAGACTGTAGCCATTTTGTTAGCGATTTTGTCATAGCTTGGGTTTTGACCTTCAGTGCCTGGTCTGTGGGTGGGCTTCTGTGCCTGCTGCTGGATTTTGGACTTAATTACCAGGATAAAGCAGATGGAGGAGAAACTTAGCGTTTACGTTTTTCCATGGGACTTAATTTATTTCTCTGTTGTTTATCACTGAGGTATTTTTGTCTACATGGTGTGAATTGTTTGTAAAGGTATTTATAACAGCATCTGTGTGACGAACGTGCAGTCTGAAAAGCTTGAAAGCCTGCCTCTCTGCCTCCATTTAAAAAAAAGGCATTTCCTTCTCATACAGTCTATGTCATTGGTTGCCTGGTTCCTAAATGGCAGTTTGGGAGAGGATGCCTGTGTGAAGTCATGACCACTATTTTGACAATATGAGTACTAGTTCATAATCCAGCATGCATTGATTTTAGTGCAAAATTGAGCACTTATTTTGCAGTGGAGTCTTAACACAGTGTATTGTAAGCCTCCAGCTTCTCTGTCCAAATACCATCCCCAGCTCATCTGTGGAGAGAGGTCCCAATTTACAGTATCTGACTCGCTGAATTGCCCTTAGGAGTCTCTGGCACAAAGAATGAAGTCCCAGACTGTAAGCACTGAAGTCAGATATCAGGACGTTACACACTCAGAGTGGGATTTATTTGCCTCCAGATCTGGTTTAAGACCTTACAGGTATCTTGAGGCATCTGTGCAAGTGTGGATCTTGGAGCATGACACTAGAGACCTGTTTTGGGGCAGATGAACCTTTTCCTACCCAGAAGCTTAGTGTGGTTCAGACACTGAAAGCCTGACAAGCAGAAACACAGTCAAAAAAGAATGCGGAAGGCTGTTGCCAAAAGCACGTCTTCTCTCAGCCAGGGAGACCATTCCTTCTCCAGAGGGAGCAAAGAGTCTAAGTGAAATAACAAGCAGGCGTACTGCTCCTAGGGGTGAGTTGCCCCCCAGCTGAAGGGGTTGAGACATTTATCCAAAATGTCATCTTGCTTTTGAGCAAGAAATGCTTTGTTGTTTGTATTTCTCAGCTGTTCTGCAGATATATCCTGAAATTCCAGCAAGGTTCCCTCTTTCTGGAGTCAGGAGGGAAGGAAAGACTAGAGGGCTCCAAAAGTTTATATCCCACAACTGATGTGACCACCTTGTGCAGTCACTCTCCCCCAAAATAGTGTCAGTCACAGAGGTTGTCCCTGAAAGGTTGTTTTAGAAACCTGGAACTGAGAACTGTGACCAGCCACATTTAAGCCCATCTAGCTCAAAGACAAGTAAGCCTCTGCTTTTAGATCCTATCCCAACTGACTGATGTTCATTTAGGGAGTGGAATTGGGTCAGGATATGGCAAATGGTTCATTGCATATTTGCTTCCAGATCTCTAGTGGAATAAATGTTACTTCAGTTAAAATTAATTTTAAATTCATTCCAGGCAAGCTTTGTTCATTTAGCCAGGATGTATTTAGTTGCTGCTGTGAAAGGGACTGTGTCACAATATAACTTGCTCTCAGTTTCAAGCATTGAGAGATTGTACAGTGTTATCAGCCTAACACAAGATAATTCCATAATGCAATTGCAATGAAAACTTGGGGACTCAAGAATTAGATAGGTAGTGGTGGATACATCAAAATCTGCTCATAACCATAGTCAGCTCTCCCTGCCTCAATCCCATAAGGGTACTGTAATTTTCTTCCTGTCTTTTAGCTCATAAACATGCTGCTCTTCACAACACACACCATATGCTGTTGAAAAAGGGCTGTAAAGTTTTATAGATATATTTGAGCATATTATAAAAGTATAATAAAGTAAAAATAATGCAAAGAAATAGAAATTATTGAACAACTGAATTAAAATATTAGGCTGGGATAGTTTTATTGCATTTGGGATCTACAGTCATGAAGAGGTAGAATTCTTTTTTAGAGAAGAAAATTAAGAATTTTTATTTTAACAGTATTTGTAAGCAATTGCTTAAACACTTAAGTAACTTCAGTATGTTGCTGAACACTATAGTTTTAGCTCAATCAGTACAAAACTGATTTCTGATGTTTATCTTTTGAAAATGTTTCACTTGGTTTTAGGGAAATATTTCTAGTTCAGATATGAATATTTTTGCTCATACAAATTGAAATATTAAATAATTAAGTAGCATTACAATTAAAGTAATGGTACAACAACAGTGGTGGCCAAATATACAGGCAATTTGTTTAATTTGAAATTAGTTTCAACCTAAAATGAGGCCCCTTTCTCTGTTGTTTTCTTCGCAGAGAAAACAAGATGATTGCTCTCAATAGTGCTGCCCTCTTTTTACAGTTTAGAAGTGAATAATACACCAAACGGCCATCTCGAAGGGGAAGGTGGACAGTAGTAAAGACTTCAGTAGCGCAACTTATATTCTCCCAGACAGAAGTTTCTGTAACTCAAAGTTTGCATTCCAGTTTGGGGGGAGGGTTTCCCCTCCAAAATCAGCTGGAGTACTAGACATTTGAACTTTTCCCGTGGAAAGAGTTTCTCAGAAATAGTTGCAAAGAAGTTCAAAATATTTCAGGGCTTTCTCCCCTACAATGGCTCCCCCGTGGCTGTTCCTGCCTTGCCCTCCATAGCCCTTCTGCCACCCTCTGCCCTTCATGCCCTGAGAGTCCAAGCCTGGGGGATGCTCTGTATGAGCCACCCTGAAACATGAACTCTACTGTGGTGAAACCTGGTAACCCTCACAGCCCGGTCCTGACCATTGCGTGTAACATGCTGTAAAAGAGACAGACTGGCAATGAAAATTTTATGTTGTGGTGTTTGTCTGGACTTAAGTTCTCGAGGAATTTTTGAAATGTGCGGCTTAGTGATCTGCAACCAAGCTGCTAGTTGTGAAGTGAGCTCAGACAAAAAGTTCAACTTTGTTTGTGCCCCTGATGGCTTTTATATACATAAGAACACCAAGACTTTAAAAAAGGCTGCTGTAAATTTTACTGTGATCTGTTTAGCTGACGGTATCTTAAATTATTCTTCACCTCTTATCACAGCAATCAGAAACTTCAGATAAAGGTTGAAACCTGCTTTGCTTTGTCTCACTGCAGGGTACGTTCTTTCCCCCAACTTACAAAAAATGAGAAGTCTTTTAAGATATACAAAGAATACAGCATGAAACACAGAGTGTCTGGGTCTGGTTTTCATGAGGATGCTTGAAAGGAACTAGACTATTTTCCAGGGGAAGCTTATGGCACACTGCTTGCGTATAAATTAAAAATGAAAGTGGTAAATTAAAATTGAGACATCAATTTCATTTTTAGTTCTGCTTTGCATTTATATAGAAGGATTTACTATTGCTGTGATTTACCTTCTACTAAGATGCAAAAGAAAGGAAAGTGTGAAGTAGCAGCAGTTGTAATTATCTTCTGGAAAACTTCTGCTTGCAGAAAATGCTGCAGCACGTCTGCTCAAAATCCAGAGTTGCTGTGAGCACACCAGGACATCCTCCCTCCATTTTCTAGACTGGATTCCCAGCATTTTCCGACACAGCTGTAACGTTCAGTGCACATTGAAGGAAAGATCCATCTTCCATCTCAGATGACGTGCTGACCTCATGTGTATGACCTCCACTTTTTTCTTTTTTTTTTTTTAACCTGGTTCTTTGATTGTGCTGCCAATGAGGAGTGTTGGTGGCATAGAAGTCCTAGGTGGGCCATCGCAGCACTATACTGATGGTATAGCACTATCAGTATCTTGCATGCTAGCTTAAACCCCAGAGGAAAACTACGACTCCATTCACTCCTTGTGCTTCCTGGATTTTCAGCAGTGCTTTTTTTTTATAATACTGCTGTGTAAGGTGACTGAGTTGGCTCAGGGGCATGTCCACAACCGTGGAACAAGCTCCTGCAGGACCTAAGACTCAGGTAGTGCCTTTCACCCTGAGAGTAAAAGGCACTTTTCCAACTTCACCTTCTCTGTGCAGAAGTCTATCTACATTGCTGTTTGCTTTTGTTTTTACAGGAAGGAGATTACTAAAATCTTACCAACACAAAGCAGCCTGTCCCATACTCAAAGAATGAGAATAAGAGAGCAGGTGAGCCATGCAAGATAGGTGCAGTTCATTAGTTAACAGACACTGCTGGGATATTTTAATGATGAAGGTGGCATAAAACCTTTGCAAGGGAAGACAACAATATGGAACAAGTGTCCATTTTATCTCATTTCTTTTGTCTTCCGGAACAGCAACAGAGACACTGAGAGGCAGGCTCAGGAAACCTAATTAAACAGTGAAAGGAAATGAAAATTAGTTCCCAGTTCTGTTGCCCAGACTGATTCTGTGCATATTCTTTTAGTATTATTTTCAGGAAAAAAAAAGTAAGACATTGTAACCAGAATTTTCAAAGTATTTCTTATTCTTGAAGAGAGGAATTAGGTGTCATGTCTTCAGATATGATCCGTACTTCCAGTATTGCCATTAGGACCTGCCAAGTATTTGGCATATCCACGATTGGTTTCGTTCTTATAAAAAGGAGTCAGTGGATCCCCAAATCCACTCATTTCTGTTGGGGAAATATTTGAAGACTTTGAAGCAAAGTTTTCCCAAGGAAAAAAACAATTGATAGCAAATTATATTAAATAAGCTGAGTTCCTGTGGAAGTAATCATCACCACTAACTTTTTTAAGCTGTTATTTCACTTAGAAAGGAGAGTTAAATGAAAATATTATAATTTTATGATCTGTCTATACCAATGTCAGTATGAGTGTCACCGATACCAGTTAAAGTGGCAAAAAGAAAACTTGATAGTATCCTGAGGTTGCTTCGCACCCTAATTAAGACTACATCAATGTTTTGCAGTGTGAAAGGAAACCTGTGTGGTATGAAGTAGCTGTAGAAGGGAGATATCAGTTATTTTAAAGGCATACCTGGTGCAGGAGCTTGCTTGAAGACTAGATTGAAGAACATTGCTTATTTTCTTGGCTTTTTAGAGCTGTATTTGTCCTTCTATTTTTTGCAAAAAAGACAAAAGAGATGTCCTTATATGTTAAAATTGCAGTGCTATCTGTGATAAATAACTCCACACTAAGAAATCCTTGTTATGGTTTATACATTAAGATTTGTAACGGTAGTTCCAGAAAGTCCCTGATGACAGAGAATAGCATTTATTGAAACTAGTTGGATATTACATTGTTTTACCTCATTCTGCCTGGGCACTGACATCAGAAGTGACTAGATTCCTATAGGCACTTAACTTCAGAAAGGATAGATATGTCTGTACTTTCAAATTAAATGTGCCCAGGAATATTCCTAGATGCTTAGGCCAGCTGGCACTGAGCAGCCTGTGCCGATGATCAGAAGCTGTTAGTCTCCAAAGCAGGTTGGCTGCAGGCAGGCTGCCTGCTGGGAATGGCTCCTGGAGCATGCCGACTTCCAAAGCCTCTCCAGGAATTGCCTGGGACACTGATAGTCAGGACAGGCCAAAAGCGAGCAAAAAAAATGTTGTAATGCTTTTGTTAGGGTAGATGACAACATCCTTGTGCTCAGGAACATTCCCAGACACTGATTTACTCCTGTGGCTACAGACTGAGTGTCTTGCAAAAGACTGGGGAAAAAAAATTGGGGAGAGGAGAAGTAAAGCAATGATTATGGTAGTATGTGAGTAGGCATGAAAGACATGATGGACAGATGGACATAAAAATGAGCTATATTGTCTGTTACTGAAAAATTGCACTGGAAAAAGAGCTCTCATAGCCTAAGGCTCCAAAATCAAGAAAAATGGTGAGAATTTTTAGAAACACTCCAGAAATATCTTCTATCTAAAATAAATAGCATGTAATGTAATTTAATATAAATGTATGACTAATACATATTTATGTACGGCATGACTAATACATGCATGCATATATGTATTATCCAAGTATGGACAGTCTGGAAAAATAACAGCTCACTGTCCTTCCAAATGTTATAAAACAGCCGACCCCTAAGTTGTCTGCATCCTAACGCATGAATTCAGTTTGTAGGTGGGCCAGAGTTGCGGTGTTTCAAATGAGAGCACTCAGAAGCTGTGTTTATATTAAATACTAGTGCAGACAAATAGGCCAAATAGGTAGGGAGCTGCAGAATGAAATGGTTGGTGCTGCAGACTGGTGTCCACACAATATGCATTTCAAGGGTTTTTACTGTGTTCTAGCTCTAGTCTGGTCTCGTGGACTAAATGCCCATTAGCAGCTGGAGCTCATTTTAGATGCACTCCTGGAGCACACATTCAGGTTTCATTTCATCCAAAATAAAATCCAGTTTGTGCTCTCAGAGACTGCTGTGCCATGAGAACCGAAGTGCAGTATGTGAGGATAATCAGGAGATTCACTTCAAAGGTGTACTCTTGATCTACACTAAAACACTGATGTAGAGGCACCTGGAGAGCTCATGTAGCAGCATTACAGCAGTGCAGAGCTAATGTGCACAATTAGCGAGCAAGCCGAAGCCAGCCATCAGTGGAGCAGAGACAGAGGCCGTTAACCACTCAGAAAAGTAAATGTTTGCATAGACAAGGAAAAATTTTCTGCAAACATAAATGCATTAGCACAAAGCAGAGGAGAAAAATCTACTGGTAATTGTCTCACATATGGGATTCTTTGTATTGGCAAGAAAATTGTTTTGCCAAAGCTTGCTTACAATAGCAAAAAGAAAAAATGCACCACATCAGGAAAACAAACTGACTCAGAAAATACAATTTTGCACATATCTGGCTTTGATGCACTACACAAGAGCAAAAATAAACTTTTGGTGCCATTTGCACAAGCGTGAACTTTAAACTAAGAGCAGCAGCACACAAAAGCAGAGACGAGGTTGAATGCCAGCTGGATAGTTGAACATCAGTAAATGCTAGATAACAGAGACTGTGTTGGCGTTTTATGAGACTCTAAGACTGCTGACAAAAGCATACAGCATCATATTACACAATAGAACAGTCAAAATACCAGCAGGACAATGTAAATTACAAAAAAATATTGAACAAATTAATATACCAGGAAATACACGTGACACAAATACTCTGCTTTTAAATACATCAAGTGACTGAATGAAGCATGTGACTAACCTGGGGCAAACAATTCATGAAAGTTGCGTGCAGAAAGTCAGAAAATCTAGCTCAAATAGGTAGTAAGCTGTAAAACCCATGTACCAGTATTTACATGGTGGTTTATATGTCTGGGATGCCTTCTTAGGCAGAGGAGAGCTGGAAATGGATACAGTGATGCAGCCAGAGGAGCACTTGCTTAATAGAATGTCCTCTGCTCTCAGGGAAAAAGCAATAAGGCAAGTGAAAGTAAGGAGGATGTTAAGTCTCTTTGCTGAGGTGTTCCAGAGCCACAGGTCAGATGGGCAGCAAGCCAGCCGTAGAGAAGATGGGAAGCTGTACATATGCATAGTCTTTTAGCAATTTAACAAGGCATTATACAGAGCTGCAGGCGATAATATGCTTTTCCATCTTAAAAAAGTAAAAGTAGTTTCAGTTTCTGATGCAATACTCATATAATTGCAAATGTATTAGACATAATTATTAAAGGAAGTAACTACCTCAATACCTTTTGAGCATATGTTAGAGTGGATAGCAGTGGAAGAAAATTAAAGTTGCGATCAAATCTGTGGTAGAAGAATACCAACAGTATCAGCAAGAAGAACTAACAGGGCTGGCTGGGATTGCTGCCATACCTGTATGGATGCAGAAACAGAACAGCAAAAGCTGTAGCTGATCATGATTACATTCTCATCTATCTGCTTGAAATGACCAAGGCAATAAATCTAAAATGAAATAAAATGAGATGAAATTGCATTTGACTCCTGGAGCACTGGGATAATTGCTGACCTCCCAAAGGCTATTACCCAGCTCCTAAAAAGTAAAAGCCATGCAGGATAGACCCACACCTGAAAATGGGTAACTCAGTTTGAAGATTAGTGGGATTCATAAACCATCTCACAATACTTTTCTACGCTTTTCAGATCTGTACAGTCTCCTGAGGTGATTACTAAACAAAACCACACTATGAATACAACTGCTATAATTTGCTGGAGTCTTCTCGGATATAAAGGAGCTGTACAAAATATCTCAGTGCAGTGTTGCAGCATGTAAATGCTGAGGCCATTATATCACACAAGACAGGATGGGGGAGGCACTACTGTTTGTGTGAGCCATCCATAGAACACAGCTCCTTCGAAACGGCTTCTACATCCACCAGCAGATGTAGGAGCAGCCCAGCTGGGATATACTGGAGTAATGTATGGCAGTGAATACTTCAGTCTTCATATTTTAAGGGCAGGAAATTATACGAATACAAAATAACCATCAGTTATTAGAAAGCATTTTATAAAACCCGAACTAGCACCCCCTCAACTATCTCCAAAGGAATGCTGCCAAACCTGCAATGATGTGTATTGCTCAACATCTGGAAAGGGATTGAGATGTACATCCCTGACTCCTTATCCAGGCTGCTGCACACAAAACCAGAACGACTGAACACGAATGTCAGATTCTCAAAATAATAGAAATAGATAAAATGAGGACATTTAATGTAAGTATTATTTAAGGGGTATTTGTCAGTTTGAGACAGGGGCTACAAAAGAAGCTCAAAGTAGTGTTTGAAGAAGGAAAATATTTAGTCTCAGCTCATGCCCATCAATCTTTCATATTGGCTGTATGAGCAGGGAGAAGTCTCATCATTTCCTGGTGTACTGCAGCTACACAAGTAAGTAACACTGTACAATACATGTTCACGTCACAGTGCTCAGATCACTGAGCAGAAATGTCACTGGGTGCCTGTCAAAGCTATTCTGGGACAGAATCCTCCATTCAAAAGGATGACTGTGCTGGGGACCATTGAGGTGTGCAGGTAGTTGCATTTCCCCTGGAGAAACATAGGCCTAACAAAAAGGAGAGACATAAAAACTCATTTAATTCTTAATAGACTTTGAGGAAGAGTAGAGGACAGCACTTGATTTCAAAAAACAAATCTCAGAACCCAACCTTTGCTATATTAGTCAGACTTTCGTGGCTCGGCAGTCATTTTGCAGCAATCACTGCAGATGGCGTGATCAGGATGGGGCACTCTGGCAAGCCCACTTCCAAATTGTCTCTTGGAGACAGGGCTATTTCTTGTTCACTCATGCAAATAACCTGGGAAAAAAAATCTAGTCCACTTCTCACACTGCTGTTACTACCATCGCCTTGCAGCACATTGAATGACAAATCTGAGTCAAGCACTGAAATTGCAATTATTTTTTTTTTAAATGCAAAGAGGAAAACATCTTCCAGTGGAAAAATAGCAGAAAGCACTCACAGTAGCCCTGTGCCAAACTGATGTTAGATGTCAGGCCACATGTATACCTCTGTGTCTGCTGCCTCAGGAGGCATTACGACTGGCAATGAGGAAAGGAATAACAAAAAAGAAAACAAATCAAGGGGCAGTACTATGATCTTCAGGCTAACAACCACCAAGAAATATGACCCTGGACTCTGCTGAGATCAAATCTTTTCCTCAAGATAAATCATGAACTTGAGTGCAAGCCACACAGATGGAAGAGACCCTGTAATTTGTCTCAAGCAGGAGTGAGTGTATTTTCCAGTCTCAACCCACACATCTGCATCATATGAGCAGAAGGCTTTCAGAATATAATAATACTTTAGATATTATACTTCAGCTGTTATAGGTAAATATGCAAGAGAGGCACTGAGGGAGACTTGAAGGTTGATTCTACTAAGCACATTTCTGTTGGTCTACATCAGTTTTTTATGTAAGATCTGCTATTTTGGTACCTATGCGTTGATATCTGCTCACTGCTTGATGGTGATACAGAAAACATTTGTATCATTTTAGTGAAGGTATAGCTTTTGTAATGCATTATTGACATTTTATTCACAAGTTTTATATTAATTTTAAGTAGTTTAGCAATTACTTATTTCTTTTTAGATCTGTTTAAAAGTTTTCGTAACTTCAAATGATCAAAATTCTTCATCATCACTTTCTTTCAATGGACCATTTTAATTTCACCATCTGGCTATATTCTCATAATTTTTTTAATGTCATATGTTACGTCTTGATTTGTCACATTCTCAAAACTGTTGGAAGGCCTTAATCAAACTAGAATACCCAAACTCTTCATAGGAAAGCATTCAGCATTTGCTTATCCTACCTCTTACCAGCTGCAGTGAGAGTTTTGACTTTCTAGGAGTGGAAATACTTGCTAGTAATGCCAGAACTATTAGTTCTGACTCAGCATGAAATTAGACTTTAGATTATTGAGGTGATAATAAAAATCATTTTTTTATTGAGTTTGAAGATTCTAAAAGGCAATGGTAGGCTTCTTGATCATAACTACAAGAGTTGACTAGAGCTCATTTGTCTACACTGAATACTTTACATTTAAATTAGGATTGTGTGAAGTTGAGGTGGAAGGATTACTGTGTATGAGAGATGAATGAGGGAAAGCATTGTAGTCTGTGCAGAAAGAGGGTAAGTACTGTAGTTCATCTGCCATAAGAGATGGATTACAATGAATCTGAAGTAGAGGAAGGTTTGCTTAGGAATTATTAGCAATGGTTTGCATTTAAGTAATCTATTAGTGCAATAATATATGTATAGTTATGTGATGTGTAATCTACCAGGGGAAAGCAGAGTTTATTTCTAGATATATTGAAATGATATGCTGTTTACAGTATAGGCAAGTTGGTAATAAATCTGGAGCTTCCATGCAAAAAATACATAAAACAGGCAGGATAAACAAAAATCAAAACAAAAACAAACCAAAAATCTGCAAAGGTTCCAGCAGATGGAAAAAGCCACTTGTGCACAGCTTAACTGTTAGCAAAAAATATTTGATAGATAAATTTGCAGCTAAAACACATATAGCAGTGATGAAAACACACTTTTCTTTGGACACAGTGTAATCAGTGGTTATATTACTGAATTTACTTAAAGCTTCATAGAATGGCTTTCAAAATCTTTGTTTCTTTCAGAGGCTGGAAGAGACGGTTGCTGGTTGCTCTCTCTGCTTACTCTCCCATTCCCTGAGAGCATGAATTTGATGGGCATAACTGATGAGACTGTATGGTTTTTATATGGCCACGGTGCATACATAGACTTTCTATGTCTAAGTATAGCAGGGTGTATAAAGCTGTACTTCCACCAGGGACTTGCTGGAAGGGAATGTGGGATAGCTAAGGAGGATGTAGATGATGTACATTTCATTTTGTCCTGTCCACCAGGTGTATTTGCACTCAGGCTGCGTGGTAGTGTCAGGTTGTTCAAGGAGCTTTTGAACAGGCTCACATAGGTCATGTAGGTAGTTTAAATCCAGCTTCATGGGGCTTCACAGTTCTAGAAACAGAGCTAAGCTTCTCCTGGTACCTGACCCAGCTCATTTAGCACAAGCGGAATTAGCAAATTCAGCTTAGTACAACTCCGCTTACATTGCTAGGTCAGCAGTATCTATGATTGACAGGTTGGTTGGTAACCACTAATGTAGCCATAGCAGCAAGGATATTCATGCTTTCTCATAGTTGTAAAAAAAGACTTACTTTTCCCTTTTAATAGTCTAACTAGCACTTCTGAAACCTCTTCAAAAGAACCAAAAACAGTCAGTCATTAGGTGCTGCTAGAGATCAATCTCCTCAGTACATGTACCCCCAGAAGAGGATGCTTAAATGCAAATAAACAGATGATTTTAGGGTTGTTCTGGACAGACCAGTTACCAGCCAGCTTGGAGGGGAAGTATCTAGAAATGGCATATTTTTATGCAATCAGGTAATTTACAACCTAAGCACGTAAGCTGAATGTATGGATACACAGTTATATATGTGTATATGGTATATAGATACACATGAAAATGTGAATACAAGGCAGAATACAGTAAAAGTACAAAATCTTGTTTGCACAAAGTTTATTTTTTCCAATGCTAAGGCTCAATTGATACTCATCCACATTTCCTAAAAGCATTTGAATACAGTTATATTTGCTTGCCTGTCAGATATTTGTTAATAGCCATTCTGCTGACATCTATTTTACGCTGCTGCTTAGCTGACAGAATTTTATCTGCATAAATGGGCAGAAAGTCCTTTCCTCGCATGTCCAACAAACTGGAGACAAAGTGCCTGCCAATGTTTTAATTTCTTTTGCATGTTCTGGTTAGAGAGTGAGAAGAATGCTTTCACTCCACAGTGTCATGAATATGGTAATCTATGGAAATCACAGAAAGCAGGTACTTAAGTTAAGCACATACTGTACTACAGGAATCCCTGATGAATTCAAGTCTCTTCTGTTTAGAGAAGATGTTGTTGTCTATTAAGTGACAGACTGCCAGATGTTCATGAAGTAGCACAGTAATGTGTATCAGTATCTTCTTTTCTTCACCCCAGAAGGTAACATTTTCTTTATCATCTATGTCATCCTGGCTTTTGATTGTAAATATCTAAGCTTGCTTCAAATATTAACTCCTTTTTGTTTTATTGATGAATATTTCATGCCTTCAGTACATTTGTAGACTGTAAATTTTTGCTGCACTATAGTAAGCATATAATCCTAAAATCTTTTCCTTCGCTTGGTTTATATAAGCTGTTAAAAGCTAAACATTTGAGGTAGAACATAAAGAATAATTTGTTCATGCATTTGAGCTAGTAGAGAAAGTTTTGGCACTGTTAGAAAAATGATGAAAGAAGAAATAATTGTTAGTTTAGATAATGGTTTTATCTAATCTGCATGCTCAAGCATAGTACTATATATTTCATGGTGAGGTCACAGCAATATGTTTTTCTAGAACATGCATTAATCATAAAATCATAGAATCATAGAATTGTCTAGGTTGGAAAGGACCTTTAAGATCATGTAGTCCAACCATCAGCCTAACTCTGATAATAAACAACTCATCACCAAACCACATCACTAAGCACTATGTCAGCCCATCTTTTTAATACCTTCAGGGATGGTGCTTCAACCACCTCCCTGGGCAGCCCATTCCAATGCTTGATAACCCTTTCAGTCTAAAATGTTCACTCAATCCCTTCATCCAGATAATTTATAAAGATATTAAACAAGACTGGCCACAAAACTGAGCCCTGAGGGACACTGCTGGTGACCAGCAACCATCAAGATTTCACCCCATTAATCACAACTCTCTGGGCATGGCCATCCAGCCAGATTTTTACCCAGTGAAGAGTACACTTGTCTATGCCATGATTTGCCAGCTTCTCCAGGAACAAGCTTTGGGGGACAGTGCCAAAGGCCTTACCAAAGTCCAGGTAGACAACAGCCACAGCCTTCCCCCCATCTAGAAGGCGGGTCACACGGTCATAGAAAGAGATCAGGTTGGTTAAGCAAGATCTCCCTTTCATAAACCCATGCTGGCTGGCCCTGAGCCCTTGGCTGCCCTGCACTTGTTGTGAGAGCTCACTCAGGGTGATCTTCTCCATGATCTTTCCTGGTACTGACAGGCCTGTATTTCCCTGGATCCTTCTTCCAGGCTTTCTTGTAGACAGGCATCATGTTAGCCACCTTCCAGACATCTGATACTTCCCCTGTTGACCAGGATTGTTGATAAATGGTGCAGAGAGGCTTGGTGAACTCTCCCACCAGCTCCCTGAGTACCCTTGGGTGTATCCCATCTGGCCCCATAGACTTAATGTTCAGTTTAGTCTCAGAATTACTGCTGGGCTGGGGGTTTGCTCACCCGCTTTAAGTAATGATGGTCTAAATAGCGGGCAGAATAGTTGAGTAACTAAATGCCATGGTATATACACACGCAGTGCAGGGAGCAGAGGTTACCAGTGCAGGGAGCAGAGGTTACAGGAAAAAGTATATGTGCAGTAATTATGGATCACTGAGACCACTGTTTATGAGGCAAACAAAAGTTCCAAGAAACAAAATCAAAATAACCGAAAGGCAGAGTCCATTTTTTTCTAGAGAATTGTTGTGTTCAGTCCTTTATTTTGAAGGCATTTCCACATCATTAAAGGCACTAATATCTCAGCTGTAAGAAACAAAGCAGTGAGAATGTGTGAACCCTTCAATACAATGGATAAATTCTCTGCAGCTGCTTGGCTAACATAACTACAGCAGCTTTGGGGGCTCTAACAACTCATGTTGGCCAAAAAAATTCTCTGTCAGTTGGAGACTAATACAGTGAAGTATCCCATCCTCTCCATGGCATGTCACTCGCCTGCCTGCTGTGGGGAAGACTCTTGCAGGATTCCCTGCTGGATGTCTTGACCGTAACACCTGCTGACATCTCCTTCATGCCATGGGCCCTTACCATGTAGTGTATGGAAGGGCCCATATGCTGGCCATTGCCAGACCAGCACAAAGAGCAACTATTTCAGAGAATTTAGCTTTGAATGTCTGAAAGAGTAAGAATGTTGAAAAAATAAGAATGAGTGGCTTCACTTTTTTTCATTGCCATACATAATTTGTTTTCATTAGTTAAGCAGCTTACCCCATTAATGGGGAAAGCTTGTGCAAAATGTTTTCTCCATATCTCTATGAATATGAATTTGTGTGTTATTTGCTACCTTCAGAGAAACAGAATTCCTCTGGCTTTATTGTTGGATTGTGGTGGGTTTTTTTCCCCAGAAGGAGAACAAGCTACCTTCACATTGTGACGAGATTTTGCTGCTGTTACTGTTGCTGTTCTTTGGTTCTGGGACTTTGTGTTTTCTTGGTTCTGGGAATTTGTGTTTTCTTCCACTCTGGAAATGTTGGAGTCATGTTTCATTGTATTCTCTGAGAACAAGGGAAAAAGCAGATACCACTTCAGAAAACCTTAGGGTTTTGGTTTTGGGTTTTTTTTTTTTGTGTGTGTGAAGTTGCAAGAGAGTGAAGGCAGACCACTGAACGGAAACTGTGAAGTATAGTCAAGACCACATGTACTTGCAGCATTTAATAAGGATTCTATATGCAGCCATTTTGAATACATTAAACTTTAGAAAAAATAAACTTGAAGGAAGGAATCAGAAGCAACTGGAAAAATCATTAAAATTAAAACTGCTTTCTCTGGAAAACTTTATGCATCAAATATAGAAAGTTTTCCACATGCACAAATGGGAGTCAAGCATTACTAAAACCTTTGTGCTGAGGTCATATAAAATGACCCACACAAACCTGATTTAAATTCTTGTAGCTCCTGGGTGAAGGCAGCTGTCTACCTTGCTTAAATGTTAATGTTTCCCTGATCCGATTGCCTTTCCATACCATGCTCCCACTTTCAGGGGTCCTGCTTCACCTATTACCCTCTTCAAAGCTATTCATTCTTCTCTGCAGTCTTCATAGCTTTAACTGTAACTGAGGTAGTCACTTGGCTGTTTCACTCTTAGTTTATACCCACCCAGCTGCTTGTCTCCCTAGTTCTCTGAAGCTAATGAGAAACCTTCCTAAATGTAGTCCTGCCAAGGCAGCAAATGGATGAAGTCCAGCTTTTTCATGTTTACAGAAGAATGTAATTGGGGAGGATAGTTAAACCAAATACTTCTTCATAGGGAGGGAGTAGTCAGCATAGATTTACGAAGGGAAACCCACGTTTGACCAATTCAGTAGCCTACTACAATGAGATGACTGGTTTGGTACATGAGAGGTGAGCAGTAAGTATTATCTTTAGCACGGCTTTCAACACTGTCTCACATAGCATCCTCATAGACAAACTGGTGAAACCTGCTGTAGCTGCCCCTGCTCTGAGCAGGGGGTTGGACTGGATGGTCTCAAGATGTCCCTTCCAATTACAAACACCCTGTGATTCTGTGAAGCTAGTTGACCACCTTTGTCCTTTCCAATCTTTTAGAAAATCTGCATTTTCACATCCTTCCTTCTCTCCCTCTCTGAGGGAAAGCTGTTGGTTGAGTCATTTCAGAGAAAGATCTCTTCAGAAAAACAAGAGGAAGATAAAGAGCCACCTCTTGTTTGATTTCTAAAACACACTACTATTTTAGATACATGAGTGTTTGCCCCCACATGGCAAAGTTTTGACATGAGTTATCCATCCATTTGCTTAGTTATGGAGTATGCGGACCTTTGTTTCATACATATCTACTGCAAGCAGTATAGAATGTTTCAGTTGAGCAATGCGAAATCTCTTTTAGCAATTCAGTTTGTCAGACATTTTTCAGTCTTCCTTCCTGTTCTTACCTAGTTTTTCTATGGGCAAACAGAAATGCCTCCACATTAAAAATAAAAATATGTGAAATAAGACAATTTGGCTTCAGTTTCTCTTACAGATTTATGAGGGACATCACTGTGTCACTTAAAATTGTTACATGTTGAAAGTGCACAAAAGGAATTTAGAGAATGAATGCACACACACCTTCATACGTCAGACTGAAGGCAACACTCAAATATAAAAGAAATTGATGACATTACATTCAATATGGGAATTTTTTCACATGTGAGGAAAACATTATTTTTGAAACATGTTGCCTCATAGCTAATATACTGCTACCCCAAATTTCCATGAGCCAGTGATCCCTAGAATTGCTTATGTATGTTCCTCCTTTACCTTGTGACCACCGCTCCCTGAAAATAATTTCTATGAAAATGACTGTTTTCCAGTGTTCTTTTGGATGCCCTGACTCATCAGCATACACCAGCAGGGTATACTTCAGATCCACTACAGTATTGTAGTAGACCAGTGCTTATTTTTGGTTTATGATGATACCTAGCCATGCCAGCTGAAATCTAAGTCTTCTGACAGTAGATAGCATCCAGCCCCTTAGCAGGAGACAGCTCCCAAATAAACAACCAATGACTACATCATGGAGAGGTACATGGACTTTCCTGGAATAAGGAGGAGATCAGATGAAAAGTTAGAAATAAAGTCTGGGTCGTCTGACACATGTATTGCCACGTTAACTAGCCTGTTCCACCAGTTAGGCTACTTGCTGGTGTGCCCATAAAAATTGCAGCAATCTGAAGCAGAGGATTCTCTCTACTTTTTACCATTAGGAAACAAGCACCTTTCTTAGTTCATAATATGCTCAATTACCTTTAGATTGATCCGTGAATAAATTATAATCAAAATAGACTTATTCACCTTAAAGCTCTCCCGGCTTAGGGTTTCGTTGTTGATTCATTATGTTGTCAGTTCTCTATTGGCAGGGTAATGCTTTTTTATATCTGGATAGAGACAGTTTTAGTGGAAGATACTGTTATCTTTAAATGAGTAGGATTTAGCTTTTCTGGTGAGAACAAATTCATCAATGATGAATCCCTGGAGAAACTACTGAAACAAAAATCACAATGTTGCTGGAGATTTATACAGTTCATCACTTAAAAGGTAGCTTTTGGATGTCTTGGACAGGGGAAGATTTTGATTTTTCCTTTCTTGCTGTAAAATACTCCAGCACAGCATTTCAAGCTTCCAGTTTTGTGATAATGTAATTATAAACAATGGAATAATACCACTTAATATATTTATTTTTTATCCCTTCTTGATGTTATCGCTCCAATAGAAACACATTGAATTATGGCTATAGAGAGACAGATGGATACAAATAATGCAGCCACAGAACATCACTGATACACATATATAAGTAGACAAGAATTATCTAATTACTCTGCTTGTTGCAATCTTCTAAGCACTTGCTATGATCCACATATTCATATTAATTGTTTTTTTCTAAGCAGATGTTGATGCAACAAAGATATCAGTGTATGGAGAGTTTACTGACATTGAAATATCTGGAAATTTAAAAAAAAATAATATATTTGAAAGCAAACAGAGTTAAACATATCAAATTGTGTGCTTGAGTGAGAATTGTGCTATTAAAAGAAATTAAATTAAGCTAGGTAATGCACAGCCCCACCAGCAGGGATGTGATACTGGACTTGATGTTCACCAACACAAGCGTGCTAACTGGTGATGTCAAGATTGGAGACAGACTGAGCTGCAGTGATCATGCACTGATGGAGTTCTCAGTCCTGAGGGATATGGGTCAGGCAAAGACCAAAGTCAAGACCCTGACATTTAGGAAAGCAAAATTCCATCTCTCCAAGGAGTTAGTAAATAGGACCCCCTCAGGGACAAGGGAGTAGAGCAGAGCTGGCAGACCTTTAAGGACACTTTCCATGGAGTGCAAGAGCTCTCAATCCCCAGGTGAAAGAGATCAGGAAAGGAGGGCAAGAGACTGGCATGGATGAGTCAAGACCTGCTGGTCAAACTAAAGGGCAAGTAGGAAATGCACAGACAGTAGAAGCAGGGCTGGGTATCCTGGGAAGAGGATAGGGACACTGCCTGGTTCTGTAGGGGTGGGGTCAGGAAGGCCAAAGTGCAGCTGTAACTGAACTTTGCAAGGGAAACAAAGGATAAGAAGGACTTCTAGGGGTATGTCCACCAGAAAAGGAAAGAAAGCATATTGCCCCTGATGAGAAAAGCTGGCAAACTGGTAGCAAAGGACAAGGAAAGGGCTGAGGCTCTCAACAACTTTTTTTGCCTGTCTTCACTCTCTCCCCACACCTCTCAAGTGGATGGACCTCAAGATGTTGGACTGGGGGAGAAAAGTCTGTAAGAGACTGTAAGAGACCAGGTTTGTGATCACCTGAGAAACGTGAACATACAGAATTCTATGGGACCTTACAAGATGTGTCCCAGAGTCCTGAAGGAATTGGATCATTTAGTTTCTAAGCAACTCTCCATGATACTGAAAAGTACCTAGAAGTTATGATAAGGCATATGGAGGACAGGGAGGTGATTCAATACAGCCAGTATGTCTTCACCAAGGGCAAGTCCTGCCTGACCAAGCTAGTGGCCTTCTGTGATAGGGTGACTGCATCAATGGAAAAGGGAAGAGCTATGGATGTTGTCTGTCTGGACTTCTGTAAGGCCTTTTATAGTTCTCCACAATAGCCTTCTCTCTAAATTGGAGAGGTATGGATTTGATGGGTGAACTGTTCAGTGGATGAGGAATTGGTTGGATGCTTGCATCCAGAGGGTAGCCGTCCACAGCTAAATGTCCATATGGAGACTGGTGCTAAGTGATGTTCCTTAGGGATCTGTATGGGACCACTACTGTTTAATATCTTCATCAATAACATAGAGAGTGGGTTCAAGTGCACCCTCAGCAAGTTTGCAGACAATATCAAGTTGAGTGCTGCTGTTGAAATTCCTGAGGGATGAGATGCCATCCAGATGGACCTGGAAAGGCTCGAGGTGTGGGCCTATGCAAACCTCATGAGGTTCAACAAGGCCAAGTGCAGGGTATTGCATCTGGCCAAGGCAACTCCTGGTATCAATACAGGCTGAGAGATGAAGGGATTGAGAGCAGCCTTGAGGAGAAGGACTTGAGGGTACTGCTGGATGAAAAGCTGGATATGAGGCAACAATGTGCACCCACAGCCCATAAAGTCAACCGTATCCTGGGGTGCGTCAAAAGAAGCGTTGCCAGCAAGGCCCTCTACTCCTCTCTGGTGAAGACACCATCTGGAATCCTGCATCCAGCTCTGCATCCCTCAGCACAGGAAGATTTTGGAGTGAGTCCAGAGGAGGGTGCAAGAATGGTCAGGATAGAGCACCTCTCCTATGAAGACAGGCTGAGAGAGTTGGGGTTTCTCAGCCTGGAGAAGAGAATGCTCCAGGGAGACATTATTGTGGCCTTTCAATATTGAAAGGGGGCCTACAGGAAAGATGGGGTCAATTTTTTAGCAGGGCCTATTTTGATACCACAAGGGGTAACGACTTTAAACCAAAAGAGAGAAGATTTAGACTACATATAAGGAAGAAATTTTTTACAATGATGGTGGTGAAGTGCTGGAACAGGTTGCCCAGAGAGGTAGTAGGTGCCCCATCCCTGGAAACATTCAAGGTCAGGTTGGATGGGGCTTTGAGGAACCTGATCTGCTCATTGCAAGGGGGTTGGACTAGATGACCTTTAAAGGTCCCTTTCAGCCCAAACTATTCTATGATTCTGTGAAATCCCCCATGTACTTAGAAAGATATCCCCTACAATGATTAGAGGTGATTTAGATTGAAACTCTTTTAAATATCCATTTCTCCAGCAGTTATTTCAGCATTTCCACTTTTGCTATATCCAATAAGTCACTTCATTAAAATATTGTTTGCTGTTTCATACAGCCTTTGACTCCAAAATGTTTCTAACCACAGCTCTGAACAATAAGCAGTCTCATCAGCATTCCCTATATCTCATAAGGGGAACCATCAATAAGTCGTTTCTAAGCTCCTGAGGCTATATTTTCATGGATAATTTATTGTTATAGAAAAGATTTCTGGTTTTCAGTGTTGTTTGATGAAAGCTTGACTGCTTGTGAACTACTAGACTCCAAACGCAAAATAACCAGACCATTTTTATGGGCACACAGTCACCTTCTGTAAAGTCAGTACACTCATTGTGTATGCCCAAACCTGGACTAAGAACTAAATGTTTCCCTAATTATTTTAAGTTCCATTTAAACAATTTCTCAATGGAAAAACAGCAATGAAAGCAAAGACTAACGCTGGATGTTTTCTAGGTCAATTATAATTTCATTTATTTTTAAAAGTTGTAGACTATATAGTTTAATTACGGTACTGACAGCATCACACACTTTTCAAAACGTCTGCTGTACATTCCAGCTAGCAGCTCTTAGATGTAAAAATCTAAATACCTCCATCTCACAACTTAGAAAATTAATTGCCTTTGTAATTTGCTTTTCATCTGTACAAAAAAAAAGGAATTCTTTTTCCATAGTTTTCCTTAGTTCACATTATTCCTTTCAACATACTCAGTATTGTTGTCTGTAGAAAATGGGGGATTGGGCATACATTAAAAGAACAGAAAAGTTAAGTATTCATTCTGCAAAGATTTTACTTTTCTTACCAAAGATGATCTTCAGTCAGTCAAACCACAAACAACTGTCTCCTCTCTCTACTATTTCAGTTAAAACCTCAGCAAAATTAGCTTTGCTACCTACTCTGAAAGTCAGCAATTCAGTTCCTGGCCAGACAGGGAAGAGTCCAAAAGCACTTTGTCATCAGGTCTCCTGCCCTCTCAGGCCCGAAGTTGTTGGCATCAGCACATAAACTATGGAGAGAAAATAGTTTCTCAGTGACACAGCTCCTACTTATTTGTAGCCAAAATGTATTTCTAAGTGATGCAGCCTAGCAGACATACAAGAACACTTTTTATCAAAATTACTATTTTTTAGATTAGTATCTATGTGTGTGATTTAGAGCCCATTGATTAGATTGAAATTTTTCCTTCTACTTATTTTCCTGTTGAAAATATTTCTGGTTTATTTTCTTATTTGACTTTGGTATGTAAGGCCACTATGTTGCTGCCTTTAGCAGTAATATTTAAAGTCTTAGTTCACAGTGGCAGGACAAGGGGCAATGGGTGCAAGCTGGAACATAGGAAGTTCCATTCAAACTTCTGTGTGGTGAGGGTGCCAGAGTACTGGAACAGGCTGCCCAGGGAAGTTATGGAGTCCCCTTCTCTGGAGACCTTCAAGACCTGCCTGGATGCTGTCCTGAGTAAAGTGCTGTAGGCAATCCTGCAGGGAAGTTGGACTAGGTGATCTCTAGAGGTCCCTTCCCTCTCTGACAATTCTGTGATTCCATGATTTCCTTTCCAAGATCACGTATGGCAACTGAAAAGAAAGGAAGTTTTGCTCAGTATCTGTAAGGAAGCCCTTGAGCACTACATTCAGGAACAAAGTTCCTGTTGAACAAACAAAACAAGATCACTCTGGCAGTGGGCAAACTCAGGCTACATCTAGGTTTGGGGCAGATGCAGTCTGCAACATCCTCCCCCCCACCTCCTCTCCCCACCTTCTGGTCTTGCATTTGCCTGGATTGAGGCTTTGTCCCAGAGTACGGCTCAGTGCTAGCCTTCAGGAGAAGGGGAGCACCTCTGGAGAGCACCCTGGGACTGCAAGTCTTCTTCTGACTCAAAATTAAAAATATGTTGAGGCCACAAACAAAGTCTTGGAAGGAGGGAAGCATTTCAAGGACCTCACACTCTGGCTGTGTGCTCAGAGTGCCAAAAACCTAGCAGCCAAGAAAGATTTTATTTGTCATAACAAGAAGCCTGAGGTCTCAGGGTTGGGTATTGTGACTGACAGAGCTCATTGAGGAATCTTTTTTCCTAAGGACTTGCAGAAGAGAAGGGTAACCTCTTCTGGATTTACTGCTTTTTAAAAAATAATAATTTCTAAATTTTTAAATAATTCTGTTTTTAGAATTCACATTGAAATTCTCTCTTAAAAAATTGATAACCACAGCAGTACTGTACCTTCTTCGATATGCTCTTTGAGGTTGTATTATTAGCGTGAATTAATGCTAGCAACTGCTGAGGCTATGGATCCCCTGTTACTACCTGCTAGTTTCTGCAGTACTGCAGTAGTTGGGATTTAGTTATGTGGATAAAATACTTTTGGAGAATAAGGAACTAGTTTCAGGGGAGGAAGGGTGTGGGCAGGTAAAAATCCACGTTTTTCTACCATTTTTCATTGACCTAAATCTTTGATTGTGGCACAGTACAGTTGTCCATATCTCTGCTAGGTAAGCAAAGAGTCTGTCTTTTTATTTCAGGAAGCTGAGCATTTTATGAAATCTGAACCAGCACTTTCATGTTCTTGTGTGAGACATGAGTTTTGCAATTCAGTGAAATCTTCCTCTACAGTTTGCTTAATTGGGTTCAAGGATTAAATGTTGCAGACAGACTGCAAGTTGGACACAGAGGTAAATTAGGAGATTAGAATGTGTTTCAGTTCATTTGGTGTTTGTTAGCCTTACTTTGACAGGTGAAGACAGCCTTCTGCTATCAGAATGCAAAAGACATGTTTGTAAGCTTTAAAATATATATATAGAAATATTCAGTTGTCCACACAAATAATATTAAACACTTGTGAAACCGAACTAAACTGATAGTTTTATGATACCTTTCTGCATACTATAGAAATAAAGTTACACATTTGAATTATTTAAAATGATACATTTTTATATACAAGCAAGTATGCAATGGGGAAATATAAGACTGACCTGAAATTCAGCTATTTTTCTGCTGTGGTATATTAATACTTTAATATTCAATATAGATTTTCAAATCAGATCCTGAAGATCATATTTGATTTTTATTCACTTCTCGCTCTGGTACAGTCTCACTGATTTCAATTTCAACTTCCTGAATAAGAAGCAAGTTGCACTCAGGAATGATTTAGGATCTTACTCTTGATATCAGACTCACCTTTTGTTATACCAGCTTATTAAGCATAATCATATTTTCTGATTTTGGTTTCAGAAACTACCCAGTTTTGGGCCTTACTTGGAACAGCGCAAAAAGATAATAGCTGAGAACAAGATTAAACTGAAGGAACAGAGCATGGCTGCTGTGCTTCCTGAGAAAAAGCATTTCACTCCGAAGAAGCCTATTCCAGCAATCAAGGTAACAAAAATGCATGCTTACGCATAAGAAATGATCAGCCATCAGGCAGTTGACATGCACAGTCATTTCTAGCAGTTTGAGTTGGTTATTACTGCTTTTAAGCTTGTTAGAGGGCATCAAAGACAACTATTTATGCAGACTCTATAGCTTTTAACAAAAATTGATGAGAAATGATTTGTGATGTACGTATATAGGTATTTCCCTAATGTCATTTTTCAAAATGAAGATATTCAGGCAATGGAACAGTAATTGTGAAAGAACGCATGAGTAATGCCTTGAAGAACGAAGTAGAATTGTTAACAATTTCTTTCCATTTTAATACTTCAGTATGAGCTCAGTTTTGCATGATACCTTTTGATTACTTGTGATGTGCTAAATACTTCATCTCTCATATAGGATCAATGGAAAAGGTTGGTGTTCAGTTCTTATGAAAGCTGTGTCATAGGTTTTCAGACTGAACTTTTAAAGCTAGAGAATGTTTGTCTTAAGTAGCTGATCCACCGTCTACAATGAGTAAATGTCAAGGTGAAAATAAAACCTGTGACCCCATCTACTGCGTAATCCATACATTGGAGCTTTTTTCTTCCCTTAGGTAGCCTATAAATGTCAATAAAATGAAACGTCAGAAGCTAATTATTCTAAGTGCTCACTTTGGACCTTACTTAAACATCATGTCTGAATAGGAAAAAGAAGGCAGCAAAAAAAAAAAGTATGATTTTTTTAAATCAGATTCTCATGTAGGCTCTTTTATAAAGCAGTGTAAAAATTATATCTGTTGAGCTTGTTAACTGTCTTCCTCATCTTTGTGAGGATATCAGATATCTACAGATAGGTAACTTTCACTATATGATCAGACCCTTGAGAATTCTTGCAAAAATAAGGCCAAACATAAAATATAATACAAGCAGTGACTCAAAATAACACATAATTCCCAAGGGAATTTTGCAGTTTACCAACACATGCAGTAATCCAAGCTAACTAGTAGAACTGGAAAACCAGCCAAGAAGAAATTTTGAGTCATCTTCCTATTTAAGTTAAATAGTTTGCCACTTCTGTAGACCTTTCTCAGTTTTTTTGGACTGCTTGTTTTGGTTTATGTCACATTATTGAAAATCGCTCGCCTCCTCTTGTGCTGAGGTTCCCTTCTTTATGTATACAAAAAGTTCCAAAGAACAGAAATCTACTCTTTTCTTCCCCCACTATGATGAGCATTTTCAAAGCCTACTTGACCTCAGAGGTTTTATGGTCTGTTCTCTTTGGAGGGAGAGTATTGATGTAGGGAAAAAGAGAAAGAAGAAGCAACAGCCAATAACTGCATTTTCAATGAGATAGCTTGCTTCTGAAAACAGCAGAAAACCAAAAAACTGATACCATCCAAAAGCAAAACAACTGAATGAAGGAAAAAGTTTAGCAAGAGGGAAAAATAGACATAAAGACTTGAAAAAAAAACCATAAATAAAAAGTTGAGGTCAATAATTTATCAAGCAAAACTCCAAGTACAAAAGCAAAAAAGAATGAAGTAGTAGGAGAAAGATTAAAAAGAAGAAAAGAGGCCCTACTGCAGGGAAGAGGAAAATGCATTTCCCAGAACAAAACTTTTGTTTATAACGGCATTGAATTCTTGTCTGTGAAGAGCTTCTCAGTGAGAGAAATCAGGTTAGTGTCCTTCTCACACCTTTATTTAAACAAGACTGAAAAATACTTAAGCAATTAGAAGAAATTAGGAAACCCCTGACAGTCTTTTAGTCTGATCATCTCTTCAGAAGGGAATGCTTTAACCATGATGAGAAAAACAGGAATGAAAGATGCCCACTAAGAAATAGGGAAATACCTCAGTTTTGCTTGAAGTAGGGAACTTGCCACTGCAAAGGGAGGTTTTAATTAAGTTTATCATTAATAGATCCATCTATTATTAAGTTGTGGAGAAAAATCTGCCAGGAACATTCAGAATTTTTGTTAAGCTGAGCTTAACACTAGCTGTTAAGCTTAGTGAAAAAAAAAGGTGACTTAGCTGATACCCTTCCCTGATTAGGAATTCTCTAGAGAGAGAGGCAGAGTGCTCAGACATGAGTGATTTATTTTTAACTGTCCAAGTAGTAGTATTCACATTTAAAATTACAAATCCCAGACTGTCTCCAAGCAGTTCTGTCTTGACTGGCCCTCTAGACAGAGGAGAGAATATGTTCTGTCAGTTCAGACTAGGAGGGTGGGAATGGTCAGCTCTTAGAGCTAGTCACAGCCTAACTCTAGTTCTCTGGAACAGTGAAGAGGAATGCTTGGAAGCTGATGGGGCCTGAGAGATAGCTGTCCTTGAAAGAGCTATGACCCCTGTTTCGGCTGGTTGTGTTTTTGGAGGGTTGCTGCAAATTTTCTGATGCCTGCCCAGAATTCTGTCATCTGTCTAATTGGCTGTTGGGTTGGTGATATGTAAATTCCAACATTTGTTTAAATTCCACATACTGCCAAAATGTTTTTTTTTTTCATAGATTTAAAAACCCTCTGTGATTATCCAAAATCTAATTTAATTTTTGGATGGGTTTTCCTATGGCTTTTTTCTTTATTTTCTCTATTTTTCCATATTAATTGAAACTTCATACTTTGATATTCAGCAGAGTTGTTTCTTTTTTTATCACTTGTCTGTAATATCAGAATTTCTGCCGTATCTGGATATGTGCCCTGGATCTTTTCTTTTTAGTTGCATTTTTGTACAGCTCTTACGCATGTATTTGCCTACCTCAGGTTACCTCCTTTCTATTTAATTTCTTTCCTTATACATTCTTGTGGGTTTTTCCCAATAATTTAGTTCTTTGTCCTTCAGGGCCTATACGATGATATTAGGTCACCTTTTATTATATTTTGTTCTTTTTTAACTCCCCAAGTCTTGCTGTGGATATTGCCATTTGGTGGCTTACACACTCTGGCATAGCTCTGTTTGGCAGCTTAGCTAGGGCATGACATGTTGTTCCATCTGTTGGAAAAATATCCATAGAGATCCTCAACCTTCAACTCCTTGTGTTTGAACTATCTTTCACCCTTTTGTGTTTGGATATGTTTACATGGTCTTGCACACATACATATATGCAAGTCTTTTTATGCTGATGCCATGATCACCCAGCTGGAATCCAGCACCTTGGGAGGCATCCGGCCACATTTAGCCCAGTGCTGTGGTTAATCTATAAAAACTCTTGAGAGGTGAGGTATATTGATCTAGTCACAGCACAAGTTTGCCCGTGACACCAAGCATCGGTGATGCGGTGGACACGGTGGAGGGAAGGGATGCCATCCAGAGGGACCTGGACAGGCTTGAGAGGTGGGCTAGTGCAAATCGCATGTAGTTCAACCAAGCCAAATGCAGGGTCATTCACAGAGAAAGGAAGAGAGAATCTTTCATTTGGAAAGGACCTACAATGATCACCTCACCCCTCCTGACTGCCAGGGCACACTGCTGACTCATATTGAGCCTGCTGTTGACCAGCACCACCAGATCCCTTTCTGCAGGGCTGCTCTCTGATCCCTCTGCAAGGCTGCCATTGCCCATAAGAAGAAGGGTGCTGTGTTACTGTATGTAAAAGTGGAATGACTGTGTATTCCAGGTCATGGTTGATTAATATAATGACAACATTACAATAATTACGGTGCTATTTTCTATCTTAACATCTTGCTATTTTGCTTGTTTCTTGCCAGGACAGCACATCAAGCAGAAGTTTTCATGAGCTGTCCATGCTGTCTCCTGCTGTTTTTTCTCTTGCAGCATTCTTTTATCTAGAATGCATCTGTTGGCAAGAATAGCAAAAGTTACTTATATTGATAAGTTCTTTGACAAATTGTATTTTGTCACTGTTCATCTAGATTTATAAAATACCTATGAAGTCCTTTGGGTTTTCTTTAATTTAGTTTAAAATGTGTGTCAACTCTGTAGTCTTCTGGTTCAAATCTTTTCCTGAAACACAGGCAAGCATATTAAACAGCATCATATCTAAACCAGATAATTATGACACTTTACTAATATTTTGCCTTTTCTGAACTTTGATTATTGTATTTGAGCTCATTTTTTTTTCATTGTTTAGCCAACTTGCAACCCCACTTTGTCTACTTAATGTCAGAACTCTTCTGTGTCAGAGGCCTATCTAAATATGAGGAACTTTGTCACTTTGAGGGTGGCAGAGCACTGGAACAGGCTGCCCAGAGAGGTGGTGAAGTCTCCGTCTCTGGAGACATTCAAAACCTGCCTGGACAAGTTCCTGTGCCACCTGCTCTAGGAGGACCTGCTTTGGACTAGATGATCTCCAGAGGTCCCTTCCAACCCCATATCGTTCTGTGATTCCGGGAAGCATTAAATTTACCAGTTGGGGTTTTTTATCTACTGCATCAGTCTTCATAAAGAATTGTGATATATTCATGAGGCATTATATTAATCACAGAAAGCATATTGAATTATCTGATAAAGGTTCATTTAAGTTATTTTTTAAGTCCCTCTCTAGCTAGTACTGCAACTGTTTAACTTGCTTTACTGAAACAAGGTTTAGAGGTCCCTAAATCCCAGAGCACATTTAATAACCTTTTTAACTATTGGCAAAGCATCTGTAATCTTTCAATGTAAAGTTAGATTTAGTGAGATTACATATTTTTATTAGCCACTTTACTGTAAATTGACCTTGGTCGTGAACCCCTTAGATCCTGGTGACTTTTTCTTCTTTAATCTGTAATTTTTTTCCTGACATTTCTTCTTTTCATTTCCCTCTTTCTGAAAGTACCTAGCCTTTATTACCGAAAAAGAACAGATAGGAGGCAGGTATCTCCCTAATGGAGATAAACACGGTACAGAGAGTCATTTACTGTCTTTGCAACATTTCATCCCCTTTCCATGCTCTCTCTGTATCCTAGTGAGGACACTTCTGCACAGACCCTTATTCTTTCACAACCTATTGAATACTGTGAACTGCCAAAAGACCCCATAAATAATAAGGAACAGATAGAATACTTGGGATCAAGTGCACAACTTTGCTATATAAGTATCAGATGCTTTGTTGGGAGTTTTTTATTTTACTTGGTGATGAGTCAACTTCAGCATTTGTATCATGGTCAATGATCTCTTGGAGACCTAAAGACTGAGGCTGAGGCCTGTCCTTAGGAGAGACTGCTGTTCACAACAGGCATACCTACTTCTGGTAATGTAAAGATTGCCCTTCTTTCCTTACCTGCTGTTGCTGTCAGCTTCAAGTGCACAAAGTTCATGGTCAGTGAACCTTTCTCCTGAACACGGTATAACATGCAAGGTGCCCCAAAAGTGCAATAAGAAGACAAACCATGGGTGTTCCCTTTGAACTTGCTATAAGAGACACAGTACTTCCACTGTGCATGGCTTTCTAATGAGAGGCCTATGATGTTCGTCATCTCTATAACACAGGGTGGTCTTTTACATTGTGGTCTGCATTAAGATAGAAACAGCAGGTCTACAAGGAGCCATACCTGAACCATGAAATGTATTTACAAATCTGAAATTTTACTAATATGATGGCTGATGAAAAGCTAATCACCATAAAATGTCGGATATATTAACATTAAAAATGCAGCTATAGTAATAAAAATAGCATTGTAAATAGAATATCCTACAAACAGATCTGCTCCTTGTGTATACTCAAACCCACATCTGCCTAGCTTAGTGACAAAATGAATTTTTTTTCTGTACTCATTAGTAACATAAAACTAATGGATTCTGCTCTGATTCTCTCCATAGCAACTGAATTCCCTGCCAGTTGCAGTTCCAGGACTAAATTCCTCTCCCAGTTTGTTCAGTACAGTGTTGTTAAGAAGAGTGGGACAGCACAGCAGTAATAAAAAGGAGCACTCTAAGTCCCCTAAGTCCCTGAGATTGCAAAGATGTAACTTAGGACAAAATTTAACTTTCAGAGGGTTTTTTTTTTGGTTTGGTTTTTTTTTTTTAATTGCTGCTGGTAATGCATAAGCCAGAAAGAACACAGCTTGACTTTCAAAACCTGGCTTCTGTTTGCAGGTCTGGCAGTTGGCAAAAAAACCCATTATACTGTAAACAGTGCAAATTTGATCCGGAGGCCATTGAGATACACCAAGTGTGGAATCCCACAGTGCTATTTTAGACAGTTGCTTTTTGGAGTAAAACTGCACTTTAAACAGTGAAGGCTGATTATTTCTTGCTGCACTGTTTATTTTGTTCCAAATGTTTATGATTTGATGGAAACAAGAAGCTCTGAGATAGCTTGAGATGCTGTAAATGCATGCACCTGCAAAAAATCTTTTAAGTACCATTGCTTTTCTAGTCAATAAAGTCTTGAAACTTTGCAAATGAATAAAGGTACAGTTTTTGCTTGAGAGAAAGAAGTGATTAAAAGACACAACACCCAGGAGTCTAAATGAGCAGTAAATCATTGACACAGTCTTTTGAATTCACCTTCAGGCCTCTAAAATACCATCATCCTCCCTCTTTGGGATTCTAAGTCCCCCAAAGTGTATTTTGTGAGCTGTGAGAATTGAGACTTGAGAAATCAACATGCCGTATGCATTGTTTTTCTTATTCCCTTTTTAAGTTTGTAGCTGGAAAAGTCTATTTTGATCATGTTCTTCTAAGCAACCATTTCCTGAGCTACCTGATGCTCTCCTACACCTTGATTGTCTCCCTCCTGTCCCCCAGCGGCCTCTCTGGAAGGCTATTAACCACCTCACTTCTTTACCATTGAAAGAGCCTTTCCTAATTTCCAGCTTTAAATTTACTCATTGCTGGCTCACAATCATGTGTTCTTGTGCCAACATTGTCATTTAACTTAAACAGCTCTTTTCCCTCCCTGATGTTTATATAAAGAGACATCATATTCCTGCTCTGCCTTCATCTTCCTAGGCTAAACATCTTGTTAGGCTCTTTTTATCTTCTCTCATAAGCAAGGCCCTCCATCCTGTGATTATTTGGGTAGCCCATCTCTGCAACCTGCTTGACCTTTGTGGGTTTTGTTAACATCCAAATGCTATTTAAAGAATACAAATATGAATCCAAAACCTCACCAAGAAAATTAATTACCTACGCTATTTACATGTCTGCTTTTGTTAGATTAAAAAGCCATTCACCATCAGGAATCTCCCCATGTTGATACTTTCACACCATGAGAAGGCAGTGGAAAGCTACTTTGCTCTATATCATACAGATTTTACATCATTTCTTCAAATTCTTCTGTATGCAGACCAGCACTTGCAGACAACACATGCCTTTGTGACATACAGTGGCATGTTTTGGGGCTATATACACAAAAGAGAGGCTTATAGGACACTTAGTATTGCTGTGGGAAGTAGATCACACAAAGACACATGTATTTTGAATTCTGTAGCAGGTACAATACAGACAAGCATACATGAAACTTGAAATAAACTGGAGCTGAATTGTACAACTACAATTTTTCAACTGATACAGAAGCTTGCAGAAACCTGAGAACTGTAGCAACCTGAAAACTGCTGAGCAATTCACAGTAAATCCATGAATTTTTCTGAGTAAGACATGGAATTGAAAATAGAGGGGCATGAGCAGTTCTAAGAGAAGACATTTGATGGAGTTAGTCACTGTAGCACATCAGTGGAGGCACAGTAAAGGGCTGTGTGTTCAAGTCTTGTCCTTCACAATACCAAGGTAAAATGTATTAGCTGCAATGCTTTCATAGTAGTTAATTGACCTTTTACAGTGGTTTAAGCAAACAGATTTTACTTCAAATTTGCATTGAATTTGGACCATGCACATAATCAGCTTGCACAGCTCTATTGATGAATGCTAACTCATTAAGCTGTGGTAACTTGCTCACTTACAGTCATCTGTCCACACTCATCATGCTGCCTTTACCAATGTGCCATAACTGTTTTATGCTGGAAGAGCATTAATGTTCTCTACATGTTGCTGAGAACTGGAAGGCTTTTAGCACTGAATGAGTGCAAACAAGGTATTTCACATGTCAGTAGCTTAGGGGTTTGGCATAGAAAACATTTGAATTTTTTTGGAACAAAAAAACCAGCACTGTTTCCCTGTCCTTCCTCCTGGACTTGGTGATATGGTTGAATTTCCTACCTCGACAGTCATTAATAGCAACCTCATAGGTCCTACCACTGCATCCAGCAAAGAAAGAAATCTGTTTCATTGCATAAAGATACTATTCAAATTTAAGTGCTAAAGGGCAGGTAGCTCTCAAAGCTAAAGCTTCACCAAGATGAACTGGAGTTACTCATTAAGTTCTCAGCAGATTCAGGAAGACAAGGTTGGACCCATTTTTGCATTTAATTCATGTAGCGGACCCTTCCTTTAGAGCTAACATTGATAACGCTATATTACTGTGTTGCTGTGATGTGGCTTAGTTTGTTTGACAGTAAGGCTGTCCAAAATAAGATATGCAATGAAAATTTAAGTTACTGTAATTTAGTTCTTCTGCAATGAGAATTGAAAAGAATATATAGAGCATTGCATGCAATTATAAATTATACAGGTTAAATATAGCATACTACTACAAACTTAAAATATTTTGTAATCAGTTAAAATATTTGGTAATTAGTTCAGAATGATTTTTTTGACTGATAGGAAGAAGGTACGTATTGCTTCTTCAAAAATTATTAAGAAACAGAATACAAAAGCAAATCCACGTCATGTTTCTTGGCGATGCAAGACCAAAGGCAAACACTTCGAAGCTTATAATTCTGGGCAGACTTGTCTGTGTCTCATATTTGGCTTGATCTTGAGCATTTTTCAATTGATTTGGATCAGATTCCATAATCAAAATCATAATGACTTCTTGGTTTATTACAGTAGAATGACTTTGAAGCCAGTTCTGCTCTCATATCACTCAATGAGATTTCCAATACTTAACAGTTATACTCCTCTTTAAAGCAAAAGGAAAATGTGTTGTTGCATCACATAACCTTCATTTACCGAGCCCACCTTTATCTTAACAACGGATAAAGAATCTTGCACATAAAATTGAGTTTGTTTTGCAACATGGGAACTGTTGTAGAAGCATGCTTAATAAACTCACAAAGTACCCAGGCAGCCAATATAGTGCCATAGAGCAAATCTTTTAAAATGCAGTCATGTTCATCATCTGTGCTATACTTCTACAAGTTAAACCATTTTAACTGAGGGATAGCTCTAGTCCAAAGGACCTGGAACTTGTCTCGTCTCAGTGAAGCTGAACTGCCACTGAACCGTGCTGTTTCCCTTGGTGTAAAGTGGAAATGGTTTGCATCAGGTAGGTCCCCCACAACTTCTTTTGGAGGGCATGTCTTCCCGTTGTGGTATGTATCCATACGCTGTCCTGCCACACACCTTCACTTTTGCAGCACAGATGTGTCAGGTTGATGCCACAAATTCCTCCCTGTGAAGCCAAGAGAACTGAATCCAGACTTCCAGGATTAGACCCACAGCTTACTTCTGTACAACGTTTACAATAAACTGATGATGGTGTCATTTGTGCATCTTATGAAAGAGAGAAAAGCAGTTATTGTTCCCTCTGTCAGTTATTGGATCATGCTCCTTTCTGTTCTTGCTGTGAGTTCTTAAATCTGTGCTAATGAGAAATGACCAAGGGTGATCTGATTGTAGCATATCACTCCTGTTTTGTGCTCCACGTTGTAACTTGAAGTTTCACACAGTAGTGGCAAAACATTAGCACATTCAAAATCATGTACTAAATGTGTAACCAGTTTTTAGACCACGTTTGTATACAAATATATGCTTCTAGTGCTGCCTACATTCAAAATGTGCCTGTACGGAGCATTCTTTGTATTTTACAGGAGGTATGAAGGTCAGCGACTTGGAAATTCTTAAGAAAAATCCTGAACAACATCACAATGCATGACCAAATCTTTCATATTAAAGTACTAGAAAGTGCTCCTGTGCAGCTATAGAAACTGCTTAGGTATCTTCTAAATGAGTCGATAACTGTTTTTTTTTCTTTTTTTTCCCTAGGATGTAATTGGAAAAGCACTGCAGTATATTGGAACATATGGTGAGCTCTGCAACACAGAGCAAGTTGTGGCTCTGATTGACGAGGAAATGTGTATCAACTGTGGCAAATGTTACATGACCTGTAATGATTCCGGCTACCAGGTAAGAGCACAGCTGTAATTAGCAGAAAGGCACAATGAGTTATCTTTCTGCTGCTGGGAAGAAAGAATCCACCTTCTGTTAATGAGCAGGTGGTAAAAACAGATGTCTAAAATATTGGATTCGAACCCCAGCATGCTCCCAGGCTATGCCGTGCAAGCCCTGCCCGAGCTGTTTGTGCGCTGGTGAGAACATCGCCCGGCACGGCTTCTTCTGGAGGGCTATGCAGAGTGTGCCGTATCACGCTGGCTCTCTATGGGTCACCCTCCCAGTTTCTACCTAACGACAAGTGCAAAGTGGGATTAAGAGGAAGAAAATGAAGGAGACCCAATTCAGATGGCAGTAAATGTCATTCTTTGATGGTTTTCAAGTGCATGAGGGAGAAGCAGAAGAACGCATCCCTTCTTACCAGGGATGCAGCAAGACAAGAGCTGTTCTTATTGCCAAATGCTTTTTAAGAAACCTAGTCCTTGTTCCATCAGGATAACTGAACTTGAACTAATTCAGGTTTCAGGCAGGTGGGGTTTTGTTTTGATCTTGATTGAGATACAAATCCTTTCTCCAGGATAGCTGCCAGGGTTTAAAGCAGCAGGTTGAAGTTTGCAGAAATCATTGTGACCAGAAAATAGCACAATTTTGAGCTGGGGCTCCTGTTTGCAGCAAAGCATTTCTCTGATTTCTGCTCGGTACAGGAACATAAATTGCATGAAATGTATCAGCATTTCTACATGCTGTTCCTTGCCATGTCCACTGGATCTGGTGGACTGGTCTGTAGTAGAAAAGGCAGTACAGGAGGACCCATGTTCTTTTAGAAAATCAAAATACAGTCTACCATAACCTTCATGGAATCCAATATGCAGTAGGCAATAAGTCCTACCGCAATATTTTATTCATCCCAGTCAGAAAACAGAGAACAGGTACTTTACTGAGCACCAAGTTTTCCCTGAACAGCATGACAACTTCTTTGTTCTTAATTCAGTCTAATCAATAGTAATTCTGATGACTTTAACTACATACAGGCAAAGTAAGAAGTCTTTCCATTTAAAATCAGCTCCTGCAATTGAAACAAGTGTGTCAGAGCAAAGGTAGATGTGTTTTTTTCCACTGATACGAGAAAATTAATGCTGCATTTATGCCAGATTAGATTACTACAGTAGCATTCTGTCTAAATTCCTTCTTGACACTGCAATCTTCACCTCTTCTTCTTCCATCAGATTTCCCAGTGAAGGGGAGGATGTAGCCCTTGGAGAGCACAAGTCTGTGTTTATTTTTAGTAAAAAATTATTTTCTATAACTGAAAAAAAATCAGCACCAGAGGTACAAAAGTTTAAAACCCCGAGAGGTTTTCTAAGCACAAAGTAAAGTTTTTGTCCTTAATTAATTAATTTAAAAGAAATTAATTGCAAAGAATTGCAAATAGATTCTTAATTACAAGGAAATCAACACACACACCCCCTTCAAAATAGCATCTGCTTTATGCTTCCCTTTGTTTCAAAAATATCCATGCTGCTCTGCAGAGCTATCACCTTGTACAACTCCAACAGAAAAGAAAAGCTTTCCTTAATTCAAATTTAGCACTGGAGTCCTGGCTTCTCTTTGAACTCCTTTCCAGGATGTGCATTGCTGTTAGGGAGAGAGGAAGCGTCTTCCTTAAATACTCAGAAACCAAAGCTCTCTTTCTGCTGAATCAAAACTAAGACTTGTAGATTCATGCCCTTGCAGGTTGCTACAGCAGTTTTTGTGCTTTCCTAGTACTGAAACCCCAAAATCTGCCTTTGGAGCCACCCTGCAGCACCACCCAGTACCTTCCATTTCCTCCTGGGCTCCCCTAGTTGCTGATGGTGGTTAGGAAGATTTGCTAAGGACACGCTTGTTTGCAGAGAAGCAAAGAGGTCAGCTTTCAGGCCTGATTTTTCCTTCCTAAAACTCTCAGAAGTAGATATTAAGTGTGGCTTTTTAATTATTTTTTGCTTTTCTGGGCTTGCTTCTTAGATATTGAAGCTTTTGCAGTTGTGTGATGCTTTTGGTTTTGCTTTTAATTGCCATTTCCATTATACTATGAGCTTATTTCATTGAGACTGCAATTGTTATTTCACATTCAAATACACTTATCACCCTAATTGGTAATGAGAATTCACTGCATGGAAACGTGAGAACTAAAGCAAGCTCTGCCTGCCCGAAACTGAGATATCCCTTTCGAAGATTTGCAAAGGACAATAATCATACAAGGCACAGCATGCTGTGTTTTTCTCAACTACTTATTAAATCAGATTGTATATGCTTTGCTGAAAGTAAAAGTCAAAATTTGTGGCCAGCCTTGTGCTGAAGCCACACAGGCATGGTCTGGTGTCGCCTCTGAACCAATAACCCTGGCAAATTGCTGTCTTCCAAAATATTTCCTTCACATGACAGAGAAATATCCCTCTGGGACTTGAAGCAGCATGGGCCAAACTCCTCCTTTTGCAACGAGCCCTTGTGACCCGTGAGCTTTCACCGAGCCGTAATTTGGNTGCCAGCTGAACAGTTGCTATAGCTGCAGCGCAGAATCACACCAAGATGTCTCCAAGTGCTGTAGCACAGGAAATGCAGGCACTAAAATGGGAGCAATTTTGACCTTTTCCGTGAGTGACATCAATAATGTTTATTGCTGTTCGCAGGCTATCCAGTTTGATCCCCAAACCCACCTGCCCACGGTTACTGACAGCTGTACGGGCTGCACCCTGTGTCTCAGCGTCTGCCCTGTTATCGACTGCATCCGCATGGTTTCCAGGACAACACCCTACCAACCAAAGCGCGGGCTGCCCTTAGCCGTGAACCCCGTGTGTTGAGGTGATCCGTCCGACAGCTAATGTGAACTTTACACTTGTTTGATGCCATTGATTTGCTTTCTAATTAGTCCTTGGAAATCTGCTCTTATAAAAAAATGTAATATTGATAGCCGTTACAATGAACACCGTGTTTTCCAATTAATATTTTTACTACAATTAAGTTTTGAAATTACAGAAAGGCAGCAATTAGTCAGTCATGGCTGTCAGTTGTCCACTATTTGAAGCGTAACTTTCTCCTTTCTATTCATGCTGTAATTTCAAAATTACTCTATAGACTCTTTAATCTCTAAGTATTTTCTGGTTGTAAATATAATTAAGAAAGCATTTTTAATGAACTACAAATCAATGTACAAGCTAACTGTTTTCAAGGAGGCATTTTGTAATTAAACATTACATTTAGTTTTAAAAGAGTTTCTTAGAAGACATAATTAACTACATAGCATTCAAACAAAGCAATGTGGCTTCTATTTTTCTATGGGAAGAATGAAAGGGAGTTTAAAATAGGATTTAAGAAACGGATTAATCACTTTCAACTAGTACAGCATATGGTAGTGTATTTTTATAATCCTTTCTAATTCTTTCTCACACTAGTCACTTTATGGAATAAATTTGCTGTGCACTGACACGTGCTGGACTCTTCAGATTTGCGTGTCGCATGGGTAGCTTGATCGTTACTTTTTCCTCCCCAGTGAACACTCATAACATCTCTCTAAAACCAGTTAAACTGACTTACTATGAAGTTCAGGTTGCACTTCAGAATTCTGAGATGTGACAACATTTTTTGCTCCAAGCTCATCCTCTAAATAACTTTTTAATTGTGCCAATTAATGTTGCAGAATGTACACGTTACAGGTCAGAAATCTGATTACGTGCAAATGGAATACACACCCTGCAGACTGCACTTGCCAAACACAGGCACAGAGGGCAAACTGGCAAGATGATTTCCCCCAGTGCCAATTCTTCATAGTTATTGGTTATGTATGGCTATAATAGTTTCACAACCAAAAAGAAATACAGATTTGTCTGTCTTACTAAACAATATCTCAGTTTTAATCAATTTTTCATTCACAGTGGGAACTTTCTAATATGAACGTATTGCTGTCTGCTTTACTTCACTTAAGAATATAAAGTCTTTAGTTTCATAATAATAAATGATCTAGCAGTTCAATTTCTTATACCCTATATTGAGATCATCAAAAGCTGTGATTAAAAATGTATCCTGACTTTTGTGTCTTGATCTATGAATTGTGCACCGAATTATGAATAAATGTTGAAACTAACCTGAGATTTTTTTGTGGTGTTTTTTTCCATTTATTAAACAGATTTTTCTGGTAGAGGCTTGTCAGGTGGTGTTTCATGATCTCTAAGATTCACTCCAGGAATCACTAATGAGTTAATTCATGTGTACATTATTCCATTAATTGCCTACAGTGCAGAAAGTAGCACGCTCTTTGCCCCTCTCTGGCACCTCTTTGTCTGCCTTTGACTTGTCTTCCTTTTCCATCCCTTCCCCACCCGCACGCCCGGGTGTGCACACGTGTGTACACACTCTGTGTCATTCTAACGTTTCGAAGTGTCATTTCATTTAGTATCCTTGCTCCACCAACACTGTTTTGCTGACACTTTGGGCTTGCTTGATGAGATCCCTTGGCAGCCTCAAGCCCTGTGTCTCCACTAATAGCTTCCTTTTCATACTTTAATTTTTCTCTTCATCATCACGGATTTTTCACACTCAGATGGAAACAGGAACAGAGAGTCATACTGCTTAGAAAATATTTGCCTGAAACTACTTTTGGTCTTCTGGTACTTTCTTATCTTATGGGAGCTATAGAGGATTCACAGGAAGAACAAGCTGTTACGTGAATGGTAAGGGCAAAGTTTGGAGAGTCCCTGCGTGTACCGCTCGTACCCCTTCCAAGGAGCTGGCTGAGCGGCAGCAAGCCCTTGAGCAGGGCAGAAAAAAACCATCAAAATCAGATGATCTGCAGGTAACATTTTACGCTTGCAGCTAGCAGATGCAAGAAAAAGTAGCTGTCTCTTCTCCCAGGCTGTTACCATGTACTTCTTATTTTGTATCCTACTTACTGTGAAGCCCGAGGGTGAGAGGTGGTGTGTCACCTGCGACTGCACCGGCCAGCTTCTCCAGGTCTTTTGTTGCAGCACAGTCAGACCTGATGACTTTACAATGCTGAAGGCACCGCATCAGGTGGTGTGGCTTCTTTTAAATACAAGGCAGTGCCAGGAGACCCAATTTAAGTAGCTAAGCACATGTACATCATAAATGTAGCAGCAAAATTAGAGCTTTTCCTAGGCTAGTCAGTAGTTGCAGTATTCCCAAGTAGCTATAAAGTAATCTTGGGATGAGCAAAGGCATTCTTTGTGAATCAAGATTATAATCAAGACTGTAATTTGTTTACTGAAGAAGGAATAGCAGGTTATATTATACAGGTTTCTTTCTCACTACCCGACTTCTCCCACTCTTGTTCTGCCAAGTCCATTAACAGTTTCAGAAAAATGCATTCCCAAATGAATGCGAATACTTTCTAACTCTGACAGTCAGCAATAAATCTGTGTGTTGCAGGAACTCAGAGAAATGGCCTCATTTAGGTCTCCTGCAGGATTGTCTTGAGGTCGTCAGGGTAAGGCAAGGTGTAAACAGGCAAGGGAGAGAGCCACAACGGACATATTCCTGGATTTTATAGGTTTTTCATGTCTGTCTTGGGAAATCCATCCCTTTCAGTGCATTCAAGAGCCAAGGCAACAAATCGGAAAAATCTGGTCTATTCTGCAAATGCTGTAGCCAGTTATTAAAAAAGGGATATGAATTTTCAAAGTGTAAAAGGTTCCAAATTAGGCTCATATATTTCAGTGATTTATCTGCACATTTAAGGAATTATGTATTATTAAAGACATGCTGGGCGAGATTCTGCAACCCTAGCCCTCACAGTTTTTAGACATGTTGTCCTATTGATTACTATTACAAAATATTGTAAACTATATTTGACAAATTAAATTATGATAGACATGCCTTAGCTCATCCTCCAGTAGCACATTCTTATTCACATCATATTCCTGAACAGAGAAAGCTCGCCATGTTCAGTGTTTGCTCTGCAGTCCAAGAAATACTTGAAAAAGCTGCCAAATCTGCTTGTGTGAATCCCAGTGCACCCATACACGTTCATTGGAAAAAGAGATGTTTTGCCTTGCTAACAGACTATACAGGCAGTTTGGGTTTTGGCCTCTAGGATGAACAGGCACAATATTTCCAAGGCACTGGATTGGCAGTGTTAATAGCGACATTTGAAAAATTACACAAGATTTTTAAATTACATAATTTCCTGATTTGAAATGAAATATTAATTTGATCTCTCGGCAAAATTGAAACCAGCTTTTGTGCATGAATCTGATGGGTAGCCTGTATCTCCAGCACTGAAGCCAACGTACAGGAATCCTCCTCCTTGCTCGGAGCTTTACCAATCGCTAGAGGAAGCCTTCTGCACAGACATTCATTTGCTCCGCTCATAAAATCTGGCAGGAGCAAACTGCAAGTTCCCCGTATAGAATCACTGCCCCTCTTTGTTGTGTCTTGGAGGACACAGGGCTTTCCACCGTGTGGCCTCTGGGAGAGGTGGGTTGGCTGCCGCAGAGTGGTTCCCTGTCATTCCTGCCCTCTCTCCACCTTCCGGCACATATTACTGTCACCTTTGGCTCCTCCAGCTTTGTTGTCTTTAAGCCTTTTATCTCAAGGTGGCAAAAGTGGCTGCTAGATTCAAGGCACACTATCCAACCCCCAACTGAGTGCCATCAACCCCACTTTTTTTAACACAGCCCAAGACACTAGCCTTAGAAATATAATGTTAAGCATGAGTATTTCCTACCAATAAGATCCTCCCTGTATATTCTGCATGTATGTTTCATTATTGATATACTGTAACATGGGGTTGGCCATGTTGTTAAAATTTTATATTTTTCAACATGCTTCCTAGTAGAAAATATTTTTTTAGATAAAATATTTATTTTATTGGCAATGGTTTCACCTCAGCAGGCTGCTCCACTTCTTTGATGAAATGTGGAAGATAGGTTTTCATTGGCAACATCTGGCAACCTGGCAGACTCTCTCGGCAGCTGGATTCTTAACTTCACAGTTGCTTCTGGGTCTTTCATATAATTAGTCTGCTTATGGGCCATCTGGGTCGCTTCATCTTTGCTGTTGCCATTTCCTTTCTTTTCTGAGGAACTGTAAGCTCTCCGGTTGTTTCTCCAGGAGATCAGTTTTAATAACTCTTCCTCAGGTTGGTCTGCTGGGTCTTGTGCAAACGTCCACTCCAGCCTTGTCTGGGAGCAGAGACCTCATTTTTATCCCTCCTCCTTCCTTGAAGGCCCATCGTGACTTTATGTGATGTGGGAGCAGAGCTTCTCATTGCTTCCAAGCAGTGAAGCTGGAGGTCAGCCCAGCAAGTGAACTCTGCAGAAATAAAGCCCTAAACAATATCAAATCTTAACAGTAAACACATGTCTGCACACACACATGTGCACACATCCACACACTCCTCTTCTAGTTTAAGCTTACTACAAGGAAATGCAATTGTTCCTTTTCTGTAAAAGAACTCCAAATTGTTAAGCTTTATCTTGATATGTCTGTCTGGATGATTTCAGACACCGGGGCTGAGCAATACATGTGAATTATCTTGGGCTGAGCACCAAGCACTCCTTGCTGTAGCTCAGCAGCTGAGAACTGTAGCTGTTCAGTTTATCTGTGCTTTGCCAAATGCTAACATACCTCTGAACTCACTGGAGTTCCTTGTGGTGCTGTAGAAATCCCAACCTTCTCGTGTACCCTCGGCATCGCAGCACAACGAGTACAGGAAGAGGTCCTGTGCTCTGCAGAGAGCTGCCTTTGCACCTTACGTGGAGGGTTCTCCTCTGCAAGGCTGGCTACGGCACTGCCTTCCAGCCTCCAGATGTGGAGGTTAGACAGTGCCTCTCTGCACTGCACGGGCCTTCCCACATATTTGGCAACCAGGATCCTTAAGAAAAGGGCAGCCAGTAGTTTCAAGCTGTTGCTCACCTGTTTTTGAGGTACTACGTAATGTTCAGGAGTATCTTAATATATGATTTTCATACAAGTTGACTAAAGCAGTGGCAACTGTTGATCTGCCTTGTCTTTATTAAGACCAAACACTTTGCTTCTTCAATGCTGTGACACAGTTAAAGCTGTTCCTTGGTGTTACTGGCTTTGATGGTGAGAGCTCTTTTGTTGCATTTCAGCCAAGAAAGAGGCATTCAGTATCAAATGCCTCCAGTGGGCAACTCACACTGGTAATTGGCGAAGAGAGTCACACACCACCAACTAGAGCTAATCATCAGCCTAAAGGAGGTTTTCCTCACCTGTTTAGTCTAGAGACTACTTATTGTCACAGCTTTTACTTCTGCTTATTGGAGACAGGTTTAGGCCTCATCACTGAAATCTTCAGTTGTTGAGAAATAATGCTGCTTGGGAATCGAACTCCCATTACCATGCAAATCAGATGGCCTGCAGATAAAAGTCACTCCCTTTGTTTGTGCAGGTGTACAACACCGAATTTTGTGAGTCTGGATTCAGTGAGGGAAGTCAGTGCCTTCTATTTCTCCTGTGGGTGGGCTATTTTCTCTTTTCCATGTTTTAGGAAAAGTGAATGATGTGGTGTTTGACAAGTCTCACGATAACAGAAGGGAGGACAGGTGAATGGCGATGATCCTGCACATGGCACAGGGCTCCAGCCTGATGAAAGCACTGGGGCTGGGCAGCACCGGTAGCCCTCCCCAGCAACTCCTTTCCCAGGGAGCACTGGTTGTGCAGGGGCTGCCCTGGACCACTCTGGAGGGCAGAGCGGGCATTCATTTGTCCTTTGCTTTGGCACAGAGTTTAAGAATAATAGTCTCTCCTATGCACTGCTGGCAAAACCGTGGGTCACCTTTTCCACGACTTTAAATTTAAAACAAAAGCAAGCACTGCAGGATTCCTTATTGACATCATTAAGAATTACCATTTTTACACAAAATCATGTGAAATATAAGTGAAAAGAACACAGAGTCTGTCTTCCATAAGGAAAAATAGCTAGCAGGATGGTAAGCACAATTATGATCTGGTGTCTGGGCTGGCACTGCAGAGATTTCCCATGCAGTCACCTGCTTCGGAACTGTAGCAACTTCCCATTGTACTACGTTTGCTGGTTCACCATCACATGCAGAGCAGTCTCTTTAACAGCCCCTCACTGCACTCCATGGATCTTTTCTTACTATTGTGCATAGGTAAACCCCTTTCATAAGTTTTATGAGGTACAGACATATATGCTATTTTATGGTACCAGCCTATTTATTGGATTAGCTTGAGGATTTGAAGCAAAAGCTTAAGATGATATTGAAAACACACATCACTTCTATTGTAGTTAAGAAAATCAGCTTTAGAATTAGAGAGACCTTGTATCTGGCATTATGTATAGCCCTTTAGCTTTTTAGCATGGCTGTTCTTTGTTGCTATAGCAACCGAATTAACCATTTCATTAATATAATGGAATAAAACACATTTATTCATTTTTGGACTCACGGGTAATCCACATTCAGCTTTCAGCATACTCGTCAAGCTGTGTCCCTTTCACCTCAGCCCCAGATATTTCCTCAGCGTTGCCAAAGGGGGTTTATTTGTATTTTTCCTTGTTGGAGAGAGAGCTGTTGTTTTTGAAGAATGTTATATTTTTTTGTAATTAAATTTACCTTCATTTCATTGGCTAGCTTCTGCTTAGCATCCCTTAAGTGGAAAAGCAGACCTCACAGGCAGCAGAGAAGTGGTGTTCTTCGCATCAGAAAAGAATAAATCACTTAAAATAATGAAACCTTGTGCCTGTGATCAGCCTGTAGGCTAAACGTGGCATGATGTGTTCTACTGTAAATACTAACAGTACTCAGCTATGTATGCTGCACAAACAGTCGTGCTGCTGAACTGTGGTGTTAAGAGCAGATGGAGTGCTACACTCTTTGTTTACCTTGGTTTTAATATTTCCCAAGCCGAGCCCACACGTCGTAATGGTTATTGAAATAATAGCTTAATTAAAATAATATATCCACCCATCAGCAGAAGGAAGCAGGACTACTCCCTGTGTGTGGCATAGGCAGGGAGGGGGTGTCAGCCCTGTTCGCATTGCTCTTCTCCAGCACTGCCATTCCTGGTGCTGGCCTCCCTGTGACAGTGTAGCACCACCTCTGTGGAGGACTGAGATGCAGCGGGGCTTGGCTGAGACCCACACAACGCTTAGTGCTCCCCTTGGTAGTCTCGGGGCTTGGCCAGCAGTAACCAAAACTAGCCACACGGTCAGCTGGAGAAGCTCATCATTATATTCTGGTGCCAAGTAGCCACGGAGGCTATGGTGGCAGGTAGGGCACAGTCGGGAACTGGAGAACCCCTCAGCTTTGACATGCTGCCTGACAGCAACAGAGGGGGCTATGGTACCTAGGTTGGTCCCAAGACTGGGTCTGTTGGTTTGAAGTCTTGTTTTGTGCCAGCAATGTAACAGTGAGTACAACACGAGCTCTTGGCTAATAGTTATCTGACTGTCCTTCCAAAGCGGCTACTAGTGCAAAGTCACAGGTCAAATTTCAGCCCATGAAATTCATCATTATTAGCAATTCCATATCTGAAGTAATTAAAATGAAGTAGCATATCTGATGCAGTTTTTTTTTACTTTTTTTTTTTTAAATATAGCTCTGAAGTTAGTAATGTGAAACTGTAAGTTTTACTGGAAACAGAGCAGATGTGTAAATGATTTTGAGAAATGAGTTAATTAACTTTGAAGGTATAAGCCCTTTCATTAAAAAGACAAGACATAGAAGTAACAGCACAGTAGCATATTGCCTGCTATAAGACTGTTCATTCACTGCTGTTTGAGTGAACGCATAAATCATATAATCTACAAGGGCTAGTAGAGTCTGTATCATTCACATGTGCTGCCTTCACCACCTGAATTAAATTTTAAGTGCCTCCTCCCAGGCACCTCATTGTGTAAGAAAAGCCTGGAGCCCCAGAAGGAGACAGTTACGTAGCTGACAAGATGAGAGACCACAACTGGCCCTGAACACAAAAGCCTAAGCACAAAGGCTCTGTGCTCATTGCACTCATGCTGGTGCCATACTCTCCTCCCACCTTTGTTTCGCATCGTATATGGAAAGCACCCTCCCAGCTGCCTAGTAGTACAGGACCAAGTTAATTTTACCATTACATACCATGATGTTCTAGGTGAGGAGTTTGGACTAGTAAATGGTATGTCAATGCTAAGTTATTAAATCAACGGTGTAGTTCTGGGCAACTCGTCATACAGTCTAAGTTTCAGATTAAGAGAGCTTTTGGCTTCCAAGAGCATTGCAGCTAAACCTTTTCTCACACTCAGAGGCTAACACTGGATTGATAATTAACATATATTACCATATTTTATTTTTCAAACTTAACAACTCTTTTCTATCCTTTACTAGAACTTCGGTGCCTTTACAAATGGCAATCTGGTACGTCAGGTATTCAACAAATATAACGGAGTGATTTTTGCAGAGGTGCAGACACCCTTAGGGGCACTCATTGGAACTTCTCGTGTCCAACCATGAGGAAAAGTAACACCTGTGTTTCAAACAAAGCAGGGCCCTTGCATTCCTTTCCCTATTCCCGGGCACAGTGAATTACCTGGGCCCCTGCCACCTGGATACGTCCGTACCTTTGTGGCTGAGGAAACACTCCTTGATTCCAGAGCCGTAATGCAGCCCCACCGGCCATTGCAGCAGCACAACCATGTCGGCCATTGCAGCAGGGCAACCACATCAGCAATCCTGGCAGCACAACCATGTCAGCCATTGCGGCAGCACAATCGCGTCAGCCATCACAGCAACACAACCGCATCGGCCATCGCGGCAGCACAACCATGTCAGCCATCAGCATTGGCAGTGGTTGGGAATCTCAGGAAAACAAGTCCTTGTCCTCCGTTAACCTCCCTTTACGTTCTGTAACATAGAGGTTAAAAACTTGCTTCTCCCTCTCCTGAGAGCTGTTCTAAGGTTGATTAACACTTGAACAATAAGCTGTGCCTGTTCCAAACTGGATATTATTTCACCATCTAGTGCAGAGCCCATGTAATTCAGGTAACGGTAGTGACTCCTCAGACAAACACCCACACAAGGACGTNGCTAGGCAGCTGGGCCGCTGGAGCCAACAACCCACAGGCCCCTGGTGCAGGGACCCCCCGCCCCGGGGAACGCCTCCAGCAGCGAAGAGCCTGCCTTCCGACCCGTCTGTGCCCGCGGCCGGGGGTTCACACGCCGGCGGGAAGCAGAAGAGGTAACAGCTACCGTGGAGGGAGGCGGTTTGTCGGCGTGTGGGCCGCCCCCCGGCAGAGAGAGCGGGCCGGCAGGGCGGGCGCCGGCGGCCGCTCCCCGTTCCCGCAGCAGAGGGCAGCGTTTCACCAGGCCCCGCCGCGGGAAAGGGCCTCCTTGGCATGGCCGGACAGGGCCCTCCTCGGCGGCGATGGGCACGGCTACCGGGAACCCCCTCTGGCTTGCTAATTGTTGGATTCGGCTAATTGTTTGAGTCAGAAGTCATTTAAAGCGTGACGTCAGCTGTTGCCTGGCTGTTCAGTAGGTATCGCAGGAAAGCCTGGTGGCACAGCACGGCGGGAATTCCTAAGCCTGTTACCTGTTTTCCTAACAGCCTTCGGATTTGGTGGTGGTACCAGCAAACCCAACCTTTGCATCACTCCTGACAGCTTTTCTCCACTGTCACACAAATGTTTGAATACTCCAGTGCTGTCTGCAGCTGCCCTGCGGTAAGGAAGGAAAGGTGTAGCCTCCAGGTTAGGATACCATACCTGCGGCCCAGTCACTGAATTCAGAGGAGTGATTTGTTTTTTTCTTGGATGCCTGGCTTCATCCCAGCTACCCGTAATATAGATTTGAGGTCTTAAAAGTATATAATTTCACATGGGTTATCTCCCCACAGTACCTGTGACTCAGTGGCATTTCCTTTCTTCTTACTCAAATAAGAGCACAGGCGCTCTGGTGCCGTGATATTAGTCACAGAGTATTTTAACTGTCCAAGGGCCATCAGTACAGATGAAACAGGAGGTAGAGCTATTGCCAGAGAGACTCTGGATACCAGAATAAAATTAGCATCATAAGACGAGAAGGGAAAGTATTACTGTTACCCAAGCACTGCTGAATTAACCAGACAGAGCTAAAAATAGATTGGAAATGTCTATATTATAGCTGAAAGAGTATGACTTCATATTTCTTAAGCTGAAATGGTATTTTGCCGCATGAAATCTTAGGCATACAAACAGCGCCTTATATGTACTTATCTGCAACACTTTGTGTGTGTGTATATATATGCTTTATGTATTGCACATTTCATATATAAGCCTAGACAGATACTAATTATTGCTCGTGGTTAAGGTCCTATTGCTAAACAAGGCATGTGAGACACTGATAAAAGGCTGTCTATCTCCAAGCACTTTTGTCTATAGCAGACATTGCTTAAAGCCTAGCTGAGGAAGGGAATTGGTGTGAGAGGTACTGATGGGTACACTCCCAAGATCCCTGCCAAGAGCCATCTGTACTCCTGGGTTTTTGCAGTTGCATTATGGGGGTACAAAGAGATGGGGGTACAAAGAGCGGTGGGTGGGAGGTCCTAGGAGCTCTTACCCAAAGCATGAGAAAATTTACCTGCCCTTTAATTACAAGACTTGTAGATCTGCTCCTCTTTCAAGGCCTGGTCTATTCATAGGCAAGCAGGAAATCTGTGCTCTTCTCTGCATTCAGATAGCTACTTTGGGATCATCTGTGCCATGTCTTCACGCACCAACACATGCTTTCACTGCTATCAGCACCAACCCAGCTGTGTATCTGGACAAGATCAAGAAGAGCAAGGTGACATTAAACCGAAATCTCACAAGGGCCTTAGCAGCACCAGAGGCAAAAAACCTACCCCCCAGGGCAACAGGAAGCCCTTGGGATTTCTCCATCACAGGAGACCAAAGCAGGTGCATTACCTTGCCCCTCAGCCTGCATCACCTGAGAGCTCCTGTCCTACAGGGTTTTACTACTTGTCAGGCTTTCCCTTGTTTTCATTTCAGTAAAAAATATATTGGCTCACAAGTGAATTCCTCACGGTTGAGTCAGAAGCGCGTTTCTGTAGTGCAGCCATATTTTGTGGGGGTGAATTCAGGCATTTCTCTGCCCTTCATTGCTCTGAAGACAGTAGCTCCCTGTCTCCTCACTCTTGCAGGGCATGGCTCAATATCACATCTGGAAGCTGGATGGGGAAACAACCAGATATTGGCTCTGTTTGGAAATGGTTTCTCATCTCTCTGCCTGTCTGCTCTGAGCTGTAAGCAGAGCATGCCAAAGCCCAAACGGGCCCTGTGGTCCAGCGTGGTGCATATGCAAATCCTTCTCCTGGCTAGTGTGCAATAATTACCTGTGATTATTGCACAGTTCAGCTCATGAGTCAGCCTGGCGTGCTCACTGCCTCTGAAACATCACCTCACCTCGCACACCTTTCCTGACCTTGCACATCCTATTTCTTTACAGATGCCAGTGCCTTCTGTCAGCTTTACGCATTCATCACACAGCTTGCTCATTACTGCACACCCCAAATCAAAATTAAGGTCACCTCACGCATTTTCAAAGCCCTCAGCTGTCTCAGTGCAGGATATCTCAATGTTCCCTCCATCCTGCTAACCCTCGGCAGGCAGCCATCACCACTGGCCCCCAAGCCCATCTCCACAGCGCGTGCCGAGCTGCTCACCCAGCCACTCTATGGTGACGACAGCAAGCAAAAGTCTCACCACTTAAAGTCCTTAACATATATCCCAGCTTTCTCTGGCCTGGCTTTCCCACAGGGATGCCCATGACATCAGTCAGCTGATCCCTTAAAAACAGCAGAAACCAGGGAGAGGAGACTCCAACAGCCTCTCCCTGAGGTTCGTTTTCTCTCTCCTCTCCCGTGGCAGTTCTGCCCTTGCCTGTCGTCCCTCCTGAAGAGCAGGCTGGAAGCATTTAACATTGCTGGCGTGGTGTGAGCAACCCGCTAGTTATTACACTGTATTTTTTGCTTGCATAATTAGTTGTATGTAGTGCTTACCAACCGGCCAGGCTGAGTGGCAGGGATTCTGTCTAGATCAAGGCTGGCTGACACTGGAGATTAGCAGGGGAGCTTGATCATTGCTGCAGTGCACCTAGGACACGGCCCAAGGTTGCAGGCAGATACAGAGAGGGGATTTGCAGGGTGACACCTCTCTAAGCAGCCCACAGCTGTCTTCCATGGTTGCTGCAAGGCGTAAGGATGACCAGCAGCCCAGCTTTTGTTTTTGTCCTGGTTTGAGGTAAAATAGAACCAACTTTCTGTTCAGTAATTTTAATTCTTAGCTAAGCCTCTTCTAACTCTCTGAAATTAACAGCACATTGTGCAGAAAGCTGTTCATTCTCAGAGTGAATAAGACCAACGTTTATACTTCATGCCAAGGAACGGTATGAAGGGAACTCTTGCTTACGCTTATTGCTATGACAACCAAGGTCAGGTAATTTCATTATTTGTCCCATTGGAGGGTCAGAAGTGGAAAAGTATAGAGGGGTCCCACCTGCAGGGAGGAGGGGACAGGACAGGTGACCCAAAACTGACCAACAGGAGTATTCCATCCCGTCTGCTCCATGCTCTGTACGAAAAAAACCTCAAAGGATCAACTCTGTTTCTTTAATGGTCAGTGTCTGAAAAGGACCCTGTCAGTTCATCTGCCTTTGATCCTGATCTATGCGTTCCTAACTCCAGAGCTGAAATCCAGTTCCTATCCATCACTGAGTCCAGTCTGGGAATTCTCCAGTGCCTGCCAGTGACATCATCCTGGGAGTTTGATTCGGTTCTGTATATATTGTATTTATTTTCATTACTTCATTTTAATTTTAATATTAATATTTCATTAATGTAGTTCCTCCTATATTAATGAATCTCTTTGTCTCTTCTCCTCTTCTCCTTGGAGCAAGAGGTGGGGGAGAGCACCTGTTGCCATCGTTGGCCAATTTGGCTTAAACCATGACAGGTTTCTATCACAGAATACAGCCTGCTTTTAAGGCACAAGTCCCTTCTTTGCGCTTGAATTGTTAACATGTGTTGCAAGAGGGGGGCTGCCTCACTAGGGATGGCTTTTACCCATTTGTGACTCATTGTAGAGCTGTGAATACTGCACTGTCACTCAGGGTAGCTTCTTAACACCACACAAGCCATTTGTGGCAGGGCAACAGCCCTGTGTCTGCTACCTCCTCTGGGGCTTTGCCTGTCCTGGCTGCTTAGTAGCTGAATTGAGGCCTTCAATATTTTCTGCACTCACTGCTTACTAGGCTGGGATGTCGTAATCCAGAGATTGCTGCACATGTGACAAGGGAAGAAGAAATTAAAATATCACTTTGATGCAGTAACGGCGTATGTAGAATAGGCATAACAAGCCGGCAGTAACAGAGTGGTGAAGCTACTCTCTCACTTCTGCTTAGCCTTTCGGGTTCAAAGGACTGTGTTGTCAAATGACTTCTTTATAGTATTTGCCAAAACATGTTTACAGAAAGGCTCAGGCACGAGTGTAACGTGCTGTGCCAAGGCTGTGGAGAATGCTAATGCCAAGGACCACAGTGGCTGGGTGGAGAAGACGCTGGCTGTGATAGCACAGGGAGAGGATACTCACAGAGGGAGGCACCAGGGCACACACCAACCATTTCTCCTGGCAGCCAGCTAGAAAAGATGCAAAACTTATCTCCCAGACATGAATTGCTATGAATTTGGTAAGAGCTTGCAAGTTTTAGTGTTTACAGATGGCTTAATTTGGCAGTCATGATCATTATAGAAGCTACTAATCTAATGGGAATTAAAGGCTGCCAGAAGAAAAGTATGACAATTAGAGCAACACCCCATTCCCTGAGTGCTCATAACTTAGTACTATTACAAATGCCATAAGGTGCCTTGATGCATAAGCATCAGGTGGTTAGGTTAATTGCACTGCAGTTCAAGCAAGCACCAGCACTATGGGATAAATGGACAGTGAAAATCACACCTTCCTCTGTCCCTCCCCACCCGGCTCCTTGACCACACAGCTGGTATGGCAGCAGGCTTAATTTCTTTAAATCCACGGGAAGAAAGCAATACATGAAGTCCAAGCAGTCACCAAACAGCACAAAGCTGAAAAGCCTGCCATGTGAAGACATATCTAGAGCATGAGTTTAAAGCTCTTCTTTATTCCACGTTCAGAAAAGCATATAATCTGTGTCACTGAGGGCATAGTCACAGGTACTAAGCCTACATCTCACAGGCTGAGCTGCAAGAAAAGCCAAGGAGAGATGCCCAAACTAACCTGCACTGCTTGGCCTTTGCCAATGATGTTCATGTGTACTGTTGTGGAGCTGATGTGTAGTACCTGCTCTCCACTATTAACTCCCATGTATGTGTAAGGCCCAAGAAGACGAGTGCACACACACGTGCACACACACAAACCACACCATCCCTTGCTGTTTACTGTTCTCCAGCTGGTACACTCTCTGACTGTTTTCTTTTTCCAGAGGCCCTGCACTGCCAGGTATATTCTTTGGACCCATTTTGAGAGCAGCTTCAGAAATCCTGCATTTCCCTCATAAGTGTCCTGAGAACATCCATTAAGGATGGAGATGAGTCAAATGAAAAGCTGGTTCCTCTTTGAGGGGAGGCTGTTGTCTTTTCGTATCTCCTGGTGCATTTCTTCCTCTGTACCAGGAAGTATCATGGTTCAGCTTAGGCTCAGCAGTCACCTGAGAAGTAGGAGATCTTACTGGAGTGATAAGAGGAAAAGCTCCAATAGTCCATTATGTGCATGAAATACATCATTTGGGTGGGTCTCCCCCCAGTGTCAATATTAGCAAACACATATATTTTGCACCCACATTAAGTCAGGACTCCTCATGCCAACAAAGCACATTGTAGCAGAAAAGGCTCAATTTCTCCTGCTTTTGCTAGATGTTTCCATCAGCAAGAGGGGAAAACAAATCTTAACCACAGACTTCAGCGTAATAGCAACAAAACAAGCTCCATTATTAAACTAACTCTTGGTAAGAGCCAGATGATTTCTACAGACAATTTTGCATGCAACTGCTAGATGTAATTTGCAGAGTGAGCGCCAAATTGCCATGCTAATTATTTCTGGGCTGATGTTCCCTCAGTGACATAGTGGCATTTGGAGAATGGGGACTAACCAACAAGTGAAGTGCTGAAGTGGGAGATCACTAATAGGGTTTCTGAGAGAGAGAAATATAGCAAATACCAATCTTCCTCTTCATACACTCACCCTCAATTTGCACTGAGACAATTTAATAATACTCAGAATTGTTCTACCTAGTTGGGCTGTATTTTTGGCACCATTCAAGCAAACGATGCCCACCCGTTCCTGGGCAGAGCGCGGGTACAGCTGAGCAGGGCCCTGCAGCCGTGGTGATGCTGGGAGCCCAGGGGGGACCCTCACCAGCCCTGAAAAATCCCCGAGATGAATTTGTGTCCCTTGATATGCGTCCGACATGTGAGTCACGCACACATGCTGTGGGATGCAGCTTGCCTAATTCTCCCATCCGGGGAAGGGCTGGCAAGAAGCTCCCTTCATCTGAGTCTGTGAGCGCTTTTGTATCTGCTTTTATGCCTGCTCTCTCACTAGCAGTTTGCTCTGAGTCAGTTTTTCAAATTGGATACTTCTACACACTGCATAATGTGAGATAGAAAAGAAAATCCTTCCTGGCGTACTCTGAGGTTTTTGCTTTTCATTCTTTGTCTTATTTTCGTATTTTTGTTGTTGACGCAGTACTTTATGGAGTTTAAGCAGCATAATTTCAGTCTGGCACTATAGACATAGTGTTTAGGGAAAAGTAAGGCGTAGTTTGGCTTCACAAAGGCTTTTAGGTCATATTTTCTTCTCTTAAAAATATAATTAAAATGTGTTAAAAAGACTAATTACTGGAAGTAGAATAATCATTTAATATATGATTGGGGAAAAAAATACCAATTTGAATTATATTTTGAATATCAAAAATTTGATGGATGACAGTAAGATTTGGCCAAGGAAATAAAGGATCCAAACCCAGCAAGTGGCAGTGGCAGGAATATAAACGATGCTTGCTAAAATGTCAGTAACTCTCTTATTTGCCTTGTGCATTACTGTAGCAGAAACTTTGGGCTAAGGGAGGCATAGTCCCAGTGGGAACCACTGGGACAGACTGGATGGATAAGACTGAGCTGGTATGAAACCACCATCAGATCTGTTCTTCACTGCAACAGCACTACGTGGGCAGATTAGTTTGATTTATGCCACCATAAGCCCACAGAGATCTAACAGCTGGTTTAAGCGTACGGGAGGTCAGAATCAGTGATTTAAATTACATCAGCAAATACAAGTTTGTCTGAGGCCAGGTCTGCATTGTGTCTCATCCAGCTCTCCCCAACAGTACCATGCCTCCAGTGGGAATAACCCAGGTCTCCCCTGAGGATGCTTAGGCCCTCGCTCCTAAATCACTGTTTGGGTTTGTGCCTTTTGCTGCCATTTTTTATGGGAGGTCCCTCCAGAGGAGCTGTGTGCAACACACTGTGAAAAATGTTTCTTTAAAGCCAAGAACTTTGCTACCAGGCTGCTCTTTTCCCCCACCTTCCCCACCTAAGCATGTTTACTTAAACTCTTAACTAGTTTAATCTATCCCAGATAAAAAGTCTGCTTGTTGAGGGACTGCACGTGCTGTCAAGTGTCTTGTTGCAGTTATGTTTGTCTGAGGCTGCATCAGTTCTCTCCTTGGCCCCTGATAACATATATAGGCATGTATCTCCAGCCACTGCTATCTTGGTGGGTTGCAGGCCATAGAAACTGTCCCCAGTCTTTGAAGCTTATTATGTCCATTTGCAACACGTGCCTACAGCAAGGTGCATTACTCACAGCCGCCTGTTACCTGCAGCGGCTGTCTCTCTGTCCAAGAAGGAGAAGCCACCACTTCCAGGGACACCAGAACAGCCAGCACCACTCCAGCCCCTCTCTGGAGCTACAATTGCTTCAGGATTGCCTCAGACCAAGATGAACTCATCAGTGGTTTAGCCTGTCCAAGGCTAATCTCATTATAGATAATCTTGTTTACTACATGTACTGGCCATAAAACAATGTTAGCCGTTAACTCTTGCTCTCCCCACAAGCCAGCCCATTAGAGACACAACCATAATGGCTGTGTGGGGTAGCTGAATCCCTGTTTCCAGCCCCACAACTAGCATCACGTCTTCCAAGGACAAGGCTGACAGCAGTTTCCCTGTGAAAATACATCAGCAGTGTAGCAGCAGGCTGGTGCCTATAGTCTCACAGCACATCATCTCCATTCCTGCCTTTCACATCCTGACATCACATCTCAGTGATAGGTCATCAATATCTTCACTACCAGGGTGGATGCCTTTTGTGATTCAGTTTAACCCTACTAGGTTCAGTGTAGCCTCGTGTGAAGGAAAGATGCAAAACTTTTCCCCGCTGACCTCTTAAAAATACACCTCCTAAAAGTCACATCCCGTCTCCACTCTGCTCTCGTAGGCTGATGCAGCAGGGGACCACCTCACACTGCTGGCATCTCTCCTCCCTGGTGAGATTTCTGACTGCCTGACAGTGTCTCCACGGACCAGGCAGACACACACACAGGGTCAACAGACTCCCAGCTACAGGAGCTGCAAAGCCTGCTGGAAGCAGGTGTCCAGTACAGCTCCAAGAGGGTAGATGTGGGTGAAATCAGTGCTGTGACTGCCGAGCCTCCCCCAAGCAGTCTGCAGCTGCAGGGGAACATTCATCTTTCCATCCATCTCAGACACAGGACCGCTGCTCTGCCTTGTCTCTTTTCTCCTGTGCTTTCAAATCCTCCTGCTCATTTTGGGTTAATCTCAGCTCAGCCACGCTGTCATGCTGCCAGCCTGTTGCAATACAGAAATGCAGGACATTTACTGGTGGAAGTCTGTGTTTGTTCCAATTTAAAATAATAAAAAAAAAAAACCCAAAAGTTTTCTCCTAAACCCCAGGAAAACTGATGGAAAAAAAGTACCAAAATTATTTTAATAACAATTTCAGATTTCTCATTTTGAATCTTATCTTTTCAATTATTTTACATTCTGTCCTACCGTGCCAGCTGTGGGATATTCAGTTCACTGCATCATCTACTGGAATCATCATGTAATGGAAATGCTTGAATTTTCCTGTTCTTTTTATGACACTTGTTAAATCAGTGAGGATGCCTGCCTCTTAGAACTAACTTATGGAAAATCATTTTTTTCTAGATCAGTGTCTCCACTTATTTTCAGCAAGTTGAGCTCATAATTACTTCTAAATTAAAAGCTGAAAATGAATGTTTAAATTCTTTTCCATCCCTAAGATGACAGTAGGCAATATTAAATGGAGAAGTCATTTTTAAATAAACATGCAGAAGTGAGATTTTAATTTCCTTTTCTAAAAAAAATATCCCAAAGTATTTTAAATTAGGTTTTCCATGTCTTTATCTAACATAAATGTATCAAAAGCTTGTCATTTCTGTGAAACAATTTGGTTTCACCAAAACAAGTTTTTTCTTGCTGAAAACTTTTCCTTGCCAAAACCTTTTCCTTGCCCAGCAGTGCTCCCTGTTTCCCTGGCCATTGCTGCCCCTGACATCTGGGCTTCAGAGGAAGAGGAGGACATTGGATATTGTCATTCCAGGGGCCTTCTAACACGCTTACCACTGGTTTCCTCTTAAGAGGAATAATATTAAGGAGACAATATTAAGGGGAAACATGATTCACTGGGATAAAGAAAAAAACATTAGTTCAGGGGATGTCACTGCCAGCATAGTATAATTGACCTTTTCTCCAGCCTACCTGATGGGCCTGCAGGGAAATTGCGCTTTTCAGACGTCTCCTCAAGTAACAATAGTTTTAGAGTGAAACCCCTGTGTCACTTCTCTTCTTCCCCTCTGCAGAGGTGTTGTGCTGAGTTCTCTGCCCGCAGCTGACAGCGCCCACCGCAGGGACAGCTTCACCCCCTTCCCCAACAGCTTTCGGTGGGGAACAGCACCCTGTTTGTTTCTTGCAGGTGGGGAGAAGAAACACTGGTCAGCTGATTGTTCTCTGAACTGCGGAAATAAATGTTCCCAGGCAACAGAAACACTAACGTCCTCACTGCTACATCGCCGTGGCTTTGTCTATGTCCTTCACTGCAACCAGCAAGCATTTCATAAATATTCTGCAAGATAACCTGCTGTCTTCTGCACTGTTTCCACAGACAGCACAGTAAGTTAATTTCCATCCATAATATTTGAAAATACCTTAATTATGAATTTAGCAAGTCTGCTTACTAACGCAGTTTTCCCTAAATTATTTCATGGTTGAGTGAGAATTCAGTCATTAAAAAGTAGTAATGAACATGTAGAGTGAAACAAAGCTGAGACCTTTAGAAGTCTGCTTTGCAGAGCAATGGGAAGAGGGAAAGCTCTTGTCTCTCTGGGGCAATGTCTGATGTTAAGCTATAGATGTGGTATTTCTAGCAACACCTATGGAAGAAGGGCTTCAACCCTGTCCCTCCCTAAGCCCAGATCGCTCTGCTGATGGTCCCTGAGCACTGCACAGCTCTCACAAACACTCTGCGCTGGAGGTTGCTACTGAATTTAACATCATGCAGGATATTACACACTGCAGCATTGGGAGTCAGAAGGATGCACATAATCTAGAGCACCAAGAAGTGCAAGCGAGCAATGTGTGCAGTGGGACTAATGCCCAGGGCTGGGGCAGTGGTCACTTGTGCAGTGCCATCTACCAGTGCCACCTCACTAGACCTCTCCACAGGAGAGCCCCCTGCCCTCCTCTCTCCATGTTTGGGTAAGCATGTCCAGGGTTAGTTCCAAGGGTGGCAGCTCCACTCCTTCAGCTCTTCTTTGTGTCTCTAATTGTTTGATTAGCAAGATCATGTTATCAGCTCGGTGCATGTATCTTTTTCAAGCTCTCCCCTCTTCCTGATCAAAGTTAAAGGTGAGCTTTAAAAGGCACGACAGGAAACATCATGTATTAGATGTGGACCCTGGTTTTGGTGGATGTGTTACAGTGAAGAAGGTGGTACTCATGTACATGGGTCCGGGCCTCAGCCCTGCTCATCCTCATACTGTTTGATGCAGACTTCAACACCTCTCCAAACAGCCACAAGCAAGATATATCCTGAGGGCAAGCACAGCCAGAGGTTGAATCCACAGACTAAATCGGGGCCACCCATTGCCTGAAGTCACTCCTTCTTTCAAGCACCAACAGGGGCATAACCATATCTTGAAGTTTCCCAGCTTTGGCAAATACTGTGGTGCTTTCAGTCCCAAAAATGCATATAAAATTAAAATCAGAGAGCAGTTGATGCATTAGCTTATATATTGAGTTATTTTTAATTTTTTCCAAAATCCTGCCTATAATGCAACAAAATGGCAAGGGTGATTGTGGGAGTGATTAGTGGGGAAATATTTGTAGGAATTAGTGATGTAAGATTAGCTGTAAACCCATCCTACAGAACTCATTGGCTGAAATTTAAAGATGCTTTGGCAAATGCTGTTGTTTTCAAGGAGTGGAGACATCATTCTTCATACTCTGTCTTTTATGTATTTGTAGGCATCACACAGTAACATATCTTAGTTTATATATTTCTAAAATGCTATTCTAAAGGATGATCATACTCAAGGATGTATCTACAAGATACCTTGGGGATCAACTCTAAGGTATTGAATAAATTGACAAAAAATGTTTTGGTTGGTATATAAAGAATGAAAGGATAAGTAAGTCACGATTGTTTGCTGTTGTTCTAATCATCCATCCAATATACAGGAGACAAGGCTCAAAAGTCCCTCCAAGCATCTGTAAATGCAGCTATAATTTGCAGTTGTAGTTACGTTTTTGCAGAAGCAAACCATTTAACAAGCACTGTGAATATGTCAAAAAAGTTATTTTCTCTATTACGAATCCATTGCATTGAATTTGTCTCCATTTCTTTCCTTCAGCTCCAGCAAGGAACTTAATCTCTATCGAATTAAAATTGGTTATTGCTGTCAAATATCAGTTAGAAAACATCAGCAGTTTTCTTCTCCCATCTTAGTTTTAACTATGATTCTATATGTGACTTGGTCTCCACTGACAGATTTGAAAAAATCTGGTTATTTAAAGGAATTACACTGGGAATTACTATGTCTTTTTCTGCAGGTGTTGTCCCCCCACCCCCCTCATTCATTCCCTGTTTATTAGGTATCCAACAAAAGCAGCAGCAAATAAACAATAAGAGAAGAAGTGGGCCCTAGCAAGATGCAGATGAGCTCAGTGCTTAGTGTTCACCACCTTGATGTCTTCCCCTGGCGGAATGGGAGATGAGGAGGGAGTGGTGGCTTGGTGGGTAGGGCAGGGGAGAGGTCAGGGCTTGCTGCTGATATAATTTTCCTTTTAGAAATTCAGAAACATTTCTGCACCCTGAACCATCAGAGCCCCGACACATGGTATAAAACAATGGGTTTAGAGAGCACCAAGTGAATCTCATGAGGACAATTTTTAATCTTAAAAGGACAAAACACAGACAGGGAGAAATGAACTTGTATATATCACTACCCTGGCATACCTCATTCATAAATGCTTGGGCATGGACTGTTCTTCTGCCAAGATGCACAATCAGCATTGCAGACCGAAAATAAAATGTGGGAGAAACTACAGGATCAATCCTGGAACTGATGGCAGAGTCAGGGAATACAAACGGGTGAAATAAAAGAGACAGTGGTGAGATTCAAAATGTAGGCCAAGCCCATTCAGCTCTTGCAATCAAGTGTTTACCGTTTCCTGCAGCTTCATTCTGCTCCCATCCTTGTTCCCTTCATTCTGAACAATGCAACGTTTCAATCTTCTTTAAATTCAAGGACACCAAGTCCCTGAGTGCCCCACTCACCAGCAGTGAATAGGAAAACAAACCTGCCCAGCCTTAACAGCATCTTAGCTTACGTCAGTGATGCAGAACATATTGCTTCAAATGCTTACTCTTCTAGGGGTGCCATCCATCCACACTGACATGAAATAGAGCGATCCCTCCCTTTATCATGTCTGAGAGAGAGGAATGTGTGAAGCAAAGCTAAATGTGTGAAATGCAAATACAAGTTGCTACATTCTGGAAATACATTTCCTATATTGTCTAGGAGTATTGCAGGGCTCTGGTTCGGGGATGCTAATCTCCCCAACAGATGGCACGTCATCCCTACCTACGTAGAAAAGACGTGCTTCTGAAAAAGCAGAGAGGCAGGAGCAACATGAAGCGTGTGAGGGGGGCAGTGTGCCAACCCTCCTGTGTGCAGCACTGAGTATCAGGGCTGGGGATCACAAGGGAAGCTAGGGGATCTATATCCCAGGTGTTCTCTCAAAGAAGGTACAGGTTGGGTTTTTTTCAAAAAAATGAGATAATATTGGGGTTTAATGTTTGATTAAGTACAGGAGTAATACTATAGTAGTATAATATAATGTGGAGATTTGCATCCACATTTTTTTTCCATACAAACACTTATGTATATACTTATAAATTTCATGTACAAGGAGAGTTTGCTGCATCTGGGCAAGGCAGGCACATGGAATCAATAGCTGGTGTCACAACAGTTCTATTGGCGTATCTTGGTTTGGGTTAATTTGGCTGTTTCTCACCAATAAACTAAGCCATAACAGACCACTGTTCTTACTTAACTGCATGCATTGGGCATGGCACCACTGCATCAAGGAAATCAGAACCGAATGGAAACAGTTACAAAAACTTGGGAGATAAAAGGCCTAATTTGAACCAGCAGTCATAATAAAACATTTCCAGTTTATGACCAGTTTATAATGCATTCTTTCTTCACCAAAAGAATTTGAAAACTCTATTGAAGTACTGTGTATGACTTCAGTACCATGGGTTATCATGAGTGCCCTGAGAAGACATCTCAGAAGAACAAGGGTTCCTGGGCTCTGTACTGGGGCAAGCTCATGGGTACCTACACAAATGCTTAGTGAGGAGACTCCAGCATCAAGTGGGAGCTCATGGACATTGTGGAGGTCACTAAGATCTGTTTGGAAACTAGGTTTCCATGCATGAGCAGGCCATTCTGGCAGTGGCAGGAGCAGTGCATTGAGTTCACATCTTGTCCCTGGGTGCTGCAGCTCCTGACACAGCTCAGCTGGAGCACCCACAACCTCTGGTCCTCTTCTGCATTCCCCACTGCTTCAGTGTAACAGTAGAAACCCACCGTCCTTAAGCAATGGCACTTCAGATTGCCACACAGCCTGTGGTGATTGGATATCTTTGAGGTATTAATACTGTCAGATTTATTTTAAATTGGTTGGTATAGTTGAAAAGTTCAAAAAAAATGGAAAAGCAGTGAGTTAACAGACCCCACAGCATGAGTGTATAGATTGAGTTTCCTTCGGAAACTGAGCTTTAGTAGCAGTACCACTATGATCTCTGAAGAAATTGTGTGAGGATAACTTAATTATTTTAAAATTTTTGGGGATTCAAGAATTTTGCTGGTGGCAACTTGAGAAATGTCAATCATTTTTATCCAGTGGAAAAATATTGTATTTAGTTTGTGAATGAAGAAGAGAAAAAAAAAAAAAGAAAGAAAATGAAACTGCCAGTGCATTGAGACTTTTCTGTGATGTGTTTAAATACTTAGTGCATGGACAGCCAAAAAATCCTGGTGCAACCCCCTGTGCAGCCTATAAAACTACTGGTAAGAAACAGCAAATCTTATAGTCCCAGTAGAAGGTCAGGGGGCCTTGTGGCAGAGCTGACTTGGTCTGTTTTCCACAGACTTGGGCAAAAGTCCTTGAGGTCTTTCTTACTGTTTCCTACTACGAACTGTGAGATTTACGGTCCCTGGCAATCTGCTTGTGATCTATTCTCTGCATAGGTGTCATTTGACCCATCCCAGATTTCCTTTCTCAATATCATGCACATACTAAACAAGTGTAACACTGATATTATTACTAAACTTTCCTAGTAGATTACTAATGAACTACTATTTTGCTAGTCCAAAATGTGATCACTTTTTTAATTTCCAAAATCATGTTAATAAAGTCACCCTGCATTGGCCAATTTGTAGCCTTCTGGATGCTGAGGCATAAAAGGGAGGGCCAAGAGTCAGGGTACAGCCTTAGAAGTACAGTGCTAGTAGAAAAGTGAATGCCAAATCCAAACCTTGAAGGAAGATTATTTAACCTACAAGATAAACCTACTGACTTGCACTGCAGTTAACCTTGGAAAGAGTTGCACCATCTTGGCTAGATTAGAGCGGTCTGTCGCAAACACTTATGTTTATGAACTAGATTTATCCTATGTTCACACACACAGTTTATTCCTGAAATCCGATCAATCTGAAATCAGTGATAATGTGGTCTTAAGATACATCAGAAAAATCAATCATCAGCATAATTTTAATTTGGATATGCACAATGATATAGGCTTCTATTACACCTGGAGATACTCTGCATAAACTGTTGATAAGAGCTAGAGAGCACACACAGAGAGTATTTCTGCTTCAAATATTGCACTGGCTCAAAATCCACTTTGCTGCTCTGGACTAACCAGGATTAAACCCACGTAACTGTCACCTGATTCCTCCTGCAGGTATTTCACTTCAAAACTCAGACCCTCCGAACTTTACAGCCACTGAGCGACACTGAAGATGGCTCCCAAAGTTTCACAATAAATTTTCTAGGCATGGAAAGGCCATTGTCTGGGCAAAGGTGTAATCACTTATGTCCTCCCAGGCTGAGAAGTAAAAAGTGTTAACTCTTCCAGAATCCACAAACTGATTTTTCTGCCTGTCCTGTTTTGAAAAAAAGATAAAAATTGTACTGAGGAAATTCTATAGAGAAAACAATTTGCATATGCCAGCCTGCTTACGAGTTTCTTTGGCTGCTCTTAAAGGCCACCAGTGTCTCAGGTTGATCCAATTACTGCATTGTACAGCTTATCACACCGACCGTTTCCCTCTCCTTTTCTGCAGAGCTGAGTCTCATTAAGGGGAAATATGACAGGTCCAGTCAGTGTTAAATCCGAACTCTTGGGTTAGTTCTGTATTTGGAGGCAACCTTGGGCTGTGTGAACTTTCATTCAGCACAAAACCAGCCTCCTGGAACTCACACCTTTTAATGGATTTGTACCGTTTACAGTTGTTGTGCTTGTCATATTCCTTCCCCTAAAATTTTGTCTCTAATAAAGATTAATATTTACATGTGTTTGCATATATATATATGTATTTCCTTGAAATGTCTTTCAGCACTCTGGTAAAACATCACAAAGATATTTTTCAATGGATTGAAAAGATTCCTGTATTTTTTTCTTTCACTCTGCTATTCAAAAATGTCGGAAATATCAATGAAGTGATGCTTGAAGTGAAAGTGTGGTAGCATCCTATCTTTAAGCTTGAATCACTCTGAACAGACAGAGATCCTATTCCTTTAAATTCTTCCTGTCCTTCAACTTTAACTCTCTTGTACAGCCTCTCAGATACACAACAGCAAATAAGCTGTAGTTTTATTTCCCTGCAAAAGTGTTTACGAAAAATGAGTGCTTTAACTTCTCTGGGTCAGAGCAATTCCACTGTAACATTTCAGCATAAACGCAGAAATGGCTTACATGCTAATTTAATTCCTTGTTTAAGATGTAAAAGCAAAACTTTCAAAAGCAATGCACTTTGTGTACCTCAAACCTCCAATGAAGCCCCATCACTCATTGCCTTGGCCATGGCACCAAAGTGCTTGTCTTCAGGGAAGTCCTTTCCCTGCCACTGGTGTGTGGGCTGGGGATGCTCCCAACACGCCACCCTGAGCTGGCACCCATGGCCTCTGCTTGGTGAGGTTTTTTCCACCTTCTTTCCCTTTGATAGCCACCTCATATAGTCAGTTGCCTTCCAGCTTTTTCCTAGCTGGTTTTAACTGAGATTAAGCTATGAAAAATCACAACTTTCCTGATTCTGAGACTAGTTCTAAAATTGCTCTTGAGCCTAGAGCTCATTTAGCTCAGAGTGAGTAAAAGAAAAGCAAGGAGCTGTAGGGTCTCAGCACCATCGAGCCTGACCCCCAAGGCAGTGGGTGGGCATACACACTGCACGTGGGTGCTTGAAGGAGACCCTCCTGGTTTGGTCCTGCAGCTCCAGGCTTCTTTTAACCAGGCACACGCAGGCAGCACACACAGGGCACACACAGACACACACCCAGCTCAGTAAGAGCCTTTCCTTACATTCCTGTTTTGAGGAAGGTGAAACATAAAAGCACGATTTGAGCACTAGATGAGACAGGATCTAACCACACTTCCATGTCAGGGGCCCTGCAAAGGCCAAGTGAGGTGAGGTTCACCTCGAGGAGGCTCAGACCATGCTCTGTCCTTTACGCTTTTGAGAACCTTTTCCTCCGTGATGAGGTACAGAAGCTAAGCTGGCTCAGCCACACAAGAACAATCACAACAACAGGAAAAAAATAGTAATAAAAAAGAGGCCGAGCCTTTCCTGCTCGCTAATTTCAGTTACAAAGCAAGAGGCTGAGCAAACAAGCCCCTGACAGCATGAGTGTTTTGGGATGCCAACTCTCGCGGGACCCTGGGGTGCACTCGGGCGACAGCTCTGCCTGAACTACGCTGAGCTGATCTCTGTGAGGCTGCCTCTCTCAAAACGTTACCGTAACTTCCACAGTAGACAATGCTTAATGAACCACAATTTAATCTATTAATGGAGCTGAGCCAAAATGAGTAAAATCACGCCCAGGGCAAATTTGTCCATTTTCTGGCATCTCCTGAATCTCAGCTGGGGGAGTGTGGACCAAAGCAGTTCTCTGGCAGTGGATGCAGCCTTTATGGGGAAAAACATAAAAGTCACATTACAATCAGTAATTGCACAATCCTTTTAGGTCTTCATCAGTTTGCAAGGTGGTCTTCATGCAAGTGAATTCAACCTCTCCAAACTCCACCCTTATTGCTGGCTTCCTTCAAAAAAATCAAAGCCAAAAAATAGTACTAAAGTTGTATCAACAGTGGCACCAGCCATGGCCTTTCCAGCTCATACATCCTGAGTAAACAGAAGGGTTCATTTGAGGAGAACCAGAAAGCCCCCCACATTTTATGGGTGCTTCATTCAGGTTTTAAAAGGACTATATAATCTCCGAAGGGGCCTTCCAACCCTTGCCATTCTGTGATTCTGTGGTTCCCTGTCAATGCCTTCTATTCCCGATATCAGGTACACCAGAGAACCCCTCAGTGAAGCAATGACATGAGCAATATCTTCAGCTTTGTCCACTGCTGGGATGGCTGGACAGAAGGAGTTTCTGAGCAGTACACAGCCTTTCTCCGAGTCCCTGCTGAGCTGATAAAACCTACAGCACGGCCGTCACACTGGTGTTACCCTTCGCTCACTGAACCAATGGAGCATAGCACCTTTCTGAAGCCAGAAGAGCCATGAGGTGTCTAAAATAATAAAATAAATCGAAATACAGACAAACCAATAAATAAGAGAAGCTCGGGATCCTGGGATGGGCTGCCTGCACACACCCTGGTTATGATTGCTCCTTAGCACAGGGAACAGCAATGCAGGAAGGAGGTAAGGAGCATTTCAGGAGTCAGCGTGGAGCTGGATGGGCCTATTAGCCCTGGCAGAGCTCCAGCAATGCTAGATCCAGCATAATTTTCAATACAAATGGAAACACAATGCAGGAAGCCACAAACCATCTGTATGAAAAGCTAGCTTAGGTCTGCAGAGTTTATTAGCCTGGGCTTCTGGCCACAAGAAAATACCTAATTTGTTTCTGGACTGCAGCTATCCCTGGAAACCACAGAAGATGTTTATGCTGGGCTGCAGGTAAGCAGTGAGTAAGTGTCACCTTGATTATCCAGTGTTTGAGGAGGACAGGTTATTTTGCATCAGTAGTTGTTATTGTTCATAATTAGTGCAAAGAAATACAGGAAGGTAGAAAAGCATTTCTTATATTTATTCTTACACAAATGAGCTGTAACTTTAACTCACGGAAAAAGTCCTGTTTGTGTCCTGTTTGACAAACAGCTGGATCCCACCACCCCCTGGAGTGGGCAGTCCACAGTAGGGCTAACATTTTTGAAGCAGAGGTGAAAGAGGACATCACAAGTACATCAAGGAACATGTTCTTATGGGACCAGAGACAAAGGAGGCCAAGTTGCCATGTACCACGTGCATGGGCTGGTGTACTCTGTGCCAGGAGCAGAGGAGCTATGCCACTGGGAACCTACCCATACCCATGCCAGCCACAGTTGCACTGGTACACAGTGCTCAGGAAGATCTCAGATCTTTAAGAAGGCCTTGAAATTAGTTTTAAAAAGGCAAGAGGGAGACTACTCAACATCCTGTCACTATTCTGGGAAAGAGAGTGCAGTTCAGGTTTGCTTCTCACATTAGTATGCTGGGAAGATGCAGAAAGGATTTAGAGCAGTCTGGCCTTGAAGGGATGAGACCCAGATTTTACTGTCATGGAATATTAAAGCATTGGGTTCATGTTGCAGATGAAGGTACAAGTCAGGCACCACATAGCTCAGTCCTGACAGGACTGAGGCACTTCTAAACATGACCAGGAGCAAGATTTCAGATACCGTGGGAGCTTCAGTGTCAGAAATACAGGTGCCTACTAATTTAGGCCCATCAAGTACTGAGCATCAGCTCAGTGTGTATTTGGAGGAGCAAGGTTTGACAGACTGAGGTGCTCAAAGTGGGACTGAGGTGTGCATGAAATTTGGCAGCACTTTTGCAAACTTCATCCTCATGCAAAGTCACTTACTTAAAGCTAATTTATAAGCCCAGTTTCTCCCTGTGGTGGAGCTTCAATGTCACAATAGTAAAAAAAAAAATACCCACAAACAAAACCAAACCAACAAAAAAAAAAAAAACCACCACCCTACAACCGAACATGAACACATGAACTTTAAACATTCTGCTTTTCCTGTGTGAAGTTTGGACTTTTTTTGAATTTATAAGTTCCACCCAGCCATGTAACAGAAGTGTCAACAGACTTACAAACCCCAGCTCTGTGGTCTGGGTATTTGCAATCCAGCAGCAGCAGCAATCTGGAAGTGGGGCAGGGTCAGTGGAGACCGTGCACTTGGGGGCAAGTTTGCGCCAGTGGTGGTATTTAGAAAATGTGTTTATCAGAAAACTTCTGGGGCAAGTTTACGCCAGTGGTGGTATTTAGAAAATGTGCTTATCAGAAAACTTCTTTTTTTAAACCTCCCTTCCAGTTCCTGCTTTGCTTCTTACCAGTGTGCCCAGTGCTGTCTGTGCCTGGGCTGTGGTGCTGCACATCAGCATGGTGACCCCGGCAATGGTCCTGTGAGGGCCAGAGCATCCTGTAGAAGGCCAACAGCTACCAGGGTAAGCCATACACTCTCTTGCCTCTTTACACAGACTTTCACACCTTGAGTTCCCTGAGTCCTTTCCCAAGCTGCTGATCCCTCTTAACAACCTCATACATGACTCCAGGCTGCTGGGGGCAGAACGGTCACTGCTTTCCTATAGAAACTAGTGCAAAGAGAGATTATTTTCCACTAGAGAAATTTTGCCCCTCTGTTAGACTCTGCTTCTAAGGGAAAGCACTCTTAAAGCTGTGGAGAGTGCTAAGCAGTATCCCAGGTTACCTTTTAACAGGAGAGCATCAGCTGTCTCTTATTGAACTCCTTCAAAGACCTGAAATTACCATTGACTGTTGTGTAGCAAGACAGAAAAGCTGTGTCTCACAGTGATGGACTGGATTACTCCACTGACTTTTACCTTCAGCAACAGGCTTCATATATATCAGGGCATAGTTTAAAAGGAATGATCATCTTTTTAATAGATCACATACTGAGTCACAAGCTACATATTCAACAGAAAATCAAGCTAATTGCTCACTTCTTCTAAGATATCCCTGAAGGATAATCGACCTCTGCAGAGCTGTTTCTTAGTTGGAAACTAAATAATTAAGCTGAAGAAATGCATTTCTCTTTCAAGTTTCTCTCTGTATTTTCTTCTAGTCTCCTTCCTACCAAATACATCAGCATGAACATAAGCTATTGACTTTAATTAAAAATTAAAATTAGCTCTAGTTTTGTTTTGTTAAATCCACAGCTGAAAAAGAAGAGACTGTCAAGACATAGTAAGAAAACATTGCAACCATCCTGCCAGCTCTCATCCCTACCCACTTACCCAGCAAATCATAAACATGCTGTGCAGCATCTTCTTCCTGCACATAACTCAAGAATCTTCAGCAGGATTTACCTTGCATGGGCTTCAGCTCATAACAGCAGCCATGTGGAATATAAATAAAGAAATGGACAGTATCATAACATGATAGATTGCTGAAATTTGATAGGAATATTCTCTATTAATTTAATCTATTACTGGCTAATTGCTTATGTACTGTAAATCTGCAAAGGTCAATTCTTGAAATCACCAAACAATAAGAAGGTATGAAACACTAACAAGTCCTAATACAATAAGAATGTTAATCAATAGTCTAAATGAAGCCTTGTATTGCCAATGATGCATGAAAATGTATTATTGTTAAGGGCTACAAGCGTGGGTTTCACTGAAAGCAATAAAATGAAAAGCTGTGTATTTTGAGAGAACTACATTATAAACAGCATCTATAAATATTGACTGTACAATGAACTTTTCAAAAGAGCATCTTCAAGGAATAAGCCAGTTCACTGAAAAGTTACTTTCTTGCACAAAAAGTAAGAGGAAAAGGAGTGCTGCTGATGCAATAAAGAAATACTTGACAAAGGCAACTCTGAACTATCAATGTAACAGGAGAACCTGTTTATAGATATTAAATACTGCATTTTAAACATATGTAAATAAATATTTATATGCACTAAACCTTCATAAATTCACTTATACACCCTGCAACCTCACCCCAGACAGAATCCTACAGCTACTGCATTCAGACAACTCTGCCAAGAGGACAGAGTTACTGGAGGTGTTCACTACTGCGGGAGTAAGCAGACTCTTCACCTGGAGGCTTTTTCCAGTGTACTGCTTTATGCCCATGTAGAAAATTCCTGCCTGCCTTAATTTCGAACTGGTTTGGATGAATGTTGAGGAAAAATGGTATTTTTAAACCATCACTGAATTCTAAAAGGCTGCAGAATAGTGTTCTGTTTGTAGGAGCAATTTAGCTTTATTAAGCAGCATGACACAGACTAAGTGAGCTAAGATAAGCTTTGTACAGCGTGTTGCAGCAGTCATCATCAGCAGCAGAAGCCAATCAGTCTAGAACCTGATTACTGAGAGCTGCGCTGACACACTGCAAGGAAAGGTGTTAAAAAACCCTCATCTCACTTACTCATCTGCCAAGCTCGACACCCCATTTCACCTCTGACATTATTGAAGGAATTTCTCATGGCAGCAGAGGTTTGGCAAACTATACTTCTCAGAAAATATTTTTGTGTTTCTCTGTTCTCATTAAACCTCTTTGCCAAACTGCCAATTGCGATGGTCGTTTCACTTGCACAGCATTGTTAGACTATATTTCACAAGCAGTATAGACAGGATTTACTGTGAAATCTGTATTTCTTATTTTCCCACTGGTAGGAAAACAGAATACTTAAAACCAGTTGGCAACCTAAAGAGTTAGACCTGCTGCAGGCAGGTCTTAAATTGCTATTATAAAAAGGTTCATTAGCAGGTTTGATCTGAGCAAGGAGGGTGTCTTAGTTTACTGTATTAGTCTGATTTCTTCCCAACCAAATTCTGCTTGCGAATTTTAGAAGTATTGAATTAGAGGAATCTGGTCTTCAGGGCCAGGCATGGATACTGGGAACAGTCATGTAATAATGTACTCTTATGTTTTAAGCAGAAATAAGGGAAGCATTATTCTTTCTGAACATTTCCTTCCTCTTTAAATCTTCAGACACTCTGCTTTCTCTAAGGTCATTGCATGAATTTAAGATACACCATTCTGGAAACTAAATTAGCCCTCATTTACTGGGAAGTTGAATGCAGCCAGACTAATGGTGGTGCAAATATAATTGGTTCCCAACATGTGTCAGTGTGTATACTCCTCAAGCCATGGAAAAGATGCATTATGGGACTAATTTTTAAATGTTAATGGATATTGGATGTTTGCCAGACACCCAGCTGTGCACAAAACATTGAGATGGTAAATAGCTCTTGATCTGTTTAGAAACAAATTATAATGGCTGTTTGGATTCCACATGACTGAAGGCATGGTAACCAGCACAGGCTCACAGACTGACCCTATTAACTGCACTAAGGGGAATGCACTGATTTTTAAAATCAAAATAAGAGACATAAAATAAGGCCATTAGGATGCCATTTAAATTATTTCAGATTAATATTAAACAAACAAAATCCCAACAACAACCCATAGCACCTGTTACCATTGCCTACATGAGATAACTTATTTAAGGGAGCTTTTTTGCTAGGTTTCTTTGGTAGGAGGTCAAAAAGAAATGCTTTCATCACTCAGTTAATTTGATTCTAAAGCCAAGATCTAAGTGAAAAGCTTACCTGCACTTACAGAATAAAATCTCCTGCTGCACATCAGCAATAGGTCTCACTGAGATGCACCAGGGAACAAGAGATCTCTTCATTTGATGTGTAGTTCTCATAATTTTAATTTAAAGTCTATGAATATCAGTATTTGTGGGAAATTCTCTACTTGAAATGTCTTACTAATTGTATTCATTTGGTCAGCAAAGCCCAACAGGGAATTTTTAATCAGCTGGATTAGGTGCTTTTGATTACTATACTGTAGCATTAGCAGAAAGCATCATTTTGCAAGTGAAAAGTGTACTAATTGCAGCAACACAGGAGAGCTCTTTTCCATAAAGCTGTGTGTTCAGCAGTTTGAGACCCCTTTTTACAAATAAACATGACAGTCACATGCATATTCAGGAGATCTTCCCCTTTAGGATTTTGCTGCTTGGGTTTGAAAAATTCCGGAAAAATCTGTCAAGTCTAGGACACGATCAGTCCATTTATGACAACCAAAGTTTCTCCATAAAAAAAAAAAAAACCCGACACCGAAGTGGTATATAATTCCAAGTAGAAGAGCACAAGTGTCATTGAATCAACACAGAATGACTCAAGATTGCCTAAGAGCTGACTATGCAAAGCCATTAAATCATAGCCTGTCAATAATGCAAAATTTGTACTCCCAAAGTAACTTTGCAGTTATAGCTTTTCATCTTGATTTTGTGCTTCTTAGCATCTATTCTGTGGGCTGGCTTTTAACTGGGTGCTTTCTGCTAATTGTGGTACCTTACGTAGCTCACTCTCTATGACCTGGAATACACTACTGTATTGGGAAAGGAAGCATGAGAGTCACTTCTAAGATTTCTTCAAAATTAATTTTCTCTTTCTCAGAAGAATGTTGCTTTCACCAAATGTAGAATATCTACGAAAATAAAAGCATCCTGACCATTAGGAAATATGTGCAATTCTAACAGGCACTATCAAAACATATCAAAGGAGGATATTTCTTTCCCTGACAGCTCAAGAGTCTTGATCCATTCTTACAGAGTAAGTGTAGATCTTGGGGAAATGTCTTCCTAACCACCAATTTCAAGTGCTAAAAAAGTGAGAAGAATAAAAAAAAAAAAAGAAGCCTTCCTCAACCCTGCAAATTTGCTTGACAAGCCATGACATGAAGTCTCACATAGACACATAGACATGCCCCAGGCTTGTTGCCACCCCACTGCGGGCAAGAGGGCATTGCTGCCATCCTATCCTCAGCCCGGCACAGCCCTGGGATCAATATGTCAGTGGCATTGGGACACCCACTGCAGAGGAGCTTTGCTCTCCTCAGAGAGTCCAGGCACTTTTGGGCTGGGAATCGCATAAACAACTTTACCTTCACCCTGCCAGCAGAATATAGGAAAGTCACTGCACTATCTGCAAGAATACTGGAGAAGAGTTAGGGTTTGGACAAATGAGCATTGGTGGTGAATTGTGCTCAAAATAGGGAAGCCGGGGTGGCATCTGGACTTCCTCTGGGCTTCAGGAGGGAGGCTTTTATGCCTTTGATGCTGCACTGGAGAGAGATGCTGTGTGGCCGAGCTCCTGAGCTCATGCTTCCTCCACTGTTGTCAATAGGCAAATCAAAACTAGCTGATGTCCCACAAGAGCAGAAAGGGTGAAAACAATCTTGCTGTTCGTTCCTCATCCTGGCTGGGGGTCTAGAAGGACAGCACCTGTAGCCATGTGCATTTCACACTTTTATAATATCGTAATACATTCCATCCTGGCTGCAACCAGACAAACAACTGGGACTTTTCTTTCCTAGTAAATCACTGATTCAATATCAGGATTCAGACAGCACGACTACCTCAAGGACCAAGCTATACCTTCAGTTATGTTAGCATAAATCTGAAATAATTCCACTAAGACTGGAGAGTTTATTCTTCATTTTCAAAAGGGAATGAGAACAGAATCTGACCAGCAGCATTCAGGCTTTGAACGACCTACAACTAAATTGTGTTTTCACAGATGCAGAATAATTTCATTAGAATACTCTGCACAATCTTTTACTTGCATAACTTGCTTCCATTTCTTTTTAGTGTAATGAGATTTCATGATGAAAGCCAAATACAATCTAGTATAGCAAAAGTGCATGTTACGCTGATCCTAATAAGCCCAATGAAAATCAATAATGCTGCTAGTTTCCCTGAAATCAGCCTACATAAGCTCCAAGCACCGTGTTCTGCCTAAAGCAGAGTATTAGCAGCTTATATAAGACAGATATTTCCTTGTAGAAAATCTGAAAACAACCACACATGAGAAAAAAAATTAAAATAAATAGTCATTACAACCCACTCCCCAAAATCAGCGATAGTTGTCTCCAATCCTTAAACTGTGGGTAAAAGATCAGTTCCCTTCCCTTTTCCTCTGTTTGCCAGCTGCTATCAGACTGCCGTGCTGGCTGCAGCCTGCACGAGGGCGAGACGCCAGGCCCCGGCTTCTCTGTCCCCAGTACAAGAACACCACCACTGTCCACCCATTTGTCAAACAAAAATGAGAAATTTTGCTCTGAGAGCAGAAGCCTCCTTTTCACTAGCGTAGAAATGAGGATTATAACAACACCGGGGGAGGGGGGAAGTCAAGCACACCGTATCAAGGAACGATATTAAAAATTCAGGCAACTTGCTGTAATCAACGTTGAAAAGATGTGTGTATCGCCTCATATTTCACTCCTTTTGCTTGTAGCTTGCCCTGCATTCAGTAATGGGAAAACCCAAGTTAAGAGGGGAAGGGACGGCAGATCTGAAAGCGAAGACAGGAACGCACAAAGGTCAGAGGATGGAAAGAGACAGTTCACCTATACATTTCGTCATATATAGTATGTCTGAGAGCAATACCTATAATTATGTAGAATGTTATACTGCATGTATTTCAAATAAAATCCCTCTTTGAAGTTTGCCTCTTCTTAAGTAAGCTAATAAATGTAAGAAGCTTAAAATATTATTTCCATCACATTAGTAAGCTATTTTTTCTTTGCATAAGAAAATGTTTCTCTGTAATGATCTACCTTATGAATGACCTGAGGAAATAATTTCAGGTTTCTTTAAAATGCAACTATTTGTTTCTTATTGGTGAGTTCAATTTCACTAGAAGTTATGGAATGAACAGCAATAGCCTATTTGCAATATTGGATAGCCAAAGGTGCCTAATTATTTCCAGTTTACTATTAAAACAATATTTAAATAATTCAGCATGCAGTTGCTTTCTTCTTTTTATTTTGTAACAATGTACTATTAACAGGTTGATGGATTTGCAAGAGTGAGGCATTTTATGAATTTTTTGAATTAGGAAACTCTTACAGAAGCAAATGTAAGCACAAGCTTTTATTTTGTACAACGTTTTGCATTAGAAAATCTTCCCTCAGGACAAAAATATATTGAATTTCTGCAAGTGTGTAACTTCATGTAAGTAGCATATTTGTGTTTATTTACCAAATGTAAGTAGGGTGATTCTGATTAAAATGATTGTATATACAGACCCCACATATGTACCATATAGAAATATGTGCAAGGGATACATCGGAAATGTACTTCTCCCTTTGACAGGGGGATGGGGCATGACTCGTTCTGCCTAGTTCAGAGGTTGTAACGGCTTATGCTTGTACATCACAGGTGTACAGTACTGTTGCTATGGAGACTGGCTCAAATGAGCAGGAAATTTCATTTTGATAAAGTTATATTCTTGGGCAGAAGAAGAGGGCTCTATATTCAGCATCACATATGGCGTTTTTTAACGTTTAAGACACATGTTCTGTAAATACTAACAGACTTGAAAAGCAAGTCATGTTCCCCCCTCGTGGCATTAACACCTGTAAATAACGCCTCGGAAGTGGCTGGTGCGGTTGAGAACATCCCTGTAACACAGATCTGCTTATTTGCCCCCAAGAGACCACGGCAGGTACAGCCCCCAGCACATCCACCAGCACTAGGGGCAGCGGCCCCATGGCACGCACTGGCCAAGCCAGGCACTGCCCAGGGACTTGCTCACCAGAGAATCACTAGCGCCCTGCTCGCTGAAAACACAGCAAGGCTTTCTTCAGCTGAAAAAATGGAAAATTATTTTAAGGTGAATTGTTTCATTCATTTTAGCTTACGTAGAAAGATTACTATTTGTTAATCAAAGAAATCAAACTTCTTCAGATGGAAGGTCTCTCCAACACAATCAATCAAAACAATGTTTTGAAAACAGTGAAATGAAATATTCTCACTTTTTCCAGCTCCACACACACCAGGATTTACCAACTCTATCAATTCACGAACGCTGACAGAAATTTGCTAAGCGACTCCACAGACCAGAACCTGCATTTTTCAGGGGAAAGAGGATTTGACTGAAAGATGCCACCCACTTCCTCACAAGGACAAGCAAAAAACAGTTATCACCGGGCTGGAAAGTACTGGAATTAGTTGCCTCTTCTTTTTCTTTTACCCTCTGCTCTCAGAAGCACCTTCTACCCAGCAGGGACATTGCACTGAGGGTTCCCATGGAATGAATGGCCGCTGCTTTCCATCAGAGCCTTGCAAGCCTCCCCAGACTCCTCTATGTTTCATCTACAGAATGAAAAAAAATCTGCTATTTATGGAACAAGTCAATGGGGGAATTAAAGCAGGAGTCAGGGACCGGAGGTGGCAAAGGGCTGCAGAACGACAGTGTAGGGACTGGGGCTCACGAATGTCTCAGTGAGGAGCAGATTGTGGGAAACAAGAGACCAGATCTCCTCCACAGGTTAAAATCTCAGAAAGAGAAAAGATTTAACTCATTTAGCAGACAAGGCTCAGGAGGTATCTCTGGTGGTGGTGGTAAGTTGTTTGTTCTGTTGTTGTTTGGGATTTTTGCCCTTTTAACTCTTGATATTTGAATACTCCTAGCTATTTACATCTAGCAGCCTTATGCAAATAGCTAGTATACTAAGACCCTTTCTTGATCATGGGAATTTTTTCTGCACTAGTATGTAATAAAAAGCATTTGAATATTAAAGAATTTACTACTACTCCTTGACTTAGTACAATGCTTGGAAAGTACAGAACATTAAAAGCCTTTTACTTGGGAAACACCTTTCCTTAACTTAACTAGTGTTTCACTCAGCAAAGCCATGGTGAAACCAACTCTGCTTCTGGCATACATTAAGCATTAGTCACTGCTAGGAAGGCCTATTGGCAAAATTGAGCCCTTAGCCCTTAGCTATCATATGTCTTTTCCTAAACTATATTTTAACTTCCATAAATAACCGATGAGGTGGAATCTCCTTTTGCACCTCAGTATTGTTCTCTTTTATTATAAGAAAAATCTATTTTGTACCATAATAATATCACTTGCCACAATAACATAAGAGGATTTGCTTCTCTCCGTCCCCTTCCTGAACCAAGCACCCAGACTTCAGTAAGATAAAGAAAAGCCAAAGAAAATGAGAAATATCAATAAAGTTACACTGGTAAATTGAAATACTTACCATCTTGAGGGGAAAACCTGTTATTAAAATAAAAATACCTGAGATAGTGTCAGGCAGTGTGACAATGAAGATGTCATTACTAAATAGAACTCTTCGGTCCCTTAGCTGTCAATAATTAATACATTATTTACACTTGCACATTCTCATTTCCCAGCTTTCAAGATTTCATTTACACTCTGATCCTTTGCTTAGCAGCAAATTTAACATCATTGTGACCTTCTTCTGCCTGACACTATATACCTATCAAGCAGAGAAAGAGAATAGCATCTAATATGTGCATTTATTAAAGCAGAAAGCCTCAGTTAGTGGAAGAAGTGACAAATGCCAGTGTTTGCCACAATAAACTGGAAGAGAAACAAATTGCTCCCAAAGAAAAATCAATTAAGAAGTTGTCTTAATAATATCGTTTGTGGGAGCCTCAGTATTTGCATGTTTTAGGGAAATGTAGCTGAAGTTTTCCTAATTAAAACCCAAAGGAATTATCAAACTCATGAATGCCATACCACAAAGTGTAGACAACTTTATGTTAAAGATATACCATTTTGACTATCCGAAATTAAAATATTCCATTAGGTTGAAATAACATTTTTCTTATGATGCTGAGGAGATGCGTCCATTATATATTCCTAGGAGAAACAATGTCAGATGGTCATATGAGATGTAAATTGCTGTTACATCACAGTGTACATAAATGTACATATTTATTTAGTATAAGGATATGCAAATGCTCAGCATAGAATTTAACATATGTTAAAACTGCTGTAAGCAAGGATTGCCAGAACATAGCTGATTATGGTAACTCTTCTGAAGTCAGTGCCAATTTTCAGTTAATTTTTCTGTTTCAAAAAGCAAGTATCCTGGACCTATCCTGGCATCTGAGTACAGACACTGGATGATCTTGAACAGGGAAAACCAGAGAAATTTGGGGCTTGGGCTCTCAGGGAATTTTCCTGTTGACTTCAGTGCCATCAAGCACTATTAAGATGAGCAACAGTCTTTCTCCAAAGATGGGTAAGCTGAGAAAAGGAGATAACCCAGAGATGCTTTTCCACATACAGGCATTCTACTGAACCATTACAAGAAACCCCAAAGAAGTTACTTTGTCATTTTTTTTGGTTACGTAGAATTTATGGCCATCATTTAGAAGACCTTCTTCTAAGTCTATAAAAATCTAAAGCTCTCACCTGAGTTTCTCATAACTTTGCAGAAGGAGGTTGTATTCTCTCAGCCAAGCAGGTACTTCCTCCAGCTGGAGGTTGCCCACACTGCCAAAACAACGGGGTTGCATTAGGCAGAAGAGAGGGTTTGTACAGTGTGACAGCTTCAGGGTTAACCATACCATTGACTCTTTCGGTCACTCCAAGCACCTCCGCTGAGGGATTGCCACAGACCTTGCACTTCTCTGCGGCGGGGATGGTGTCCTTGTTAATCATACAGAAGCCTGGCTAGATTTGGCACGTCCTGAGATTTCATCTCAGGAGCTGTAATCAGGGGAAAAACACAGACACACTGGACAGCTTCTACAAAATGCTGTACCATCTGCTTGACCAAAATGAACACACCAGCCAGAGGGAGGAAGCGTTGAAATAACATGAACGTGTCGTCTTAGCTAAGGCTAGGCTTTCTCACTGTGTTCAGACACTGTGGACGTGGAAATCCACCTTAGACTAACTTAAACATCAGTTCATCTATACACAAACACAACCACCAGTCCAACAGTGCCATAAAATGATTGCAGGGAAAACCAGCTGCTTCTTTCTTCATGTATAGCCATCACTCAGCTGTTACTGTCAAAGCAATGTAAAAAAAACAGAGGTCTGCATTAAAGAATCCACAAAAAAAAAAAATAAAAATCACTGTAACCACTGTAAAGTTAATACCTCATTAATTGATTTACCATTGCATGACATATTGTCTCCGCTTTCTACAGCCCTGTATCCTCTTCATCATCAGCTGGTGATCTCCAGTTGGCATTGGAATGGGTACACGTTATTGCACCCTTGGTGCCTGCTGTGTCCTACTGTCCCCCTCTCTCTTTTCCCAACGAGTTTTACAGCAACTGATTGTTACAATGCCATAAAAATTAGTTAATATTCAACAAAAGGGAGTTCATGCATTATTTTGTACTCTGAGAAATTAGTATCATTCGCTGCAAATAAAAATTTCCAGAATGAATTCTTGCATGCTAGTTCTTAGCCAGGAGCACAATATATTGGTTGAATTGTGTTTTCTTGTTAGCAATAGAGATTTTATAGCAGAAGCCCTGGCACAATCTTTATGATAGAGGAGCAAACAGTATTGCATCCACTCTGCCATAAAAAGTAATCATTTCTGGAAGACTCTAACACAGTAAAAATTCCAGGCTATGGACTGGAATCAAATTGGTGAACTCCCAAGATGCGTCCAAATGCCACCCAGTTGCAAGAAGATCTGTTCTGTATTCCTGAGCTATTATGGGAATACAGTGTTTATGAGACATGCTGGATTGATGGCATCTACGTGCAAATTATTTTTTGCTTGCCATACAACAACTACACATGGCAATCAGAGTGTAAACTTCCCTCTGTTGTCCATTTTCGTAAATCACTCCTTGACAAGCGATGGGCCAGCTTTATTTAATGGGTTAAGAAAACGGGTTGCGCTCTCACTACAATTGTTCTTCATTTCTATTTGCTCTCATTTTTATCGTTAACAGAAATATTCACAGAATCACAGAATATCAGATATTGGAAAGGACCTTGAAAGATCATCTAGTCCAATCCCCCTGCCCAAGCAGGAACACCGAGATCAGATCACACAGGAACACGGGTTTTGAATATCTCCAGAGAAGAAGATTCCACAACCTCTCCAGGCAGCCTGTTCCAGTGTTCTGTTACTTTCACCGTGAAGAAGCCTTTCTTCATATTTAACTGGAACCTCCTATATTCCCGCTTGCACCCATTTCCCCTTGTCCTGTCATTGGCAGTGACCAAGAGGAGCCTGGCTCCATCTTCCTGACACTCATCCTTTTACATATTTACAAACATTAATGAAGTCACCCCTCAGTCTCCTCTTCTCCAGGCTAAAAAGTCCCAGCTCCCTCAGCCTTTCCTCGTATGGGAGATGCTCCACTCCCTTAATCATCTTCATGGCTCTGTGCTGGACTCTCTCAAGCAGTTCCCTGTCCTTCTTGAACTGAGGGGCCCAGAACTGGATATTACTTAATAAAAATGAAGAGTTTTGCCACATGAATAATTTGGAAGAATTTTTCTTCATTCATGGACTACAAGAGGAAAGTCTAGCTCTTCTCTCATCACTGTACACCCCTGTGACTACTGATAGCTTTGCTCTTGCAAATGCTGACCTGAAAATCAGCCAGGCAAGAAAGGACCTGGCAGAGCTCATCACTGACTAGGAAGCTATTTTGTCTTTCATCTTTCCTGTTAATGCATTAACTATACGTAAAGTTTGGAAGGAAAAAATCAGATGCAGTATTTACTTCCAATTTGGCAAAATCATCCATAGCCCATTCCCTCCAGGATATATTTGTCAAAGGTGGGAGACTGAAAAGCACAAACTAATCTGCACTGCTGCTTCTCAAGTTCTCATTCCCATAAGGACAAAGAAGAACAGAATAGAAAATTGCAGTTTGTTTGTTTTGTTCTTTTGGTTTTTTAAATAATCATCGCCAGACCCAAAAACTTTCCATGAGATAAGGAGGAGCTGCCTACTCTGTTCTTCCTGTGTCCTGTGCATTTTTACTTTTCGTATGAGCATACATAAGAAACCTTAAGATTTTGGAGACCAGCCAGAGCAAGGCCATGCAACCACAGCTCCAGAGTGGCTGTGCAGATGGGCAGCAAGTGAACTCCTTGGGTCTCATCTCAGAGAGGCAAACGGCAAAGCTGAAAGCGAAAGCCTTCACAGATCGCTTCACATCTCGCACTCCTGCTGGCTCTCCCCACTCGGGTGGCAAGGGCAGGGTGAGCGCTGGCACATCCTATGTACCGAAGACTGATGCCAGTAGAAAAGGACAGCCTTGTGGGTCTAACACCAGTTTGCTTCTCCAAAGAGTGACCTGAACACAGTTGAGCCCTCAGCTTCTTAGGCTCAAAACAGGAGTTAAGACCACCCAGACACTTTTGAGGACACAAGTCTCCCTAGCTCTATCTCTGTTTCATAACATGGGAGTACTACATGCTACAGACAACTTCATATATTGTTTGGAGAAAAAAATTAATGTGTGAAGTACTGTAGAGGAAAGCTGTAAGGACCATGTAGTGGGTAGAAAGCCTGGCTGAATGGAATAAAAGAAAGAAATTGAGGAGGTATTTAAAACAAGGAGGAAAAGAAACCATTAATCAAAATGGAAAGACTAAGGAAACAAAATGCAGCAGTGACTAAGAGAGACCAGGAGACACCCAACACTGGGGCAGAAGCTTGCTCTTCTGCAGGCCTGGTAGCTGGGACTTAGCTCTGGCAATACCACCTCAACGTAGCTCTGAGCCCCTGCTCGTACCCCCTGCATCTAATAGCTCCAGAGCAGCACCTTCGAACATGGCTGCACTGGCCTGGCTCCTAGGCCCACGGTGGCCAGCACAGAACCTGCTTGGGGCATGCACATGGCCATCCCTTGCTCCTCTTCCCAATGACTGCATCTGTGCACATTCATACTGGCTGTGAAACCATAGACATCACAAAGGAAATTTGCCACAAAAACACTGCAATGGAGTGCATACATATATATATGTGAGTTTATGCATTAAGTTAAATAGAGGTATAAACAGATCTCACTAGTAAAAGGAAGATCTATTGGTGCTCTTCACCAGATTATAGGCCCTTTGATTTTTTTTATTTTTTTTCTTGAAGATAAGAGGAGACAGAAGCAGCTTTGGTTTTATATGGTCAGGCTCGCTGGCTTTGATAGTTTTGGAACATAACTGCTGATACATTAAGAAAATACAATTTGGCTGTGTCAGCCCATGCTGTGTGCCGGTCTGCTGTGCGGGGGTGGGTAGGGATGAGCATCACAATGCAAAATGTGAACTGTGTGTAAAACCCCACTAACTTCTATCCAGAAGAAGAGTTTATGTAAATTACCATTAAAGCCTTTACTCTTGTTTGCTGATAAATTTATAGACATTAGCATCAAGGTAGCAATCAGGATTCATCAGCTTTACTTTTTTATAACCTGTTAGTCTCTGATAACTTCTCTCTTCAAGTGACATACTGTAACATTGTGCAGTATTAAATGATATGCACAAATAAGTACCTAATGGTAGATTTAAAGATGTTGCAGCAGTCCAAGTTCTTTCATTTTCCTGATTATAACGGCATTTGCATAATGTATGAATTCAAACATTATTGCTGTTAAATAATGCATAAATATTCTCCCATGCTGAAATACATCTATTTCCTCTCCATGAATTATTTTGAATGTATCATTCAGTTGTTTTTCTATTTAAAAATGTAGTTAGAACTCTGCATATATCAGTATTATGACTGGAAGAAGTATCATCACAAGTAGTTGGCTAACGCTCCAAACTGTAAATGAAGTATACATTATTAAATGAGCCATCTCCTTCCTTCTTCAGAAAGCATTATCACCAGAATACAATATTTAGTATTTCTGAAATGTCAGAAAGAAATGCAGGTACATATTTGATTATCTGGCAGGTCTTAGGGAAGAAAAAAAGAAAAAAAAAACATGTTGCTCCCCAACCTGAAGGGAATAAGAACACAGCCACATATAAAAAGAGATAAATCTGTAAGAGGTAGTTGTGTGAGTTCTTGAATAGCTCTTTGTGAAACTAGGCACCATCAACACCCATTGACTTCCAATCCCATATCCCCTAGATGATGGACCCTTTTATTTATATTTGATTTTATAAAATGTGCCATCCAGCAAACTCTTAGATAAATCCTGTCAACACTGTCACAGAAGTCAGTTACATCAATGACAGATGACAGGATGAATAAAAGGACTTCAGGATTCAAGTATATAAGCTTGAGCACAAAAAAATTTAAGTCCGTGCACAACATTTAACAATAAAAATGTCAAAATAAAAATAACATAAAATGTATGTCCCTCCTGGCTCTATAGCCCAGCTGAAATGGTCAAAGATGGTAAAGAATTTAATAAAACCCCAAGGGCTGAAAAATATCTTCTTTATACAAGTTTACTTAGAAAAGTGCAAATGTACAGATTTGCCTGGTTCACCCTAGTGTCTTTTTCCCCTGCTTATGTCACTGCAACATCTTTGTTATGAAATATCTGCTTTTTGCAATTGCAGTGTTTAAAGTAAGATTTCAGTATTAGCTTCTAATTGTATAGCCTCTCTCTTTTCACTCCTCTAAACTTAGTGACGTCTTTTTGAATTACTTTCTTACTTACCACACAGACATGACTTAGTGTTTCAATTTGGACCCTAACTTGCTGGATTCTCTCATCTCAGTCAATTTTCCATTTGGCAAAGGTAGGAAATAATCAAGTCTCCAATAAACATCATCTTTTTTTAAAGTGTGTCATCTTTTGTGATTTGTCATTATAATGCTAAAACGCACCTGCTCCATCAGTGCCCATTACCATTACTTTACCCATATAAACCCACACACCTATATATACATATGTGGAAAGAAGCTATTTACTCTGTCAAATAGATTTTCTGTCACTGCTCCTCCATTTTTCCTTTGCTGCTACTGATGGTATAGTGGAAGTGCACTTTTAAAACCTAATAAGCTGATACAGTGGTAAAATGAACATATTTTGCCTACACTTAGAATCTGCGTAAACTGGGGAACATTCTGAAGTGGATTTGATCAACTTGAAAGTATTGCAAATAAAGCGCAGAAAATGTCATCCCTTAAATTCAATACATTTGTTAACCCAAATAAAACAGACTGAAAATTCACAGACAATGCTTAGACATCTCAAAAAAGAAAAAAAACACCAACCAAAAAACCACAGAAAAACAAACAATAAAAAGAAAGAAAAGTTGCTGCACAAATGCTTTACCGTGAGTAAAGCCCTTGCTTTACAAGACTGGCTATTATTCCACAGATTGGACCACAGAGCCGTGAGAACATAGTTAAAAACCTGCATTTCGATCAACAAAGATACTGCCATTTATGTATCTGAGCTGTGATAGGGAAATATCCCACCTTTAAGACCTCATAATACCCACTCAGACACTGTCTATCGACAAATTAACTCAAATTAACTCTTCCATTGCCTTTAGATTGAGGTATTTTCTTTCTGGAGAGGCGGGATATTTCAAATCACTTCACACCTGCATCCTCAGCCTGGCAGCAGTGTCCTCTTCATGTAGCTGAACATCTGGTTAACTTTACTCAGCCCAGTAACTGCCACACTTAGGGGCTAAGTTTTCNCAGATTCCCAACATACAATTAGTGAAAGGCCAAAGAGACAAATGGGCTGCCTAGAGCAAAGCTAACCTATGTGCTGTCTGATGTACTTCAGCAATTTTCACGAGTCATAAAGAAAGAACTAGGCAGGTGGAAAGAAACATGCTTGCTCTAGTTAAAAATGGCTTTGTTTAATTCACAAATGAATTAACGAAGTATGAAACTCATCTTCTTATCTCGTTGTGGGTTTGCTGTCAGGAGCAGAGGGGCATAGTTCAGAACTGTGACAAAAAAGAACGGCGGTGTACATTTCAAACGCTACTTCCCATGGGTCCCGTGCTTTGATTTCTGCGTTTAATACTGATAAGAAGTGACAGTAGTTGGATAAAACAATCAAAATTGGAGTTGAAGAGCTTATAAACCTCCTGACACTTCAATAAACCAAAAGCCAATACAAACCTTAAAAAAATCATATATCCATTTTGACTCTGAATGGCCACATGGAGCAGAGCTGACACGCGCTCAGAGGGCTAGAAGTTACTTCCTGATTTATTTTACTCTCATTTCATAAATTTTAAATAAAAAAATAAATGCTAAATTCTACATGGAGAAGTAAAATCTTTTATAATCTTTTAGACAGTTGCTGCCAGCTCTCAGGAGAGCTTTATGCCTGCTGCTAAATGTCTACAAATCAATATTTAATATTTTAGAAGATGAAGTCTTAATTATCCATCTCCCCTTTAAGCATCAAACCCACTTTCAGTGAAAATACAACCATGTGCTGGCTGATGGATTGACTGCTGCTTATTAGCACATCTTTTCCTGTAGGTCAGAGAAAAAGGTTTCCAATCACATTTCTTGTTTGCTAAAGACAGTATACATTCCACCTGACTTTACCCATCTATAAGTTGATCTCATCTGCTTTCTAAAACTCCTGCCACAGTCAGTGGCACCTCAAGCATAGGACTCAGTGTATCAGACTTTACCCTGATGTCCTGGTTGGAGATTCCTGCTTCTCCCCAAAGGCAATGGAGAGCTCAGGCAACTAGCCTGAACTACATAACAGACGTACAGACAGCAAAGACTAAGCGAGTGGTAAACTGTTAATTTATGAAACCACAGACGACTGAAAGAAAGTGTGAAAATTAGAGAATGATATTCCTTAAATATTTTTAATTTGCAGTCTGGGCAAATCTTATTGCCGAATATATTTTTCTCATTTGCAAGTGCAGCTATTCAAAGTGTATAAAATTTATGTAGGAAATTCTGAAGGCGGCCAGATTTTCAGATATTAGGGCAACTAAAAATGTTGATGCCTCAGCATTCAGCCACCCTGGGATTTAAAAATCTTGTTTTAAGTGCTCTAGGAAGAGATTCACTCACCTTCTATTTAATGGACGTTGAAGGAAAGGAAAAACATAGAATCCAGCACACTCTGGATCTGGATATTTTGAAAGTGAGTTACCTATCAAACTCTTCTACTTACCCTACCCACTTTCAATTTAGTATCTCCAAACACAAGGATTTTTAGCAGAAACAAGAAATGAAATCCACTGAAACTAACAGGGATCTTTCAGCTGATTTCAGTGGAATCTGGATAGGCCCCAGGAGCACAAAATCATTGCAAAACTTAAATACATATACTTCAGTAATGTGGAGATTTTGACAGGGGAATAGTGCACTCAGAGCTCACAAAAACGAATGGATTTTTCTAATAGACATTTCTGCTTTAGAAAAAAGAGAGCATAATTTTGGAATAAATGAAAAATATCTTTCAATTGTCAATAGAATAATAAAAATAAAAATTCTTTGTAGATTTAAACTTTTAAGGTAAATTATTTTTTTTCAAAAGCCTAAGAAAGCATGATGTATCAGGCCATTAATACAGCATCCCTACTCTGACAGTGGTCCATACTTGATATTTACTGAAAGGGTTTAAGGATCAAAAAACCCCAACTAATGTAGCTTCTCCCTGCTGTTTTACACTCTAGGGCCTGGCAATCACCACTTTCTCCTTAGAGTTCATATTTCTTATACTAATATTGAGAAATACTGGAAGTTACACTATTTGCATATTCAACACCTGTGTTGTCAAAACACTTAATATTCAGGTAAAAAATCCCACCAAAACACAATAGAATACGAATGAGGCCACAGTGTTGTGTTTCATATCCCGCTAAATCAAGTGCAGGTCTTGTTTCAGCATGCACGTGTGTGCAAATATGTCCTCCTTGGAATCAACAACAATGGACACAATTATTTCTTGTTATGTGACTTAGTGAACTCTAGGTACAAGAAAGGAAATCTCAGGTGCCAGTACAAATCATATTAGTGATGCGGGTAAATCTTAATCCTGTCACAGAATTTGAATCTTTAGGGCATAAAGCAGCACAATCACCTTTGTTATCGCAATCTCACTTTGCCTGTGAGTTGCCCAAGGAATACACTAACACCCTGCCTCTATCATGGTTTTAGCAGTGTATATTTGTAGAGGAAACCTGTTTTAGAAGGTAACACAACGCCCACCAGAGAACCTCAGTTTCAGGTAAGAATGTTGTTTCAGGTAACATTGTGAATCAAGATTGGCTGCCAGACCCCAGCCTGGCACTTAACCGAACACGTAAATTCAATTTATAGCCAAGGGGATTACTCATGCTAAACTAAATTACATGTTCACATGACACTTCCCATGAGTGCCTCCCTTCAGATCACCCTTCCAAATGACCAAGACTGTTTTATATGAACATGTGGCCCTACATGGTTAATAGTTTTGTCTTCTCCCATCCTCCTGTAAGCAGACTGCTTCTCATCCCCACCAAAACCAATACTTCAGCTTCAAACTTATCAAAATAAATAAGCAATAGTTCCTGGCTCTGGGCACAAATTCAATCTTGCAACACAAACACAGATGATGTCTTTTGTGCTGGCATGGCCATGGCAGGCAGCTGCTCTGCACGAATCTCTTGGGTGCAGCTCCCACTCAACTCCTCCTTCAAAGAAGTGCTGATCCTTGGACTTACCTTTTAGCAACCTTTGTCCTCTCTGCCTGCTTCTCTGTGCCATGTAGAAAGCATTCTCCAGCTGTTAGCAGCTGCCTGCAGAAACTGCTGCTGTTCTGCAACAAGTGCGAGGCCATGAGATGGGATGGTGTCCACAGCACCTGGGAAAAGCCCAGAGGCAGATGGTTGCTCCAGACCTGCTGATGTGGGGTATTCTGGCTCCCTTTGATATGATGACCCCTTGGCAAGGTCTTTCCATGATCAAAAAACATCTGAGAAGTCTCACAGGGTAGGCAGAGGGGAGAATGAAGCCTTCAGGGCACCGTGCCTTCAAAAAAAAAAAAACCAGCAGAGATGTCTGGCAGTCTTCCTAGCACAGGGAGGGTTTCCCTAACAGTACTGTGATGTGCACACCTTTAAGACTCCATTCAGCTATTTTTATGGTGGCTTTAAACAGAGAGAATATTAAAGATGCAACTCTTTAGCAATTGTGATTTCTTACAACAGTTTTGGTGGAGCAGTAACTACTTATCACCCTTCTCTATTTCATATTTTTGTTTCTGCGTTAAAAGAATTTCATTGCATTATTCAATGACAATGGCAGGCGACAGCCATCAATTTGGTTCTGTTGAATTCAAGAGCACCATGCTGACTTACTCCAATTTCTGGCCATGAGCTACTTAAAGCGATTTCAATGTACTGCACAGAAAATTTCTTCAAAAGACTTTTTGTTTTCACTGAGTGGAAATTGTCCTCAATACCATGAGTGTACAGCAGCTGTATCAGACTTTTGGTCTACTAATTAAGAGAACTAGAATAATCAGCTTTAAAGCTCTAATACCCATCTCTAAATATCTCTAAATTAATTCAAACTAATTTTTATACAAGAAGTAGGGAGCACTACTTCTTATGCGGACACGCCATTTTGGTATAACCTGAAGAACTGTTACTGTTTATGGTTTTATTTTGGGGGGGTGGGGGTGGGAAAGTCATTAATGACCTAATCCTGTCCACTTTGGGTTAAAAAGGAGTCTTTCTTCCAGCATGAGTAGAAACAAGATCAAGCACTAAATACATGTCTTCCCTAGAGGACCAGGACATGCTGATGTGAGAGATTGCTCCAGCAAGCAGAAAAATGAGCTGGAACTTCTCCTGCTTTTGCTTTGTCCTTTGCATTTTTCATACTCTGTATTGACAGCTTCTAGATATGCAGCATTCTGTGGCTGGTGATCCTTCCTACGCCTATGTACTTTGCTGTCTACAGCCCTATTAACCTCAGATTTATTAGCTAGTTTGTCAACCACTTACACTGCTAACTTCCCAAGAGGCACACACATCCCTATGTGAAGATGCACCAAAAAGAAAGCAACGGGAAAAAAACTGCAACCCATCTCACCCTTTTAAACTTTAAGAACACTTAAACCAAAAGTGAATATTCTACACGTATTCAACCAAGCATTAAAATTTGAAACAAGCTTAAACCATGTCTAGCAAGCCCCAATACTCATTTTACCTTCAGAAACTACCATTTTCTTACTATTTTTTATTGTTTGGGGAGAGAGAATTAAGTTAATTTATAGAAAAAGATCATGGCAGATATTCAGTAGGAAAGTTAAGCTATTAATAATGAAAAAAGATACACGGGTTTGTGTGATTAAGGCTCAGCTATAAAATGTCTCAAAAGGGCATTATTTTGATGGCAGTTCTTGGGGCTCCATTACAACAATGTGCTAAAATTTAAATGCTGGGCACAGACTTGTTTCATCACCTTCTCATGGAGGTGGCTATGACACATAAGCAGCATGCATGTTCTTGAACATCATGAAAATCTGACTCTAAATGCCAACTGGAGATGGGAAATCAAACCAGCAAGGGGATAGCAGGAACATTTATGAAATATTAGACAGGTGGAAAAACAAAAATAGAGCATTTGGCTCACATAAAGGACTAGCAATGAAACTTTGCTAAAAGATTATGAACACTTTATAAGTTTGTGTAAATCATCAAACATTTATTGTTTAGGCATGTTTCTGCAGTTAGGATACATTTAAAGAATAATCGTGTCCTCAAAGGCCTTCAAAACATTCATTTTCCTGCATGATTTGCTCTAGGGTGAATTCACCAGGCAACATAGTAAAACATCAGTTGCCTCAACACTGCTGAGGCTATTTTAAATAAATTCTTTTCCTGTGTTTTCCTCAGTGTACGTCTTTGACATTTAAAAGAATAGGGAAGTGATTTTATATTACCTTGTGAAAAAAAATATGAGAATGCACGTAAAAGGTTATGGGGGAACAGGAAGGCAGTGTGGGGAAGGCTTTACCACGAATTTGAGTGCTGAGTGCCTAGCCATCCTATGTTTTATTTCACTATGCCATCAAGGACTCAGCAGTATCTATTGCACTGAACCCAAGATACACTTGGGACAAACAAAACCTTTTAAATAATTTGCAATAAGTTTAAATGAAAAACAGTCTGACAGAACGGATTTTTTTAAGTGGCATGATATAAAAAGCTCAACTAAAAGTTTAGCAAAAATAAAATACATGATGGGCTACTGAAGCAGTCTATTTCACTTACTGAACAAGTCCATTATTTATTGCAAAAATAAAAGGAATACGAAAGAGAAGGTAGATATACTTGAAGTTTAAGAGTGGTTTACAATGATTGCAGTTTAATTCTAATGGATCTTTCCTCAAGCATGTATTTATTTATCAGTTCTTTAAAAAGAATGGAAAAAAAATCGCAAATGTACTTGTATGAAGTAACTAGAGTGTGCTTTCTTTTTCTTTTAAAATTTTCTTGTGAAGTTGTTGGATGCACTAGGTCTCTAAAAATGCAGAATAGTACAACCCTCTGAGAATGTGATGATCCAGGGTACCTACGAGTGTTGCAATCAATCCTTTAAAGCTTAGGCTTGCATGATGCCTATCAATGACTTAGAGTGTGCAAATATAGTCCTCAGAAGGAATTAGTGCAGACCATCATGCCCCTTCAGACAATTCTTAACTACAGGACTAATTTGAAGGAGTATTTTAGTTACCAAGAGTGCAAGTTAACACTCTGTGATGATAAGTGCTGTCAACAGCCCTGTGGGTCAGCCAAATAGGCCTGGTCTGGTGAAGAATAAAGGGTATACCTTGATTTCTGCACCTGCTTCAGATAACTCATATTTTAAAGTCAAAGTATTTGGCCCATCAGGGAGCAGTATGAGGGCTGTTGACATGAAGGAATGGGAACTTACTACTGCTCCAGTCTGTCCTACTACTTCCTGCCTTCCCCTCAGGCAATGCTAACAAAATCCTTGAACCCAATTTCAGCTAACACTGCAGTAAGTAAGGTGGACAAATGCAGTCCCAGAATAGGGTAGTTTGACTCCACGTTTCAAATTTTGCTTCACCAGAAAGTGAAAAGCTGCTAGTTTGGGTCAGAATTACCATTGGATGAGAAGACACGTTTTGTTAATCTGTTTTGTTAAGAAAGCTGCATAGACAGGACTAGTTTTCTGACTCCAGAGAATGAGAGTGAAAACATTTTATAAGACCATCTTCACAAACTCAAAGATTATCTCTAGATACATAAGGTTTCACAAAGCTTGGAAGACAGAAAATCTGTGCTGGGAAATACTAACAGAGTTTCCATGAAGTAGCCTCTTAAAACAAGATGACGCATAGGGATGTGTATGGACAGATTTTTTTAGTGTTAATTCTTAAAAGTTGCATAGCCCTGCTTCTTTTTGAAAAAGGTTTTTAAAATAATATATTTAAAGGCTTTCAAATAGTCAAGTCCAGCCAGAGCTTTTCCTGTAAGGTAGGTTGGTGTACAGGTAGAAGGCAAGTCTGAGGGGGTTCTCTTACAGCATATCCCATCCACTCATCCCTTTTCTTTTTTAATCCCTATTCTACACAGGAACTTTTCTGAATATTATAGGAAGAAGGGCAATTATTTTGGCTTGTACTGTCCCATTTATGAGCCCTTTTGTAAGATTTTTACTAGGGTGATTGCTGGATAATGAGGTTTTGATATAAAAGCATTCTTCACTTCAAAAAAATCAATCACATTATTAATTCTGTGTGTTATTTTCATGGTCAGTGTCGACTACTATGCAAGTATATTTTGCCTAAACCAAACAAATGTACCAATCCCAGTTTTGTCAATGTATTTCTAAACACTTACTATATTTGACATTTGCAGCTACATACTTAAAACCGCTTACTCTTCACTATTGGATTTATTGATTGAAATGCCATTCATTTTGTGCAGATAAAAGATGTGGCTTAGCCTGTTTCTCTTTATTAAGATGTGGCCATACATAAGTTTCACTTCACTTAAAAAAGCTCAGATATCATTTTCAGTGCATTTTCTTCATAGATAACCATTTAAATTTCTGAAGAGAATTATTGTAGAATGCATTCATTCACCTTGTGTTTAGTAGAAACACTTCTATTAGCATAAAGGCTTCTGCAACCCTCTTTGCTAGTAGTTACTCAGTTGTTTACACATTGTTTGCATGTGTGTGTAAACTGCAATATTAACTTTAACGCATCTAAATAAAAATTAAAGAAAAAGTGAAACACGAGGTATTCAGGAAAGTTAGAGCATTGTAGAATGCAGATCTTTATTCTAATCAAAACATCAGGATGTCTAACTTGAAACTAATCACAGTCTCTTTAATTGCTATAGCTAAAGAGTATTCATCCCTCTCTAGTGCTTGAGAGAAATAATACAAGACTTCTACTGCTACTGGGTAACAAACTGTTTCGAAGTTCAGATTACATGGTTTATAGCCACTGACTACCTGTGGTCAAGAGATCATTAAAAAAATTTTTTTTTCAAATGTAATGGCAAAACTTCCCTTAAGGTGAAAGTATCATGGTGACAGAGACAAAGAAACAATTCCCAGTTGGAACGATGAGTTCTCCTACATTTTTTCCTGTTTTCAAATTACTTTTTCATATCTTAACAACAAAACGATCAGAAATTTGGTACAACAGACAACTTCCCCTCCCTTTTTCAAGCTACGAACGGACCTTTCCTGTCCAGTAATAATAGTGATAATTGTCCATTTTTATCCCCAAGGAAGCATGGTAAGAATATGCATTGAATGCTGATAGTGCAAATCACCTTGCAAACAAGTTCAGTCAAGGGCGGTGTCCACGTTTATGAGATCCTCAGCAAGGACGTAAAGTTTACAGATGGGTAAAATTGTAAAATTACCAATAGAATCATAGAATTGTGTAGGTTGGAAGGGACCTTTAAGAACATCTAGTCCAACCATCAACATAACTCAAATGAAAAAAAAAAACAAACCAACAAATAAAAAACCCAAACAAACCAAACAAAACACAACCACCCCTCCCCTCCAAAAAAAAGCTCCACCAAAAATCAAACAAACAAAAACCAAAAACAACGGCACCCCACCGCTAAAACATGTCACTAAGCGCTATGTCAATTCATCTTTTCAATGAATGATACCTGGAGGTATTCAACCTCCAGGGATGGTGCCTCAACCACTTCTCCGGGCAGCTCGTTCCAATGCTTAGTAACCCTTTCAGTCTAAAAAATTTTTCCTGATATCCAATCCCTTCTCTGGATCACTCTAGCACCTCAATATCTTTTTTGTGGCAAGGGCCCCAAAACTGGACACAGTACTCAAGGCGGGGCCTCATCAGTGCTGAGTAGAGAGGGACGATCACCTCCCAGGTCCTACTCACCATGCTGTTCTTGAAAGAGGCCAAGATGCTGTTGGCCTTCTTGGCCACCTGGGCACACTGCTGGCTCATGTTCAGCCGACAGTTGACCAATATCTCCAGGTTCTTTTCTGCCAGGCAGCTCTCCAGCCATTCTTCCCCAAGCCTGTAGTTCTGCATGGGGTTGTTGTGACCCAAGTGCAGGACCCAGAACTTGGCCCTGTTGAAACCCTTCCCATTGGCCTCAGCCCATCGATCCAGCCTGTCCAGGTCTCTCTGCAAAGCCTTTCTACCCTCAAGTAGGTTGACACTACCCCCTAGTTTAGTGTCATCTGCAAACTGACAGAGCGTGTACTGAATCCCCTCATCAAAATCATTGATAAAGATGTTGAAGAGAACTGGCCCCAGTACCAAGCTGTGGGAAACACCACTCATGACCGGCCTCCAACTGGATTTAACTCCATTCACCTACACTTTCTGGGCCTGGTCCTCCAGCCAGTTTTTAACCCAGCAGAGAGCACTCCCATCTAAGCCATGGCCTGCCGGTTTCTCCAGGAGGATACTGTAGAATCCTGTATCAAAGGCCTTACTAAAGTTCAGGTAAATAACATCCATAGCTTTTCCCTCATCCACCAAGCAGGTCACTTTGTCATAGAAGGAGATCTGGTTTGTCAAGCAGGACCTGCCCCTCGTGAACACATGCTGGCTGGGCCTGGTTACCTGGATGTCCCTCATGCGCTGCATAATAGCACTCAGGATGATCTGTTCCATGATCTTCCCAGGCACCAAGGTCATACTGACAGGCCTGTAGTTCCCTGGATGATCCTTCTGGCCCTTCTTGTGGATGAGCATCACATTTGCTAGACACCAGTCATCTGGGACCTCCCCAGTATGCCAGGACTGCCGGTAAGTGAACAAAAGTGGCTCAGTGAGTACTATGGCCAGCTCTCTCAGTACGCTTGGGTGGATCCCATCTGGCCCCATAAACTTGTTTATATCCAGGTGTTGAAGCATATAGTTATGGATACAGAGAAAGATAGGGATGGATATGGTGAAGAAAAGTAGAGTAGCAGAGTCTCAAAAGTTCCCAAAGCTGAAGATGAAGCCTACAACTTGATGCTGCAAAACCCAGAAAAACATTCAAACCAGGAAATTATTAGCTGAAACCAACAACCATCTGTATTTTTCTACAGTGGTAAGATTTTTATGTACTTTAAAAGTATCAGAGGAAGAGAAATTACATGAGTGGAGGCTGAGGAATGCCTGATGCCCTGTAACCCAGAACTTCTGATGCAGCAGCAGCATCTGGGCTCCAAAGTGCTGCCTGCTGTATGACATCCTGTGCCCAAACTCAAGCAGAGCTGTCAGAGAAGCAAGCTGCTGAAATCACTTTACCACTACTATAAACCACTAACTTGAAAAGGAGATCTAGAGTACAATGGGATAAATAATACCAAGCAAGAATTGTTCTAATGCTAATATTGCTTTAACTTCAGAGGGATGAAGGAACAGTCATAACTGAGTTAGAAACAGAGCATGCTGTTTATTTGTTAACAGCCATAAAATTAGCTGTCGTGTACCACTATACAAGTTTGTTCTTAACCTCCTTTGCGATGCTCAGTTTAACCTCGTGAATGAGACAAATGATTGTCATCCTTTGGAAATGCAATACAATATAATTTAAGTTAGCATAAACCCCTTGCGACCCATCCACGATTTATTAGAAGTTTGGAAATGAGTGTTGCACACTTCCTTCCCCTGTTTGCTATCTCCTGCCAACTGTGTAAGGACTCAATAAAATAGCCATCCATCCTCTTTTGTCAACCAATAGTTCTCTAGTCTCAAGCTATAAATGAACAGCACAATAAATTAAATGTTTGACAGGGAAGATGTATGGCTTCACAATATTGTTTGATCTATGTTTTTAAGGAGAAAGCATTGAAACCCATAGCTCTAGTTATGCTATTGATTACTGGAGAAAAGTGTTTAAATAAAGAATATAGAACATCTCTCTTCTCTTTTTCACCCAACCTTGGAAATTGTTCTAATTCACAATCAGAAGAAACAGTAAGGAAATACAAGTAGTAATCAAAAAGTAATGGCAGCAAATCCAGTTTGGTGCCTCAAACAAAGACACTTCTTTGTGATTAAAAGGAAGGATATTGATAACTGAAGTTGAACAGATACTTTTGGAAAACAGAGCAAAGGACAAAGCTTCCCTTCACCTTACTGCTGAGAGCTGCAAATTAAGTCAGAACCAGTAGAGAGAAACAGTTACCTCCAGAGATGATTAACCCCCTCTCTCTGCTAGAAAGCTATCTTGACACAGGTCAGACTGTCCTGTTGAGCTGCTTATCTCTGATGACTAATTTTGAGCCTACGCTAGATGACTGGTTCAGATGAGATGCCTAATATTTAGGCAGCTAAATTTAGGGGAGATGAATCACACAAAAGAGCCTGTCTAGCCGCTGTTAAAATCAACAGGAAGACAAATTTTGAGTGGTGCTCTACGAATGGCAAACCGGCCATTTTACCAACTCAGTCATGCTACCATCATGCTGTAACATACTGTACCAAAACCTCTAAGTACTGAGCTGTTTGAAACTCCAGGATGCCTCTAATCCAGGCTAAGCACAGCTTTCTGTCTCTATCATCTGGGATAAATTGCAGCCCAGGAAACCACTGATGTGGGCAATTTGACTGGGTTGTCAGAATGGTTTCCAGGCAAGGAAAGACAGCAAAGCAGAGTCCAACCTGCATTTGTAGGAGCCTGTATCCATGCCGGATATATGGACTTGCTCCTATGGACCTGTTGTACCTTACAGCACAACTCTGTGGATAAGAAACAGCAATATGCAGAGTGTTTGAGAGAGGGGTGTCAATAGCTGGCACTCAGGAATGAGCTACAGTTCCAGGAAATCAGGAAAACACGTGCACTGTAGTACTCTGTCAGCCTTTAGGTGGGCTTCAACACTGCTCCAAAAAATCCTGCTCTGCCTTTCAGTGTTTCAGGGTAGGCAGGCCCAGTGTAACGTCCTTTCCAGTGAGCATCAGCAAGTCCAAATTAACCCAAGATCACATCTGCACAAAAATAACTACTCCCAACAGGGCAGCCTAGGGATGTCTTTTGTAGATGGAAAGAGTCTGTTATGAAACACTTTCTGTTTTTTCCATGTCCATCTTTTCTTGACATATGAACTTTCAGCATCCAGTGCTGTGTGAAATAACTGCAATTTTCCTTCAAGCACCTATTAACACTGATGAGCTGTAGATGGGAAGCATGTGATCAGCCCACTCAACTTTCCATGTACCTGCCAAAACAATGATGCTACAGAATGAAATCTGCCCTTGTCTTTAGATATTTTTCTGGAGAATCTGGTGTGAAAACCTGAGGAACATCTGTAAAGTAATAGGAGAATCAGTAGCAAACAATTTGTGAGGTGTCAGCCTGACATTTGTTTCAGATAGTACCTAAATAATGAATTTCACAGGGAAGTAGATGCTTTCTGCAATTTAAAGTTTATGCAAAGCATAATTTTTAAGAAACTTCCCTCTACCAACAAGTCACTAATCTGTCCGTGGGAGGCAATTTTCACGTACTTCCCACGTATAGACACAAAGATTACATCTTTCTACTGGAAACCTTAGGCTCCTTTTTATTTAGCATATTTTTCTTGCAAAAGGAACTATAAAAGCCTGAGTAATCTTGTGTTTTAAAAACAGCTTTTTAATCAATTTAGTCATCTGATTGGAAGGACCAAGAGAAAGAAAATATCTCAGCCCAAGTTAACTTCTTGACCAAGCACACATTTTTAATTTCTCTCTGAAAATGAGCTCCCACCTGACATCCCAGGAGAATACTGAACTTAAGCAAGAAAGTGTGCCCAAGTGCATTGGGTCAGGATAACCTCAGCCTCAAGTTGTGTACAGTATTTGCAACTGAACCATTCACATGCTGCCAAATTCAGACCCAGCTGAGGAATTTGACACCAACTGGACACCACTGCAAGTGAGGAAGGAGTTAAAATATCTCAGGGGAATCAGCCATTTATTCTTCCTTCCAATGGAATTCCCAGTCCAGAGTAATGCATATACCCTACCTGCACTAAAAGTTTTCACTAGCTTCTAAAGCTTGTATTTCTGCATACCTCCCTATGCAGTGCGACTGAACGCTTTTTACATTCAGAAACTCAGTGTTCAAGTCTCTACCCAAACTCAAGTATACATGTGCCACCCCGCAGCCCTTCCAGTGCTCCCAGCATGGAGACCCACAAGCCTGACGTATCTGTAAGGCCATTGCTGTGCTCTTCTGGGCTTGTTTCCTCCTCCTCTCCTGCAAGAGCTGAGACAACTCTGCGAGTGGTCCTCTCTCGCTGGCCTCAGCAGCCCATGTCCTGTTCAGTTGGGATTTAGGGCCAGACCTTAGATGAGGTTACGTGCGTGTGACGAGGTGTGCCATATCAGCAACGAAGGGATTGCTTCTTCCTCATACCAAATACAAATTAAAATCGTTTGAAGCTCAGTGCAAATAATAGCAATGATATGTCATGCCACCTTTGAACTAGTGGGATCAGGTGGTAGGCACAATTCAGTTGCAGCAGATAAGAGCTCTGTGCAAGGTAGTTGCCCTGGGCTCAGCTTCATGTTGCTCTTGCAACTGAAGTAGCCTGGTGAGTGCTCACCTGGGTATCTCGGTCCCACACTTCAGACTGCAAGGTGGAAGCCCTGATGCTCGCTCACGCCGGGTTTAGCACTGTATCCTCTTTGCTCTCACCCTGCAGTAGTATGAAGTTATTATTTTAGAATCATTTAAGTAAGAAAGCACGGATATACCAGCAGCAACATACATTCACCCATCAAGATCAACAGTCCTGTCAATGACCCAGAGGATAATTTTTGTAACTTTTCCTGCCTTGCAGCCAGGTAGTAACACAGCAGACACTCATCTCTTCCTGTCTCTACACTGTCCCAAAATTAATCCAGTTTCCAAAATTCAGAACTTGGCAGAGATACAATAATTTGTCCAAAGGCCCTACACTCAGAAGATAAATCACAGGCCAGAGGGACACCTTACAGACCAAGCGTCCATTCTGTGGCACTTGTATGGCCTCAAATGTGTTTGCTGCTTGTTCTTCAGCATGTGGTGCTCCGACAGCCTCAAGACACAAAAGCTCGAAGTTTTGAATGAGGTTCATCCGAAGTCCTCAGACAGCTGACAATTAAGTCATATCAAAAATGGTTCAGAAAACCCAACACCTACTGCTTGTAAGTTTGTTATTGGAAATAGGATTTTCTTCAACACTACCTGGTTCACTCTCTAGGTAAGCCCTCTCCTGTTACTCTCCAAGGAAGACGCTGTTCATAACCCATGTGTTCATGAGAAAGTTGCAGGCCTGGGTGAAAGGTGGACAGGGGTCCATCCAAACACCATTGCTGGGCAGAAGGATGACAAACAGTAGGTAGGATGTATGTAACAAGAATAGAGACTGAGGGGGAGGGGGAAGGGGGAAATCTAGAAGATTAGGTGTTTCCTGCCCACTGGAAGCTACTCTTGGTATCTTTACCTATACTAGTGGGGTCAAAAGTCACACAGATGTGCCACTCATGGATTGTCCCTGTGCTGTGTAAAGGCAGCATTGGTGTTTCCAGATGAACCTCTAAAAATATATCAAGTAACCACCATCTGATGCACTTCAACAGTAACCAAGACATTTTTCCCTGAAGCATAGCCTGGAAATGACAGTAAAAAGAAAAATCACGATTTAGAAATGGAATCCTAAAAGACTGCTTCTTTGAAGAGAGCTCAGTAAATATCTCTAAATTAGCTTCTGAATAGCTCTAAATTAACTTCTATTCAGGACTAGATTAAGGTAGTCTGGGTTCAAAGGTGCCTTATGAGAGAGACACCAAATGATCCTGCAATCATCCAAATAATCCCCCACCTGGCATAGTCAGGGTGACTAAAAGTATAGCTCAGGCCCTTTCTGCCTCTCAGGAGCACTGTCCAGGTCTGTTCTCTTGTCTGAAGAAGAGAACCCTTCATTATCAAGAGGGTAGATTAGCTCTGGTGGACATGTGGGTGAGACCTATGGCACTTCTCCCCCCTGCCATTCCACTGTTATTTCAAGCTGATGCTTTGGCTCTGGTAGGCACCAGACCTTGCTGCAGCTTCAGGTTCTGGGGAAGCACAGGCAGCTCAAGCTGTGTCTAACACAGCCAGGCTGCATTGCTGACATCTGCTTATTTATTGCTTTATGCACCTTTGCACTGAAAGCAAATTTAAAATAAAATAAAATAAATTTCCCTGTAATATGGTAATTCCTTAATAGCTTGTTCAAGAATTCCAGAGGATCAGTGCTATTTTTAATCAAATCCAATGTCATCTACACCTGAACTCTCAAATAATTATATTACTTTCACTCCAGAATGTTTATACCGTGTTCAGCTTCACAGGATTTTGGCTACATCTTGCAGCTCTTATATTTGGAGGTGATCCCTGTAGCCTGCATCAAGACAGAGGAGTTTTGCACACCTTATCATATCTCTTCCTGTTATTTGACTGTCTTCTCTGTCCCACCTTCCCACAAAATAAACAACTTGCCTCCAATGACTTTTTCTTCCATCAGTGCCAGTTTTGCTGGTTTCTGTGCCACAGTCTGTTACTTCTGACATCTTTTCCTGGGCAATCCCAGCCTGACATGATATGACTGACAGGATTACCTAAATTGCTCTTGGCCTTGCAAGACTATTCCCCAGCAGATACAGCTTTCAAAGACGAGGCCTGATCCTGCTTCCTTGCAATTTAATTTTTCAGAAGTGGTGATATATATCTATTGAAGAGACATCATAACCATTAGCTCTTTGAAACAAGATTCTCTTTTTAGTTGAAGTGGTAATTTCAAGTATCTTATCGTGTGACTGAGATTTGACTTAAGGAAACACTGACTAACTCCACACTTTACATTTGCTTATTCTGCATAAGGGCATTAACGGGCATCTGTACTGCACAATTTAAATCGTGAAGAACTAGCAATTGTGATTAATGACCAATATCAAAAAACATTCAGCTTTAGAAAGGCACTAAGGCAATAGCTTACCCCCACAGAAAATTGCCTTGGCATGAGGAACATGTTGAATTGTTAATATTTATACGTTGATGTGGAAGTTTGAAGTGCTAAAGACTATAGATGGTCAAAACCTGCAGAAATGCAAACATATTTTCATGAATATGCACTGCAATTCAAGTAAATTTTGTCAAATGACTTTCGCTAATATAATTCCCTCTCTTTTCAGCATGAAGAATAAATCCAAGCACCTTTTGCCAAACTCATATAATTTACATCACTCCTTTGAGCACAGACCCTGCTGAGAGGGTAGCAAAAGATACAAGAAGATTCACATCTTGGCAGGAGTTTGCAAATAAAGAGGTGAACACCCAAATTTTTTTCTATACTCCTTCATTATATGGTTAAGAGTAAATAGAGATTATATTCCTTACCTTAATGTTTGGTCTCTGTTTTAATTGTACACATTTGAATAAAAGATATAAATCCCAAATACTTCTCTTCCATTGTTGAATTTTCGAGTCCTGATGACTTCAGAAATTCAGTTGGAATTTGTGAGTAACAAGTTAAGCCAGTAACATCTGTAAAGCAGAGAAGTATAGCCCTTCTAAAGTTACACCTTACCTAAGTCTTCAAGAGTTTCAAAAGATACTATAAGATTCTCATCACAAGCACTACTGTATTAAGTAGTAGTGAACTCATGCTAATAAATCAATTTAACCTCTTCTTCCAAATAAGGCACATAATAAATGTGAACAGGAAAAAAGGGCAATTAAAAATTTTATAATAATGGGTCTTAAGCTTGGTTTTTACTTAATAACACAGCCACCAGCAGCCCAAAGTTAATTGAAAAAACACTAGACACGTTATGTGACAAAAGAAGAAAAACTCAGCAAACTTTTAACCTCAGAGATTAAGAAGAAAAAAAGGTCTGCAGAATGATATTTTCAATTAGCACCTTATATATTTCCACAATCCAAGACCTGCCTAAAATTAATGAAAACTTTCATGCACCCTGTGCTGATTTATGGGAACCAATCTTGGCCATAAGGAAAGATATAGTAAATAACTTCTTCCTTTTACCTTGACTCCAGCTGTAAATATCTCAAAGCAAAAATTCACCAGAGGAGAGCATTATGTACTTGGAACTGGTGTTTTTTCCTGCTCACACAATGATGATCCAAGTCTGTGAATTTGCTGCTGCTTCTTGCTATGGGTTTTTGTTTAGGTTTGAACAATTCTTTCTGTGAACCTGAGATCCATACTACTGCAGCTGATTATTCTTTTCAGCTGGTTTCCTTCACTAACATCCAGAGACTTAATTCTTGTTACAGTACTCTCCCACCCTGAGGAGCACATTTCCTATTGACCAATACTCTGCTCAATTCTGATTATAATTGTAAAGGCACTGCACTGAGATTAAACCTCCTACTTCCACATCTCATGCACAGCAATCTGAGAGGGTTATTAAAATAGACTCCCTTCTGATCATCTCTGTAGACATTTTAATCTTACATTCAGTGTTTTTATATCCAAACCTTGCTCCTCACACACAGGGGGGAGGGAATTAATTGAATTGAGTGGGAGGTTGATTTGGTAGAGTCCATTGGAACTGAGCAAAAGTATATCTCATCTATTGAAAAGCACTTACCCTGAATTCTAACAAAATAAGCCCATTTTTAAACTGCTCACTTCAAAGGGGAGATTGGGAATTGCTTGTGCTTCATCTTTCCCCACTAGTGTTTCTATTATCATTTTTCTTAAAAACAAAACAGGCACCTGGGAAAGGATGATACAACTGCAATGTATGGAGTGGAGCGTGGGTATTTTTTTCCCTGCTAATGGTATTTCTAATACAGAAATGTGAAAGGCCTTTCAGCAGAGTTATGGGATGAGGATGGACTGCGAGGGAGACAGCGAGGCAGGCAGTTAACAACACTTTGCTTTCTTTGCCCACTGCATGAATCTAATGGTCTGGGTTCACTTGCTGGTTTTCTCATGTCTTCTTGCTTAAATGTAATGGACAGAAAAGGCAGCAATAACAGGAGATAGCATTTGCCTAAAGCCTTCACTCGGATGTTAGTGCACAATGCAAACTGGAGCCTCCTCCTGTTGGGATTGTGCAAGTTCCCATAAACCCCAGAACAAAGCATGCTTTCTGGAACAGACTACAGGGTTTGCCTTTGAAGAGATGAGGATGATGGACTGGGAGGACAATGGGAGTTGGGCGTGCTGCTAGGTTTACTCACTCTGGAGAGTTATATTCATTAGGAATGAATTGGGATTTGCATGAGTTGAGGAAATGAGAATGCATAGGTGCCCCATACCCTGTTCTCATAGGGAAGATCTTCAGTAAGAAGGCAGAATATTTGCTGGGAAGGCCAGAGAGAAAAGAGAAAGACTAATGCTAATATTAAACACAGGGATACTCATGTGTCTGATCCCAAGTCTGCAGGCAAGGCTCAGAAACAGACCCATTAAATTCTACCCTCTTTCTACCTCTTTCAACAACCTAGAACATGACACAGTATTATAGTACTTTAATGTAACACGGATATAGTGACCTTAAAATCTCCTCTGCTCTGCTTTCCTGGGCTATGTTAGGACTAAGACCTATGTATTCACCTAAAACATAGGTGTGAAGTATCCTTTCAGCTTCTAGGACTAAACAAAGTTTCAAAGAAGCCATGACTAGAAAACAGAACTCTCAAGAAGAACTGCTCTGGAGCTGAACCCTGGGTTTCCAAGGCCCAGAGGTCTTTCAGAGAAATTACAAGCAAGCCTGAATGCCAGTTATGTGTCGGTGTAGTCTCTGGAGTTCCATGTTTCCAGCTTTGTCATCCTCATTTTGCTACAATCCATCTCTTTAACACCTTTCTGGTATGCAGGGGAATCTCAAGCAAGCCTGGCAAGTGGGATGCACGTGACATATCCAGAGCTCCCTTCCCCCAGTTAAATACAAGCCTGCAAAGGAAATCTGGGTACCTGCAGGCCAACTAGAAATGCTGGAAAGAAAGACCTTATTTTCTGCTAAGCCTCAGTGGTTAGTTCATGGTGAACAGCATCAAATGCTGAAACACAAAAGACCCATCCAGGAGGAACTGAAGTTCCCTCTAGCAAGGAGTCACAACTTAGCCAGTAACTCAAGAGCATTAGCAGTTCTGTAGCATCTTGCTCTTCCTTATGTTAAACCTCCCCTCGCTTTTGTTCAACAACAAACTACTGTCCTACTTTCTATTTTTAATTAATTGCTTTTATTTACCAGATTTTACATTTGTTAATCTGATCAATATCAAATTAACCTCAACTTGAAGGTCATTAGTGAACACGTTGAAAGAAACTTTTTTCAGAAGACCCTGGGAGCAGCACGTACATCCTCCGTGTTTGACAATAGCGATCACCTTCTCTCCTGTCAATTGACCGTTTCTCACTGCTGGCCCTTCCTTTAGTATATCGGTATGTTTATGTGATCTAAAAAACCCAAACTAACTAGCAATTCTGCAATATCCAGTTGGTACCTTCCCAGAGAAACAGGCCCAGGCAGATGTAAGGAGTGAGAATCCCCCAAAACCTCATTTGGCTTTGCACATCAAGAAAATAGAAAGCTTTGCTCTGTGTTTTTTGGAGTGTTGCTACCACCATTGTAACATTATCCAGCAAAATTTAAAGTCTCTCTACATCCATATAAAGCATAATCCCAAACACTCCCACCCCCGTTTCAGCATTAAGACTATCCCCATTACCTGGACTCCTGCTGCTAAATCATGTGATGTTCCTCACACACACTGGGTCCTGCTCAAGTCTCCCTGGGTGCAATTTCTGATGTACTTGTAGATGAGGTCTCCTGGGGCCAGTACTCCATACATGGGACACGAAGGATGAAGACAGCACATCAGAAGGTAGTTCTGGGTTCAGCTTGAGCTCGATTCAGCCCTCCCGAGGTCAGTTCCAGCTGGGGAAGACAAGCAGTTTCTGAAGCTTTACCCAACAGCTCCCAAGTGCGTTTACACCTGTAGATGGCCAACAACATAATCTGGAAGCCAGGGCTGCCACAGGACCATTATGCCTTCACCAATGAGCACAGGGAGCCCACTGCAAATGCATGGAGATCAGCCATGGAGGGAAAGATGGTGCACAGAGGACATGGAGGCAGTAAAACCAGGGCTATAGGGTACAGGGGAGCAGTCCTGGCTGGAGAACAGATCAGGTGAGCAGCTTTTAAAAAACAAGCAGGGTGTACACAGTGTAAATGCACTGAAGCTGGGGTGGCACTGGCAGGTGGTGTAGCAGAGAAAAAAATACTCATTTTATTTAAGGCTTGATGTACCTAGCCTGAGCTAGAAGGGAAAAGAAAGGAAAGGAGACAAGAAAGAGTAAGGTAGAAAGCAGCGTAGATTTTCAGACAAGACGTGAACTGAGTCTAGCAGAACTTTTCCATTCTTTTAATGTAATGTTCGGTCTGCTTCAGCTCTAAAGAACAGAGCTATTAATACACTTGAGAAACTTAGTACAGGAACTAGTCTACGGTTATAACTTTCTAGCAAGTAATCAGCTGCAAGTATGACACTGCTTATCACCTTTACCTTGCCATTAGCTATAAACAGAAATATTTTAGTCTATTTCTTGAGCAACTCCCTTATTACAGCTTCTTAAAATGCTCTCATAGTACTGAATCAATTTGGTAAAACAGCTTTATTTTTGGCTCACTTTCTTTGACATCCAGATCCCAGATCTGTGTTAATATACATGGCAATTATGTTCTAACTAGAAATGCCACAATATTTTACTTTATTCATTACTACATAAATATGTAGATTTATGTGCATAGATCATAAGTAGTAAATATTGCCATTATCTGTCACCATAAAACAGTAAAAGCCTGGCTTATCATGAAGCACAGTTTCTTGCCTTTCTCCTCTCACACTACAGTGAGGTGCAAACATCAGAAATGTTTCTTTGACAATTATTACGGCCTTTACAACATGACTGACACCTCAAAGTAAAAAAGAGCTTTTGCCTCAAGAAACTTAAGATATAAATGTCAGCTCAACTCCATCGGGTAAAAGCAAACATCATTGTCATCATGATTATCAAGGAACTAAGACAGTGTTTCAGAAAAGAACTTCTGGAAACAGAAGAACAAGAACCATGACAATCAGAGACTTGAAAAGAGTCGCGTCTAGAGAATCCTGCTTGGACCTAGAGCAGCAAAGGCAGAAACAAAAGGGGCAAGATTGGCAAAGGTAAGGGATTAAAAAAAAAAATAAAAAACCCAAAACCACCCAAAAAAATCCATGCAAAATAATCAGCATCCCAGAGACCATCATCATTAATCCACAATTACAAGTATTTTTTCCTGGCTCATTGAAGAAAAGACACATTAAGAATTTAAATAGCTTGAGCAAAACGTTCAGCACAGCCCATGTGGCTGATGTAATCAACTATTTTGGCAGCATGTGGCAAACCATTTTATAAGATGCTGTTGTAAAGTGATGTGTTTATTATGTTAATTTATGTCATATCTCTGTATAATATACAGCACTTTAGTAATTATTAGTTTCTAGACACTAAAGAGGTTCATACGGGCACTTAGGTCAATGAACATCACAGTGTGTATTAGCTTAAATCCTAGAGCTACTCAGTGTTTCCACGTGTATTTAAAATCCACACCAGTTCAGCCTTTAGGGCTGTAACAATTATATCAGCATTAAGTGTTTTGAAGCTGAGATTTCATCACATTTTAACTAACATCTGAACTTCTGTTGAAGCAGACGGTGTTGTCTTCTCCCTCCTCCTGGGACTATGCCCCATCTACTTTGGCATTTCTGTAACCATTCTGGGACCACATTCAGTCCACTAAAGGGCAAAAACTAATACTAAAAGGGGGAGAGAGAAGGTTGACTTTTTTGGAAGGGAGCCTGTCAATTTAGCAAGCTGAATCATCCAGGTGAAGGGCAAGAACAAGACAGGCATTAGATAGCATCAATATATTTAAAAATGATGTCTATTGTGCGTAGCTAAATCCTTCATATAGCATCACATTCTGTTCAAGGGATCAGGCAGTTGTATGTGTTAGACACTTAAAAAATGCAGTTACAATTTTACAAGCATTAAGTATATTGCTTCTGCCTTCCACTTACCAGTTTCTATCATCCCTGCAGTTTCACTCGTACAAGATGTACAAACTGGCCATTTTTCAGCATCACTAGATCAGCATTTATGAAGATAATTTCAAAATGTTTCAGGTGATAGCAGTCTGCATCAACTTCATGTGGGTAACTAGTGAAGACAAGTATGGCTTCAGCAGATTACTCCTAAAGATCAGGCATACCACACTGCATACGTGCAGGAGGAGTCACAAAAATTTCAGTTACCCATAACATAGAATCATTGCAAGGTTAGAGTTAGAAGGGACCTTAAAGATCATCAAGTTCCAACCCCCCTACCATGGGCAGGGACACCTCCCACTAGAGCAGGTTGCTCAAAGCTCCATCCAACCTCCATCCCTAAACACTTCCAGGGACGGGGCATCCACAACTTCCCTGGGCAACCTGTTCCAGCGTCTCACCACCCTCACAGTAAAGAATTTCTTTCTGGTATCTAATGTAAATCTCCCCTCTTCCAGTTTAAAGCCATTACCTCTTGTCCTGTCACACTTCCTGATGAAGAGTCCCTCTCCAGCTCTCCTGTAAGCTCTCCAGAAGACGACACTACTTATTTTTTCATTACAGAGTCTTATGTCCTACAAGAGACCTTTTTTTATTTTAACATAGTGTTGCATACTTACATAATTTTTTTTTCATAAATAGGTGGAATAATCTCACAGTCACCAAAAGCCAAGTGATTAGGAAACTTTTCTAAGAAAAATCTATGTTCAGACCTGTGTTCCGCTTAAAATTTTGTCTCCTGCTCTCCCGCTGGATATGTGTCAGGGCCTTGCATACACCTTTCACATCAGACTGCTCTTATTAAAGGTTTGGCTGCATGTCCGTGGCCACCTCAAAGATGGTTCAATGTGTGATCTCGGAGACAGCTGCTGGCCTCAGGGACAGCTGATATGAAGAAACCTAGAACAAGCCTCAACGATACTTGACCTGCATGTCTCTTGGGAGATGCTTTTAAGCTAAGGCTTTTGCCCTTGGCCCCCACCTGAGCTATCTGTCAGGGATCAGGGAGAAAGGGCATCTGCCTAAGGTTTGGGTGCTGGGAGTCCCACATGAGACCAAAACAGGAAGAGGCTGAGTCCTTACCAGCAAGTGCCCCATCTCACCATATAAGAGCCAGGAAAGCCTGGCAGGCCTGGTTAAAACCCACGTTTCACAGGAAAGTTTGGATTGCAATGAACTTGCATTTTCCAAGAAAGAAAAGATTTGTTGGACAATTCCTGACCACTCCTATTCACAGAATCACAGAATATCAGGGATTGGAAGGGACCTTGAAAGATCATCTAGTCCAATCCCCCTGCTGGAGCAGGAACACCTACATCAGGTCACACAGGAACGCGTCCAGACAGGTTTTGAGTATTTCCAACACCAATCCTCAGAATGTGGATGCAAAACTGCAAGTCTTTCTCACTAATGTTAAACTACTTATGTATTGGAATTATTAGGAATGTTGCACTTTCCTTGGAGATTTTAGCAATAACTTATTTCCAGTGACGATAAAATAATTGATTATTATGTGTCCAGTACAAAGAAATTAATTACAGCAGTGAGACAATGTTAGGGATTATCTTTTAAATGCAAGCAGCAAAAAATCAAATTTGGAACAAAGCTGACACCCAAAATATTAAATTAAATTAAATTAAATTAAAATATATAATTAAATGTTGTAACTGCTTCATCTCCCTTACCGCTTGAAATGACTGCAAAAGAAGGTGGTTAAATGTTAACAAATGTAAGACATTTTGACACTCGTAAAACTGTCAAACATGGTGGAAGAATAAGGGAAGTCAGTAACAAACCTGGTCAGTCACATAAATCAAGCAGTTTAAAACATCAGCTTTTTATCAGCAGGAGGAGTTGTTAGTGTCTTTGAACAACAGAACAGTAGTAAAGAAGCATGGTGTTACCTGACAGGGAAAGGCAACTTGATGTACAAGCGCTCATTCCATAGGTTCACTAAAGTATGTTCAGATTTTGTACTACAGAACATGGCAGCTCAAGGATCAGTTGTATTGGGTGACGATTAATTATCCGTAAGAGATTTTAATGAATTCAACAGTCCGCAATGTCTCAGCTAAATCCCATTTTTAAGTGAATCACACCCAGCCTCGCAACGATACACAGCTCATCTCCAGAGTGCCATTTGACAAATTTAAAACATGTAAACTATTGCAATTAAAAAATAAATTCATTTTTGAAAGAGCAAGAAAAAGCATTCTTGTAAGAAGGGATGCAGGGACATAGGCTGCAACCGGCTGAGAAAGAGCACGGCTCTAAGACCCCTTGCCCTGAAGGTGGTCACCTTTCACCCATACAGGCAGAGGAAGCTCTCAGCTCCTGTCTCATCTCTGGAGAGCTGAAGTTCTTGTATAACAATTCAGTATTTACGTCATTTTCTCTCCGTTTCCTTTCCCTTCCATACTGGTTCCTTACATCTGGATGAACCATTTCTTCTCCCTATAAACCTGGTTTTGGCAGGTCAGAGCAGATGTCTGCAAAAGAGAAAATCTCAGCATTCAGTAACAGTTGCCTGGATACAACCTCCGAAATGGCAGAAATCTAAACTCAGATTTTCCAGCCCAGAAAATGAATGCCTATTGTTCCAAGCACTAATCCTACAGCAAGTTCATTGAGTTCTACCTTGTGTGAGTTCTACTAACGTAAACATAAGTAACATTTACTGACGGACGCACTGGAAAAAAGTACAAAGTAGGAGACTGAGAAGAATAACATTTATTATAAAGGAATGATTCAGAGCATACCATTGTTTAAGTTCCTAAAACATTTCAAAAAATGTGAAATGTTGGAAGAGCTTCTGTCTTAGTATAACAAGGATGTTGGTTACTCAGGATCCTAGCAGGTGCTAAATATTAAGTAAAGCTGAAATTAATTTGATTAACAACTATGTCAAAACAGGCTGGAGAGCTCCCAGATTTTTCTAGAGCTAGTCAGCATTGCAACCCAAGAGACTGAAGTGCGTGGAGCCCTAAGTTCACTCTACAGCACACGTGCTAACAGTTTTGAAGTCATAGATGCAACTTGCTACAGCCATGAAAGGATCTCAGAAACACCAGAAGTTTACCAAGCTGCTGTGGACTTACAAAAGAAGGATGTTAAGGGCCATATTCTTTCAGATCACCCAAACTGCAAATTTTCAGCTGGCTCAAAACTTGCAAGAGCCAGAATCAGAGATGAAATCCTGAATCCCTTTTCCTTAAGACAACCTATTCAAAGGCCTTTGTAAAGTTTATAGGTCACAGCCTACACCGACCAACAGGCTACATTCCCATGAAAAAAGCACCAATCCTTTAATATTTGCTTGGAAAAGGGAACTAATTTAACCATTTCCAGGTATCTAGAAGAAAAATGCAAATAAATGTCAATATTGATCTGCCAGTGAAAATATTGATATTCTATATATTTCCATTTTAGTGACTAACTCCAGCCACTTGCTAGTGATAATGAGTGGTGAGTTGGTAATTAATTCTCCTACTGCCATAGCTGAGAACACATCCCTTGGTGGACCAAAATGGACTGTGGATATACTCAAACAAGGTACACTACTTGGAGGAAAAAAGCTATTTAGTGTTCATCCACAGCAGTGTAGAAGCACTTGGTGTTACCATTCTCATTCTCACTCTCCTTTTGTAATCAAAAGAACAATGAATTCAAAGTATGCCCACCTTCTGTGTAACAAGACGGCACCATAAATGCCCCGTTTTTATGGACTATGATGACTGAAGAGCCACAAGGAAAAAGGTCGTCTACTATTAACCAGATACTCTAAAGCAAATACACTCCAAAGAAGATGAGGTTTAGCGACATGTGACAGAGGAATTTGGAAATAATCACTTCCTAAAAAACAAGGTGGACTTAAATTGCAGGAAGAGGTTTAGGTCAAGAAAATACTTTTTATTCTATGGTCTAATAGTCAGCATAGCAAAGCATGGATGCAGACTTGATTAGAAGCTGTGTGAACTCTGCCTTCAGAGTTTAAAGAAGAAATTAGACAAACCTCTGCCCAAAATCATTAAGGTTTACCAGAATTTGGTTGAGACCTGGGAAATGAAGGTGGTCTCTGGTCTGTTTTCAGTAAACATCAAGAGGAAAATATCTCTCACTCTAAGAGGAGAGGGAGAAGAAAAAGCACCCCACTCTGAAACACAACCTTCATGCACAAACAATGAATGCAAATTACCTTAAAGTCAATACAGAAAGGTTTATGTTCAGACCACAAAGCCCAGCACGCCAAACAGAGTATTTTGTTGGCACAGCATCATGGCCATATCCTAGCTGAGGCCTGTCAATGCTTTAGAGCAGCAGCAAGGCTGGTGTCCCACCACGTGCAGCAAATCACCGGTGCTTGCCAGGTGCAGCTGCCAGGAAACCTCTCCTGCTTCAGAGAACAGACTAGTCCAGCACAATTTTGGCTGCACAACTGAACTCTTCAAAGGATGCTGACGCTGCGAGAGGTCAGCCCAGGGTATAAGGAGCTAAAGGGGGTGGGGTCAGCCCAAAGGATTCTGGAGCACCGTTCCATGAAATACAAATGGCCAGAAATTTTACAGTACACAACTTTTTCCATCAAAAAACACCAGTTCCCCAGCATGTGTCATTTCTGACGAGTGCTCTAACAGATCTCTTACTAGATTCTGCTATCTCGCTTTATCTAGCTCTTTGGCAAGCCATCAGTGTCAATCATCCTAAACTACCCTGACATGTAGCCTATCCTAAGGCTAGAGGCTTCAGGCTTTCAGTCTCACCGGCTTCTAGGGATGAGCAGCACTCATCCTGGGAAAACCAGCTTCCACAGCAGCCCACGTGCAATTGCTGAGCTCTGACACCTCTGTACACACTGAGCAGAAGTGAAAATATATCATCACATTTACCTCACAAGCTGTACTGATTTTAACCAAACCTGTCTGTAGAGTGACCCTCTAAAATATTTCAACCTGTACCTCTCCCCTTACTAACAATTTTAAAGAGCTTTCATATGAAACCTACTGAAATTCTCTCAACGCTCCTCTGTCCAACACTGCTCCCCCTTCTCTCCCACTTCCTGTGCACTCAAGTGGCCCCAGGCCCTGTCACCTTTGCTGCCTCACAAGCTGCAGCCTGTTCGGGAGGACCATGCGCCCGTCCGTTCAGTAATTCCTGACGAAGCGAAAGAGAAGGCAGCCTATTTTTTCCTTCACTTTTCCCATAGCACTGAAAGGAAAGACTTTAACCTTAGCAAGCCAACTAATCGTGAGCAGAGAGAGAAACACCTTCGTACCTGTGACCTCCATCCCCTCCGTCTGCCAGGAAACCCGCCAGCAGGTGCAGGAGTGACAGGGAGGAGACGGGGTGATCTCGGGAAGAGGACATTCACAGGGAGACAGTGCAATTATGCAAGTCTTGTTTCTGCACAAAACTGGGCTAAAACTCATAAAACATGCAGTACTCTTCAATAATAGGGAGTACTATTTTGAGCTAATTTTCTTTTTAGATATTTAAGTCAATCCACATTTAATTCATATTTTCCCCAAGGAGAAAAGTTCTTTGCTTTTCCTTTGCTGCCTCCATGCAGAAATAATCAAGACAAAAAGATACAGATCTTAAACATTACATGCTGTATACCTAGAAGAGGGGAACCAAACCAACCTAATCCTCTCCCAATTTGGTTTGCTGTTCAGAGGAAAGTTCAATAAACTCAGAATATTACAACAAAGTTATATCATGCAGTAAAAATTACATTTTTTTTGAGATGAAGCAGGAACTCACCAATCTCCTTTTATTAACCATCCTGAAGAGACCAAACACCCATGTATGTGTGTAGATGCACTGCAGAGATTCTCAAAACTCAAAAGGCTCAGATTAAGGAATTCTAAATAGATTCTTACATTGAAATAAAAAAAAAACAAGTTAAAGAAATTCTCTAAACCTTCAGAATTGTGGCACTCAATTCCTTAGCGAGGAAGGAACTGGTTCTAGCAAGCTAATTGTGGACTAGCAGAATGATTTATAATAGATGATCACTCTCTACAGTTAGATTACTGCAGGCAAATGATTAAATTTACCAAGGCCTTGTAAATGGCAAATAGCATGCCAAATCCCCCGGTTTCAGAAAAATCCAGCTCCTCTCCTGATGCTCTGTGTGGACAAGACCTGTGCTAACTGGCTGCAGCTACCCCTCGAGAGACCAGGGAGGCAGGAAACATTGCCGGTGTTGCACGACCAAGAACCGGGGAAAACCCACCTTCAAACACACCCTTGACCACATTCACAACTTTTATCACCCTTTCTGCACACACCAGGATTGCAGGAGATAAGACGTTTTGCCAGAGAAAATTTGTTCACCTCAGAAAACCCCTGAAATTTAGGTTGTCTCAGTCGCTGGAATGGAATAAGGCCTACCAGAAAATTGAGCCTTATCCCTACCTCACACAATCAGTTCTTTTTAAGAAGCCTTGGTCACTGTAGAACACTTTTTTTTGAGATGGGCTAGTGGATTTATATACCCGTTTGCAAAGAAAGATAAAATTTTAATCTTTTTTCTAGTGTTTGAACAGGACTACTTAGTATCCAAGCATAAAATCAGACAAATTATCTGGAGTAAACTAGGGTATGAAATTACAGTGCCTTAAATACCGCAGACAGGTGTCTGATTGGTGCTTTCGTGCTGAAACTTATGCTAAAGGAAATGGCAATGAATCAAAAGGATCTTTATTGTAAAATAGCACATAAAACTAAAAATGATTTAAAATATTAGAAACTGCAATCTGCAAATAGCTGAGCTGTTACTCTTGCAGGGCAAAGATGCCTTTTAATAACATGTTAAACCACAAGACACAGAAATACTTCAAAGTGCATTCACTTAACTTCGAAGTTTTGTCACAATTTTTTAAGCAGAATGCTACCAGATTTTGTCTTATTTGCCAGTAGACATTACCTGCTCAAAGAATCATTTCTGGACTTGCCCAACCAATTTCATTGCTCCGTTAGAGGAAAATCTACCAATTCACAAACAAACATAAAAAAAAAAAAACCCACAGCAATCACCTTCTGGCAGAATACTTGAATTCTTTTAAAAATCTGAAATAGAGTTTGGAATATCAACATGCCCATGGTAAAGTTCTACTAATGTAATCTGAAAACTCACATTCCATGGAGTGTAAAAAGTTATTCATAAACCTTATTTTTAGTAAAATTTTAATAAAATTGATGCTTTGCATTTTCACATTCTGAAGAGCTAAAAATACAACAAAAACATATTTACATTTTATAACAATAAAAGTGTACAAATTACTACACAAAAGGCAGTACCATCTCAAGAAAAACAAGTTTTTGAAAGTTCTAGCAGTTATGACACTAAACTTGTATTTTCTGAAGAGATACCACTTTAAAGACCAAGTATCAATAACTGACAGTGATTTTCTTCACTGAGTTAATAAAAAACCCCTTCCATGGCAATTATGACTATCATTACTTCTAATATTGGCTGAAACAAATATAACCTCATAATAAAAGCTACTGAATTTATAATAATTCAAATTCAATATATATTCTTTCCCTTGAGGTTTTTGCCACAGTACTTTTCAAAACAAGAAAAGAAGTACAAAAACTTCTTTATAAGGAAATAAGCCCGGCAAGAGCTAAGTTACAGTTTTACAAAAATCCTGTATTTTAAATGCTCAGCACTGCAAAAGTTCAAAGTTATTTCAAAATTATACATATGGCAATCACTGTATGCTGATATTGATGGTTTGGAGTGGAAATAGTTTGGCACGAGCTGAACCTGTGGAATGGTAAATTTCAATTCACACTTCTGTACGAAACATGCAAGCACATTCTGATATGCAAAAGGAAATCTGACACATTTTTACTTTTAAAAAAAAATATGGGACATCATACTATATAGATGGAAAATTTAAAAGATCCACTCAGTCAGACCCTTAACTACTGGTCAAGTCAATTGGGAGAGAGTCACATCAACGTGTTTAGGTGCCCCAGTTGTAAAAAGACGTTGCTCTGCAAGTTTCATGTATGAACGAACCCAGTCCTACCAGCACTGCAGACTGGGTGATCACTGTGGTACCTGCAGTATAACCATAGTCATATCTTGGGTGTATTTCTGATAAAACAGGGAAGAGCCTAACGCATTTTATTTAATGTGGCGAAGACTAATGCAAGCCCCCTACGTTATACCATGACCTTTAGAAAGCTGATAGCTATTTATCGATTTGAAAGCCAAGCCGAAGAACAGACATCAGGTCACCACGTAATCTGACATCAATAAATCTACAGAAGTTGTACTGAAGAAGTGACAGAAAAATGATTCAAAATGAACACCAACAGCTTTTACCAAACTAATGCATCAGGACCCTACAGTTACTCTTAAAAGGGGACTGGGTAAAAGTTTTAATCCTATTTGTAATTGAGGGGGGAAACACCCCACAACAATCAGTTCAAAGCAGTATGAAGAAACACTAATAAAGTGCCCAAACTATTTTTACGTTCGTTTGAACCCATCTCTGAAAAGGTGACAAAAATCCTGGTCTGGAATATGTACGGTCCACTAACGTAACGTTCAAAACTTTGTTACTTTAACCGATGAGTATACTGTATGATTAGTAGAAAATCTTTAGCAGACACAAAAAAAAATGAAAGATGAAACTGCAGCAGGAGAGCATGGCAAACCTGAGAGATCTATTAGTGCATAAATCTGCTTAAAAACTAAAAAGATAGAAAAGAGAGAGCTAACAAACTACAATAAAAGTTATGTCTTTAAAGCAGTAAGTTTTAACAGGGTGGGAAATGTTTAATATACACACATGCCTGCAAAGGGGTCACTATCTTTCTGAAAATAAAGAGCTGGTATTTTTCACAGCATCTGATTTATGCTAAAAAGCCAGAAATTGTATTTTTTTAATATTATGCTTTTCCCACCCTGGCAGAGAATAAACATGAATTTAGAAGCACAGTAGAAGTGAAAAACAAAGAAGAGGAGAGATAGAAAGCAGCAGAGAAAGACAGAAAAGGTGAATACAGAGCTACAGAAGTGTTTATTGAGCATGCTACAGAGGTAAGCAGAGTACACACAAAATGAAATTAAACAACCGTCAAACCTCCCAGCTTTGTTAGAAAATTAATTTTTAATTGTGCCACTTTCAAACTATACTGAATTTTACAATTCTAAAGATGTAAAAACTCAACTAATAGAAAATATACATGACCATTTTTCTCTTTCTACATAGATAACAGAATCTATGAATCCTGAAACTAAGTACATCGATTTCAAAAATTATTGGTCATTTAAACAGAATCAAGGTGGCAGTTCAGCCTGACAGAGAACTGCTTTCAAATTAACTGGATCTGTAGATTCTGAGCCATGTTTATAGTAAAGTCAGATCAATTTCTAAATACAAAATATTTTGAAGAGATTTATTAAAACTGAATATTACAATGCAAGGTAAATTAAGACTAAAGGCACATAAACTTTGGTCCCACCTGGTTGTCAGTTTTAGAAAACTGCCACAAAATTTCCTGCAAAGTGTTTGCAGCAAACTTTCTTCCTCATTGAAAAATACATGCACCATTTCCGGAACTAGCTTGACCAGTCTGTACATGCTCAGAAATCCACAACCATATTCCATATCTTAATTACAAACTAAAGATGGCAATATATATTGAAATGCACATAAGTCATGTCAACTTCAAAAACATCTACGAAAAATATTCAGCCACAAACAAGACATTACTTAGTGCTGACATTTATATGATACATCCCACAAGAGTGTGTACAAAAAGGTTAAGATTCCACAACGCTTTTCACGTAGGGCGCAAAGTCACAGAAGTCACTTTTTGTCCTTTAAGAAATTAATATTCTGTACCTCGTTAATTTTAACTAATGCCTACATTCATAACTGAATCTAGACCAGACCCATGAAATACAAAAGGCCTTTTCAAAAAAAGAGCACAAAGCAAAAAGGAACTGAAATCAAATAGCATCACTTTACTCTTTCAGTGTAATGCATCTTATCCAATTAAAAAGAAAGAAATATAAGTGACAAGCCAGCAAATAAAGAAATCTATCAAACAGGAGAAACAAAAGCTTAACCTTTTTACACACCTCTGCCTAAACATATTTAAATTATCGTGTAACAATGTGCCCCAGACAACCAAATTTGCTTTATACTAGTTATGCAATTCCAGCAGTACTAGTTTTCCTTTTTAAGGCACGTATGTCAACTAAGTTGAAAAACTGTGGTATTAACTTGAAATCTTTTAAACAAAATGATGGTTTATCTAAACAACAGTTGAACAACAGCAGCTAGTATCACTGCTTTTTAAATTTTTTTAAATTTTTTTATTTTTTAAAACAACCAAGGAATGATAACAGCATGAAAAAAATAAAAAAAAAAACCCCAATAGAAGACAAACTCTGGTCCCCACTTTCCTGAACAGTCGATAGGTGACAACACCAAACAATGCAATATACCCTCATTTTCTATCTGCCTTTTTAAATAGTTGACTTAGAGAAAGAAACTCTCAGATGGTGATTTTCTCCAAGATTGTAATTGTGAAGATCAATCAAAGCCTGAATAGCTTCTTCTACTGTTGACATCTGAAGAAGTGCCATCTTGTGATCTCTTCTGAAACAAAATAACAGCATTAGGAACTCGAACACTACAGGGGTTGCTCCTCATGTTTTAAGGAAAAGTGCGTAGAGGATAGCAAACATACTGCCAAAATGCACTTAGGCAGTCTTTTGCTAAAGCTATGTACGGAAAAATTACTTACTGAAAAAATTTAAATGCTTTCACAGTGCCACCAGTGTTAGCAAACAATGTGCGTAGATCCTCTTCTGCTACTGATGGGCTAGAGACAGAAAGAAAACAAGCAGAAGCAAGAACCTGTTAGTCAATTCAGTGTGTTGCGATTCCCATTAATATTACTGGCTTATTGACAGCCAACACTTACGGAATATTGGACAGATGAAGTGTTGCAGAAGGAGGGAATATATTTTGAAAGTTTTTTGAACCAGGCTTCTTGAAGCGATGCAGAGGTGAATTACCAAAATCTTTCGTCAGCCCTTGATCATCAAGTCCCTCTCGAGGTAATTGTACTGTCTGATGTTTAGAAAGGGTAACCCGAATAATCTTTCCATACATTTTTTGTCCGTTAAGATGGCTCATGGCTGGAAAAGATAAGAGGTTTACTCAATACATTGTTACTTTTCAATAGCTTGTGGTACATTGCACTGTACAAGCCCACTAACAAGAAAAAAACCCACGCAAATCAAAGGGGCACTGTGATAAAAGACTGGAATTGAGAACTAGGTCTGCAGAATCTGCAGGAGTATTTAATTTTATTTAAAGACCATCACATGATTCAGCTGCTAAATTAATTCAGGATATTGTGCAGACCTTCTGGAATACATGTGGATGGAGTAAGGTTTTGGTTCTTGTGGGTAACCGGGATACACAAGACAAACTGACAAATGTAAACACGGTCAGGTTCATCTGATTTAACACAGCAGAATTTCAAGTACTTAGACGAATGAGAAAACTAATCTTACCCAGTTGCGACTGGTTTCCATCAGCCATCTGTATAAGAGCACTGTCTTTCTTATTGTACAAAATCTTCACACGCTGCACATCACCATAAACACCTTTTCAAAGTCAAAGGTAACCCAAAAGAAAAAGTTCATTTTAAATCCGGTCACCTAAGTAATACATTCTGACATATCAATGGAACATTCAGACAGCAACAAGATCACTCACTCAAACTCAACACTCTTACAAATGAATATAGGAGATAAAGATTTTGAATAGTGAATATTGAAAAGAATAATTTCTGATAAACCCTCAAAGCTATGTGAATGATTAAATTAAAGACCATGCAAAATATATTAGCATGCATTAAAAGAAAAAATTGTGTCTATGGAGAGTTTTAAACAGCAAAAGAAAAACAGCAAAAGATTTACTATTCAACTTTAAGCCAAAGTGCTAGCTACAAATAAGAATTAAGGTGAAACAAAAAAAAACAAAACAAAACAAAACAAACAAAACCAAAAACAAAAGGAAAAAATCAAATCAATAATAAAAGTATAGTGCTAACAATAACATACCGAAGAGGGTAAACAGACTTTGGGGCGTAACCATCTTTAGAAGGAGAGAAGAGCAAGCAGCGTAAGACAAGAAGAGAGAAGAGTCGAGGAAGAGCGGAGATGAACAGATCATCCATAACGAAGGGTGGTTCCCGCAGAATGGTGAGGTGGTCATGGATCATGGTTTCAAGGCGGTTAATTGGGGCAAGTTGGTCCGAGGAACATTTTGTTCAAGCACAGAAGCATGAACATAGGGAATGAAGACAGGGAACGTAGACAAAGACGAGGAGAAGGGTAAGACAGGGAAGGGCAAGGGAATTTGGGTAAAGACAAGGAAAGGGAAGTTGAACACAAAGGGAAAAGGATGAAATGGGGAAGGGAATACAGCAATGCAGAAGAAAAAAAAATAGGAAGTGGGGAACAAAAACAAAATAAAATATAGGTCAGTACATAGGAAATGCAGGAATTTGGTCAGAAAATGGTTGGTTTATGTACTGTACAAGAAAAACTGAGTAAAATGTAGTCACCCAAGACAAATATGGGTAAAGTACATTCATATCAAGAGTAAACTACAGCATTTCATCTCAACATGAAAATAAATTAAAAAAAAAAAAAAAAAGAGAAGCATGCAATAGAAATTTTAAACTTTGAACTTTAACTGCGTAAGCATGGCTGGTTATGAAATGCAGGCAAAAAATCTTTCAAAATGGCACTCTGATCTAAACCACTTTAACATGCAAGACTGGATGACAAAATAGTACTAGATGATAAAAAAGCTTAATGATTTACAGTGACAGAGGCCAGTTAAAAATGGAACAGCTAGACTGATACAAACTTCCCACATTTCATACCAGCTTTCACAGCCATCAAAATAAATGTACAGGACAGTAAAAATGCAAAACTAAATAAACCCCTTCAGATTTCAGAGTTAGCAAGAAAGATAGTTATGGTGAAAATGCTTTGCCACCAGTTTTTTAATTATTATTTTTTAAAGACAAATGAGGAACTGCAAAGAAAAAAAATTACTAAGGGAGACTGGAAGAGTGCCTCGTCAAGATCTTTGGGAGAACCTTCAAAGAAAAATGTGTTAGAGTAGTTCACATAAATTAAGACCTTAAAATGTGAGATACAAGCATGAAATGAAACAGCAAACAATTAGAAGAAACAAAACAGAAGTTCTAGTGATTACAATGGCAAAATAAAGCATAGTTGCTAATTTATAAAAATAAAGCTTTCAATTCAAATGTCAAACATGCAGTAGTTACCACATTTTTCTTAGAAAAAATAGGTAGCCGACTACCAAAGGACATTAAGTTGTTAGCTACCTGGGAAAACAAAAGTATTTAACAAAAATAGCTATAATGGCTTTTAAATGAACTTTGGGGGATTACAAAAACCAAACAAAAAACCAACCAAACAAACAGAAAAACCCCCAAAACCAGCAAAAATACTTTGAGCTTAAAATCCAAATTAAAGAGGCCAAATGCAAAGGAATTATAAAATACTAGCAAATGAAGTGTGATTAAAGAGGAGACAAAAAAAAAAAAAAAAAAAAAAAAAAAAAAAAAAGAAGTAGTGAAGTTGTTTCACTGACCTCTTCATTTAAATTGCTAACAAGCAGGACGGTATTGCCACCAGCCGAAACTCCAGGCATTCCCACACGGCCAGCAGCGGCAGCTGCAGCTGCAGCAGCAGCATTTGGAATAGCCAAAGGACTCAGTGCTCCTGGAACAGCTGCAACAGGAAGCCCTAATTTTAAAATAAAGCATATTTTACGAAACACACACAAGTCGTTAAAATGTACCTATATCAGTAAAAGTGTTGCATACAACACTCTACAAAGCAGACCCTGCAAAATGAGTTAAATTAGCGTAAGGAAGTGTGAAATTATTTTTTTAATTCAGATAGTCTTCAAAGAATTGATGAGGTGTAAAAAGTACTTTCTTTTCAAATAAGCATTCTTGTGCACCAGAACTGTTTCCACTGAACTAAAAAATGCTTAGTGTCTTGTTTATTAAAATGGTCTAAAGTAAGTACTGATCAAATCAGTAAGTAGGAACACTAATTGTGCTCTCTACACCATTACATCCTTACTTCCCATCACCTTTTGAGAGGCATTCCTCACTTCAACTTGATGCTTCAGACTACACAACGTTGCAGTTGGTCATTTGAAAAGGCCTATGTATCTCTCAGGGCCTCAGCATTAATAAGATGAGGAGGTAGCCTGCTAAATTCAAGATTCAAGGTAGCACCACTGATGACACACTGTGGCTTTTGTAATCCACTTCCCTCAAGAAGCACGTTAGATAAACCTTCAGCTATGCTTTCGTTTTTCTTCTTCCAGTGAAACTCAGTCACTGGGATAACTGGGCAAGTCTGCTGCTCCCAAGGTCTGTGAAAGGTTCTTGTGATACATGTGCACTATACATAGTTTATGTAACAAGAGCTTTATCATATTTCATCAAAATTTTAATTGCACATTTTATAGAGTTCAGCAAAAGGACACTGAAATAGCAAAGTGTGTAAAAAACCATAAAGAAATATAACTTCAATATTTTATTTTCTTTTACTACAATTGGGTGCTCAGAATTTTGGCAAAATTTCTAATGTATATATGATTATGCTAAACTAACACAATTACTGACCAGTCTTCTAGTATACCAGGCAGACAATCTAAATATAACCTTTATGCTATGTACCCAAGATGACTTTCCTTCCCACATTGTTTTAATGAAGTCATAAGAAAAAAACCCATAAATTCCTTCAGTTTCAATGCCCAAATGCTAAGCAGACAATCGTAACTATATTCAACCATTAATTTTAAAAAAGAAACCACCAAGACTTAGTATGAAACTGAAACATAAGGAAACAGAAGGAGGAAGGAGTAATCAAGGGTACAATTATTTTATTTTTTTTTTATTTCCTAAAAAAGATTACTAGCTTCATTCCAACTCTTTGCTTATGTTTTGTTACACAAATTTGTGAAAACCAAATAATTTCAAAAAAATTTAAAAAGATACATTTTGCTGGGTTAGACAAATGCCCCTTCAAAGGGAACAGGATATTCACGACTACTTTGCAATACTGCTTAACAACATCACTGATCAAGCATTGAAAAATATTTTCTGGTCATTTCCTGTCAAAGCACATACAGAAGAAAAAACACTAAGTTTTCTAAGAAAGGAAATTAAAAGATTTGGAATGCATTCCGACAAAGTTCAGAAGATTAAAAATGTTAGTATTCAAGAGTCAACCAGAAGAATAGAAAGTTCTAAGTAATGACAATTTTAGTAATTTCTCATGATGGGAAGAGGGAAAATCTACTTGAATCAAGAGGCAACAAATGCAGTCTTTTTATTGCATTATATGTGGTATTTGTGGGACTGACTGCAATATAAAAAAAAAGAAAAAGGAAAAACAGTATCTTGTCTTTGTCTTTCTCCCTTTCCATTCTGCAAAAACACCTAATAGATTTGAGACTGTATTAGATGGTCTATAGAAAAAACAGTGAGTTACATTAAATAGGCAATAAAGTGACATATAATATGCTTGATCACGTAAGCCAAGCACCAGCTCCCTGGGGGTTAGGAAAGCAGGAAAGCACTCCCCCCATGTAGGCCACGGTATCATCATCCGTTATGAGGGCTGCACTAGGTCTTCCATCAGAGAACACAGAATTAACACTAGCTGTCAGAGAAAGGATATGAAATTCGATAGACCACTGCTAGCCCAGGCACAGCAATTTTCCTTCTCAAAATCCATTTTGTGTGAAAGTGTAATACTGTATCCTTATGTATATTAATAGCAAGACAAAATTCTAACATAAATATGACATATGTTTTGCTCTTGGGTTAAAGCTGAAGAGTGTAGCTTTACTTTCAAAAAAAAAAAAACATTCCACAAATAACTTCAAAAAACCCAGTGCTGTTCTAAAAAAAAATCATTTTGGAAATGTACTTTTGAGTGCTTTGTATTGCACATGCTGAATGTCACATTTATTTACACTCAGCTAGTGAAGAGGTGATAAAGACAGAAATGCAAAGAATGACAGCAAGGTGTGGCACACGTCCATTTGAAGGGAAACAACTTATTTTATACTAGGTCAATAGCAATCATTTAAGTATTAGGAAATGCTGAGATAGTAGAGCATTTCAAATCTTCTATTGTGTCTAAGGACCTCTCCCTAACCTTAGAAGCTTTAAACTAGTTCTACATTTTTAAGAATAAAAGAATCTAAAGAGGAGTAGAGAAGGTTTTATGGCTCTTTCCACAGCTGGGCAGAGCATAGCCAAGTAATTCACACTTCAAAAGGCAAAATTCTTCATAGCATCAGACTCTCTACAAGCCATTCTTTAGTCCCACTGAAGCAGTTAAAAACAAAGATTCATTCAACACCATTCATGCAAAAATATTTTCAATTACTATCCTTTGAAATATATTTTTTAACAAGAATCTTCAGAAGGGGCATTAGTGGCAAGTGCCAATAAAGCAAGCCAGAGATGACGGGAAAGGAAAGCTGTGGGTCCCCTAACCACAACAACATATTTCCAGCTATAATATTAAACTAATATCCAAATTGGAGTTAAAGTATTATTACACATTAGTATTTGCAATTCTAACTAGTTATTATTTAAAATCTTTTGTTTGTTGCAGTTCAGTGTAATACAGTTGCTGTTTATGGAAAGTTTTTTTTTTTTCTGTAAGATCTCCTGTTTGGGGGGGTATGTGTATGCATTTTTTTTTTGGGGGGGGGGGGGGACGACACAGGGAGAAGGAGGGAGAATGTGTATCTTTTCATACACGAGGTGAAAAAAAAAATTAAAAAAAACCCAAACAAACAACCATCTGCGTCTGATAATTCATTTTAAATCAACCCGCTCTGACCATTAGTGATTTTCTCCTTCTTTCAAAAGATAACAAGGCTCATGGAAAAGATGTCCAATTTACAGTCTCCAAGATTTCTGACACCTGAGTTTCTTCACAGCTGAGGATGGAGTAGATGAATGAGTAATGATGCATGCAGGCTAGGATCATCTATTTGATTGATATGTTTCCAACTGATTACATAGCACACACAGACCTCCTTTCTTGGAAAGGTCAGGCAAACTAAATACCCACAAAAACCATAATTCTTGGTTTGTAGGTCTTCAGTGCACTCTACTATTCCGATTTAAGCAAGTCAAAAATTTTTAGTAGATAAAAATAAGAACAACTTTTATTACGATGACTAGTTCTCACGCAACACACTGAGATTTGAAGACTTATCTGAAATTATTTAGAAAGGTTAGCTACTTTGTCAATATGATCAGCTGGTATCAGAAAGCTTTGTCACCAGCTTTATTTTAGCTTCCAACAACTACAGATAACAAGTTTTTGCTTTTTCCAGATATGAATGAAAATGAGTATTATATATTCCTTTTCCCAACCTTGTTAGGTCCTTCCCCTCAATGACGTTTAAACATAGCATGTCACAGCTTTTATTCCCCCACAGTGTAGCTTTTTGCATGACTTCTGAAATGCAGATTAATAACACCACTTTAATAAAGGGCAAATTATAGCTACTCTAAAAATGCATGATGAACTTGTGGGAAAACCACAGGCAACACAAGTAGTCATCTTAATGCAGGTTTGCATTAGCTGTGACTGAGAACTGGATTTAGTTCCTAATCCTGTTTTGAATCTTTTTTTGTGGCTTTGTGTCAAGTAATCACCACCTCTTTGTACTTGTTACCAGCCCACTTCTTATACTTAGCCTGAATGGGTTTTGGGGAGAGAGCAGGTTCGTTTAAAAAAACCTCTGCATACCAGCTTATGAAGCTGCAAATGTTACTACACACTACATCATAAAGTCACATTTACCGAAGAGGAGGGTCAATACCATCCAGAATGAAATTGAGGCACGGAATGGTTTAGTATTAATGTAGACCTAAAAACCAAAACTACCAAGACTCGTATCTTGACATTAAACTCAACTCACAAAAATGATGTTAAACCTAAACCTCACTTCTGACGTGAAATACAGTATCCTTTTAAAAAACGACAATAAAAAGGCACCCAAGTTGCACACCTATCCAGTACATAATAACATAAGCAGAAGTCAGAATTGAGTCTTCAACAGGTTTTCTGTTAGTGATCTCATTATATACATATAAAAGAACAGCTACAGCAAAAATATTTAACAAGAATACTATAGGTTCAACTTGTGGTTCTCTTTCTGAGCACGGAAAGGAATCTGAAGAGCACCACATTAAGTTCAAAAGGGAGCTCCACTCTTTCATGGAGAAACACGGCCTTTGGGAACACAGGGCATGGCAGACACTCTGACAGACTATACGCTCTGAAGTTGTATTTGTCAGCCTTACAGAAATAAGAATTCTAAAGCAAATGAAATGAAATAAAAATTAAGTTAAAGGAAAAAAGGAGGAGGAAGGTTGCTGCTATCATTCTTCACACAGTTTGCCAAACATCTTGTAACTCCCTGAACTTGTAAGTGTTCTCACCTTTCTCCTTTTGAGTATCTGAGTATAAATACAGCTATAAATTTGCATAATGTCCATTTAGGCTTTTGAGGTTTTTTCTATACTTTGTCCTTTCTTATTTATGCCATATGCTATTTTGTGCCTTTTTGCACAATAAGCAGCCCATAATGAGAACCTTGTTCATCCATACTCAAAAAACTCCATTTCCATTTTGACAACTACCCCATGGCTATGGCACCAACAGTACTATGGAGCCCTTTTATAAGTTTTTCAGCTGTAGAGCTTAAATTCTGTAAAAACAAAAGGACAACTAGGGGAAAAAAACAACATACAACACACCACCACCCAAAATCTGAAATACAACCACCAGGAGACACCACTGTATAATCACATTTGACAGATGATTCAGAGTTACAATATACCAAGCTCATCCAACTGGCCATGAACAGAGTTAGAAAATGCATCCAGCTCCGGTAAGTCTCTTTAAAAACAATGAATGCTTTTAGAGAGGAAAAAAAAACAGCCATGATATATAATCACCTCTACTCATCAAAATAAACATGACTGAATTCACTGATGCTCTGAACACGTTTCACAGATGCAATGGAAGTTACTCATGTTGTGTACTTTCTATTTTTCTGCTGCTTGGAAGAACAGTGCATTTAAAGAGCTTCAGCCACAGAGAGGGAATGAAAATATTTCATTAGCTAATATGACTGTGATCATCATAATTTTACTAGCAAATGCCTTTTAATATGCACAAAATAATGAGTCTGATTAAAAGTCAAAAGGTTAGAAAACATACATAGTTTTGTACAGAAAAACATCTAAGTGACTTTCAATCCTAAAACCCTAGACCATAAAGTCCCACTGAAGTCACTTGGATAACTATAACAAATATAGTAATCCCAATTACTAAACCTATCCAAAGTGATACAATGATCCAAGCATCCTCAGAGTGTGATTACACTATGCCAAGCAAATTATACCTGTTAATCTGATGCATACTATAAGCAGTATATATGAAGAAAAATGTTAGTAAACCTGAGACTGGAAATCAACTTCTCAGGATTCAGGAAACTGTCAGAACTAGTTATACACATAGTACTGTGTTTGGCATTGCTTTACAAATCGTGACACTTTTAACTCCTCTCCTAAAGCCCTGCCTTACAACACCTAATATGATGGGTCTCATTTTAATAAGCAGCTTCTTTACTTTGTTTTGTCTCCTAACTACTAATATTGCAGCTCCATGTCTACGTTCCAGTCACTGTGCTGATAAAACAATTACTAACTGCCTTAAGGGTGTTTCTACAGCACTCATCTCTATGGTGTCAAACTTCCTCACAAGCACTCATCCATCTTCCCTATCAACCCAGGAAATGAGAGGGATTTCAATTTTTAAATGATGGGAAGTTAAAAGAGAAATAAAGAAAATAAACTTTAGCTTTAGAGTCTTCCTGCATCTTTTAATTTCCAAAAATTCTGCTGCAGCTGCAAGTGATACACCATTTTGCAACTCATACTGGAGGATCTGAAGTCAAGCACCCCAAAACGTGTGGGACGTCGGTGTGTATGTAATTTACAATTCGATATGCAATGTATCCTTCAAACAATCTGATTTGGGGCACATAGAGCACAGCATTCAATAGCCTTAACTAAAATAGTCACTCTTTTTGTGGGCTCACATCGTTCACTAAGTGCCTTCTAACTTCTGTAACGTACAGAGAGCAGAGATCCCTCTTCACCTACATTAACTCCGACTTACTCAAAGTTGGCCCATCCTGAACAAAAAATAAGGCATGAAATCGATGTTGTTCTTAAATTCTCGTCAGAAGAATACAAGGGAAAGCAAAAAAAAAAAAAAAAAGACTAAGTGGGAAGAACAATGATTACAACATAAATCCGATTTTATAAGAGTCTTGATTGTCTGAATACTACTAAATTTTGAAGAGTGAAATATGTTCTCACTTGACAGAAGTAGGAGTAAAACTTATGCTATGAATTGTGATAAATTAAAAAAACAAATTACAAATGTCTCCCAAAGCATGCTGAATGTGCTGAAATAATTATTTTACAAATACTCAGAGGAAAGATCTATCTGTATCTTTCTCAGAGCATTTAACCGGCATCTTCTGATGAACCTGGAAGTTGAGAGATTAGAACTCACATACCGTAGCACTAGGCATGCAACTGCAGATTTTCTTTCCTGTTATTTACAGGAACCACAGTCTAGCAGGGGTTTTTCGTTTTGTTTTTTTTTAAGCAAAGAGTATAATCTTTACTCATTGAAGGAAACCAACAAAATGTTATTTTCATCACCTGATACAGATATTATGTACACATGATATACATCTGATATATGTTGCGGTACTGGTTGACAGCCAGCTGCATATGAGGCAGCACTGTGCCCAAGGCGGCCAACAGCATCCTGGCTTCTATCAGAAACAGTGTGGCGAGTAAGGAAGTGATCCTATCTTTGTACTTGCCAATGGCAAGCCCACACCTCGAATACTTTGTTCTGTTTTGGGCCCCTCACTACAAGAGAAATACTGTGGGGCTGGAGCACATCCAAAGAAGAGCAATGGATCTGGTGAAGGGCCTAGAGAAGAAGTCTTACGAGAAGCGGCTGAGAGAACTGAGGTTGTTCAGCCTGGAGAAAAGGAGGCTGAGGAGAGACCTTATTGCTCTCTACAGCTCCCTGAAAGGAGGCTGTAGAGGTGGGGGTCCGTCTTTTCTCCCAAGTGACAGGTAATAGGACAACAGGAAACAGCCTCAAGTGTGCCAGGTGAGGTTTAGGTTGGATATTAGGAAAATTTCTTCAGTGAAAGGGTTATCAAACATTGGAACAGGCTGTCCAGGGAAGTGGTTGAGTCGCCATCCCTGGAGGTATTTAAAAGGCATGTAGATGTAGTGCTGAGGGACATGGTTTAGTGGTGGACTTGGAAGTGTTGGTTACCTTAACGGTTGGACTTGATAATCTCTTCCAACCAAAGCAATTCTATGATTCTACAAATAAGCATTAGCATCAATGAAACATGCAAATGATGTTAAGTCTCTGTTACAAATTCAGGTCCAAAGGTGGGCAATAGAAGCTGACAGAAACATATGAAAGAGGGAAGGGCAGTTTTGGGAATGAAAGTAGAACTAAGTTGTCTTTTCCTTTTACTTTGTGCATTTCTATTTTGACATGCATTATCTCAGCCATTCATGCAGTACTTGTGAGTACAATATTCTGATTACAATATACACTGAAACCCAAATGTGCCTTTGGACACTATTGCAATTTACGATGTTTAATTGTTGGCAGGATTAATAAAAGTTTTCATCAAGAGACTTTGCAATAGAAAAGAACAACATCATAATCATACCTAGAAGAGAGGTCTCCTTTGCAAATGCTGCCGCAATAGCTGGGTCCAGCGCTGGCTGTCCATCACCAGAGGGAAGATCAGGACGAGTGTAGTCCCTGCTTTTATCGTTGTTGTACTTGACATTCAAATTCACCAATTTGGAAAAATCAATCCGTAGGGTACAGCAAGCATTATAAATATTTTGACCATCTAAGGCCTAGAAAAGAGAATTTTTAAAAAAATGCACAATAGAGGTTGGTTGCACCATTTTTTTTCCCTCAAGACAAGGTCAGCAAATAGGTATCTATCCATCTTAGTGTCCAGCTTAAAACCAATTAAGATTAAAATGCATTAACCTCTCTTAACACGATTCCAAGAAGCTCGATGTTTACTTCTCTTACATAGAACTGTTTATGCATCAATGTGGCAAGAGACATTTTAGACCAGTCAATCTTAAAAGTTAGTCTGTTGAATATAGTTCATTAACCTGTACAGTTTTAATTGAGACATAATGCCAAATAAGATTGTCAAATATTATTTAAAAAAAATAAATAAATCACACATGTATTCTTTTACACGGAAAGCTGACTGGAGGAAAAGAGTTAAAAAAATTACACTTAAATACCATGTTAGACAGCTGTCTGTTAAATCAAAATATTTACACTGTTCCTGCATGTTTTTCTTCTCCCCTTCAAGGGAGTAAGTGCCAAAATTGAAAAAGAATTAACTTCATCTGCTAATCTAATATTACAAACAGTTTTTTTAAAAAATGCTGTTTTCACCATTATATGGTACTTCTGAAAGGATGACTATTAACAGTAACATTCACACGAACTCTTAACACAACATCACTTAGAACTCCATAAAAACATTCTGTGAAAGGCCTAACGATACATGTTTTGTCCATCTTCATTATGTATCAGGCAAATTGATCTATCTGGAATTTATTCCATTTGTATTTTGGGCATACCTTCCTTTCACTTGCAGCACTAAGAGCTAAAGATGAGAGATTAAAAAAAAATGGAAACTTTTCTAAGTGTTTTATATTCTTAAAAAATGCTAGAAAGTGAAGACAGCTCACATTAAAAATTAATCCACTAAATCAAGTCATTATGTTAAATATAAAGATACCTACTATAGACATGTGGTTAAAAAAAAAAAAATCAAGTAAGTCACACTTTCAAATACAAATGCAGATCTTCTGTTTCTCTTGATTAATGCTCAACTGAAAGGTACCACTTCCAGACCTGAGCTTGCTCTTGCAGAGCTCTTGCAGAGCTACCTTGGCTACATCTGCAACACACTTTCCAACACATTCAAGTTCTGGTAGGACTTACTACTTTGAGCTAAGCACTGCACAAACCTGGTGAGCCTGCTGGGCATGGAAGCAACATAGCTATTTTCATACAGTTACGCATCTGGAAACAGAACATCCTGCAGACAGCCCCCCGCTAGGTCTGGGCCAGCAACGCTGTCTTTTCCTACCAAACGTATTATCAGAGCTGACATCTCCAGGGCTCACAAAATCACTTAAAAGAATTACTGCCATTAGCAGTCAATGTACAAGAACAGGTCAGTCAGTATTACTAGAACTTCCAAGTAATGGGAAAATTTTTAAAAAGTATAGAACACTGACAATTTAGACATTGTCTCAACAAAGACAGAGAAACTGAAGAGAAATACCTGTACTTCAAATTCAGCTTAAACAATGCTTTATGTAATATTGGCAAAGCCAAATCTACTGTCCTGACTCACAGAATACGAGCAGAGGATTAATTTTGTGTTGTTGGGTTTCACAACCTCATGTGAACAATTACATGTAAAGAAGTATACACTGAGAATCAGTCAGTTTTAAAAGATTTCTTACCTTCTAAAATCCACTAGGGTGTGGATTAAAGGTAGGCCCAGTTTATGCAGCCAGAGCTTACTTATTGTCAAAGACAATGCCATTGCTATCAAGGAAATACCCCTTCACATAATGAAGTAAACGAGGTATGAATGATATCAAAAGGCGGTATCCTTTAGCTTTGTTCAAATTACAGGACTATTACACGAAGCTCTACATCTTTACAACACAATATTCATGCTATACCTCTGCACGACACCTGTAGACACATCGATTCATGGCTGGCAGAAGGCTAAGTTAATGAAAATATTTTAGTTCTAAAAAGCAGATAAAAAAAATATCTGTTTGTAATTTCCAGATTTGTCAACGGTTAAAGGGAGCTGCATAAGTAACTAAAACTTACACTGAAACTGCAAAAACTCCTCTGTCTGACAAATTCAGAGACCAAAAGTACATATAAAAGAATCCTCCACATGAGGAATCCCTTGTAGTGGGACGCAGACAGTCTGAAAGAACAACCTGAACAGGAAAGGAAGGAGTCACACTCTTAATGAGCACTGCAGTCACACTCTGGGAAAGGCTCCTTACAACAGA